>JAPTYQ010000013.1:2211192-2282515 GCA_029814465.1 Ostorhinchus cyanosoma | reverse complement strand
AATGTCCCCCCCCCCCCCAAAAAAAAAAAAAAAAAAAAAAATGAATACAAATCGAAGAGTCCCCTTCCATGGGATGTCTTCCAAGTACCCCAGGGGGTATGCAACCCCCATTTAAGAAAGACTGCCTTTGGTCATGTTGAATCAGATTTTATGTAATCCAACATTACTCCACATGATTAATCATTCATCATTGTGTTAAGATACACGGGGAAAAATACAACAATCATTGTGTTTGTAAATTTCCCAATTCAAATCTGTGAATCTGGCAATGAGACATTTGCGTGCACAGATGTTTGTGCATAGATGCGTATTCAGTCTAACACCTGTGGCTTCTCCTGAGCATGAAATGATGTATTTACTTCCAGATCCTCCATTGTGGTTAAGTGTTTTACACGTTTAGGGAGCAGAGCTTATCATTTAGCATGGTGAGCCCAGATCGTACAGTCAGCCTGGATGCACACACCAGGACAGTTTTAGTATTGAGCCTGCTTGGTACCATTTATCCACCATACATCTTGCTGTGTTGACATTTGTTTGTTCTCCAGTTATCCTCTCATCCGGAAACCAAACAACAGTGGGAAAATCAAATGAACAAGAGTTCTACTGTGTATAAACGGTATTAAGCTTTCCTTACAAAGACTAATAAATGAGTGACTGAGAGTTCTGATTTGATATGACATTTTTATTGTTCCAGTCATTCTGGATGTCATTAAAGAGAGTGAAACTTCCAAGGGGTAAGATACAGCAGGATCATGACAGAAAGAGACATTTTCAGCCATGAGCAAATTGTCTCGCTGCCACTGCTCCCCCCCTCCCCCCGACTCTGGGGAAATCAGCAACGGGGGAAGAGAGAGAGATGTTGTTTTCTTTTCACTCAAGTGCTGTGTTAGCCCTGCATCCCCCCCCCCCTCTGTCCACCTGTGCCCTCTTCAGCCCTTCCTGCAGCAAAATAATCATCCGCTGTGATCAAACTTCTTCCTCTCTCTGCTTTTTTCTCTAAGCCTCATCAGTCTTCAGCTCTTCTTATTCAGCCTTTACACACCTGTTATTTCCTAACAGTATTCGTTAATGTTTTTGCTCGTCTCGCACTCCCTTGTCTTTTGTTCTCGCACCTATTCAGCGCCCTTTCCTCAATCACAGCCTCATCATCCCTTCCATTTTCTTCATTATCCCCCAGCCTCTTGTCTCTTCTTCCCCCAGACTCTCATCGGGGCTTTCCCTCTCCTTCTCCTCCCTTGTGTTGCCGGCAGATCTCTCGCAGGCCATTATTGATCAGCTTAATCGGAGGCGTTAGAATGCAATTCCAACTGTCTTCTTCGCTTCATAGCTCTGTGGGCCACTCGATAACGTTTAGATGCTCGGATGCAGATGTGCTTGTGTTGGTTGTAAATGACGGAGGAGGGAGAGGGAGGGAGGGACAGTGCTAATGATGAGCTGTTGCTTTCACGCTCCCTCAGTCTTCTCTTCCCCCCTGTCAAAAACAAATCTCTCTTTCTCCTCTGCGTTCTTTTTTTCTTTTTCCTGTCTGCATTTCATGAACCGTCTGTTTTTGTCTCCTCCGCCTTTGTCTTATTTACCCATCTGAGTCAGTATATCTGTCCCTGATCCTCTTTTTTTTTTTTCTCCCTCCCTTTTTTGTTACCTAGAGATATTCTACGTCTCATCCTGGCTGAAAGGGGATATTGTGAACAGACAGGATTTCATATTGATATTCAAATAATCATCCTTTGGGAGATAAAGGGGGCATTGTTTCTCATCTGTACATGTAAACGTTAATTCCCATTTTCTCTACATTTTGCATGCATGAAATAAATCCCAGACTGGCTAGGAATATCTCACAGTAAAAAGTGACAAAGAAATGTTTTATTCTCCCATCAGCAACTTTTTGCATGAACCCTTGAGCAAGACATTTAATCCTCACATTTAATCCTAAATCCCCAGGATTGCGCTGCTCGCAATGGTACAAGATTAAGAGTGTTTTCAGCAGCTCCATGGTATTCTGTTTTAGCCTCACCTTTTTGGAAATTGGCACCTTGGACTTGACCAGTACAGCCACTCTCACACCAAACCACTAACCTACATGTGCAGGTGCAGAAATATATGCCTAATAAATAAGAAACTTCTCTGTTTGCTCATTTTTTTTTTAAGTATGAAAAGTTAAATGCTGCCTACACAGGTTCTCAGGTATGTAGTTATATTAAGGCAGGTGAGGCTCATCAAATATTGCAAATTCTTCCAATGTATTATCCCCACTTGCCCTCTGTTTGTGTTTCATTTATTTCTACTTTTTATATACGTGCATTGTATTTTCACAAACAAATGAACTCCCATTTATTTTAAGTAGGGATGCATAGATACTGATACCAGTTTCAGGTATCAGGTCCGATACTGAGTGCATGTACTTCTACTCGTAAAAGTACTCCGCTACAACCAAACCGATACCACTTTACACTGGCATGACATTCACCTCATAGTGCAGCAGGTACGTGGCAGAGGAGTAATGTCAGCAGTGTGGAGATTTTTCAAAATAAACAGTGACAAAAGTAACACTGACTGCAAGTTATGTTAAAGACACAAACAGATATGAACGGAGCATTCTGTCTGTCCTCTGCCGACGTAATTTCCTTCTTTTTCTTCTTCTCAAAAAACTTAACTCTTCTCCATGGTTAATTAAGAGCGACGCCCACTGGTGAGTTGATTGAGAGACTCTGATTTGAAGACAGTAAATGTCAGTAGCAGCACTTTGTTACAGAGTAATGACAATGACAATAAAACACATTTTCAAAAGTAACTAAGAACTGTAATGGTATTAAGTACTCATATCGGTACTCTGGATCTGCAAGTACTCAAATGTAAGTACTTGTTCTTGTACTTGGTCTGGAAAAAAGTGGTATTGGTCCATCCCTAATTTTACGGAATGTTATATTTCTAGAACAACTACAGCAGGTGCTGGTTGGAGAAGTATCTGGTTAAAGTATTTCTCCCCTACAGAAAAACCACATGAATTTCACATGTGCAAAAATACATAATAACATGTGATGCATAAAAGCAACAAATTCTCCCACCCATGAACTGTCACAGCAATTATTGGGTGTTGAAGTGTGTGCATTTTACATTGTGAAATTTCTTCTGTATCGTTGTCTCGTTGCATCTAAGTGTAATAACAGTGGAGCTACTGCTCAGTGATATCGGTTGGTAAATGACCTTAACAGCAGAGGCATGCGAGGAGTGGATTGTAAGTCAGGCAAACATATGCAATTTTAGGCATTCATTTGTGTCTTAAAATGTATAATCAAATATCAAAAATCAAAATAAATGACACTCCACACAAAAATCTCATAAAAGCATCATGAAATTGTTTTGTGTTTGCTTTCGGTTCTAATATATGGTTAGTCGCCCTCCATTTTTCTCTTGTTGCATAGATTTATGGTTTGACAGGCTTTTGCTGTGAATGAAAATCCTTTGCTTTTCACTTAAACCCAGTCTGGTGAATGTGGTACACGCCAATTGAGATTTTTGGTTGCATTGCATTTGCTTTTGATTGCAAGTTTTGGTCTCAAATTAGCTTTCAGATAAAACTCATCTCTGATATGTAAAATTCTGCTTTTGTTTTCTGTTTAAGCTGCACTGGGATTATCATATAAAGGACAATAGCCTCTGAAACACAAGTTACTACACACTGGAGCTGTTTGATAACATAAATGGGCTTAAGAGTGCGTTTATCCTCAAAAAAGCCAAGTAAATATGCGATAAAACATTCACTTCAGTTCACATTTAGTTACATAGCAGCAAGCTATTTAGTCCATGACTTTGATTTGCAAGTGGTTGCAGGCAACACTGTGAAGTGCTACTGTACTGAGCTCAGTAGGAGGGCTGGTCGGCAGCCTGAGTCCTTGCGGTGCAGAAGAAACAGGTGTGTCAGCTCACAACGAGCCTCACTTTGAGCCTAATTCATATGAATGCCTCTGAGAAGGCCCTGTCGGCTTGCATCAATGCACACAAGGCCTCTTGTTGTCTCTGCCGCTGATGATTAGTCTGACTTTCTTACAATTGGTTTAGTCATGCAGTTGGTACAGTAGGCAGCGGCGTGCAGAAGTCACATTATGGTCAGTATTCGTTCCCAGATTTGTTGTTTAAGTCTGAAACAGCATTTTAACATTGTTGGAAGAGTGTCAGAAACACCACTACTGCAGTATAAACACACAACCACTTCTACCAAGTAAATGTAGAAAAAGTAGCTATTCATTGAATTATTAGCTCGTATTAGAGTATTAACAGGAACATGTACTGCTTTGAACTACTTTATATCCACAGATGCCAGATAAATCTCATACACACATCTCATGATTAATGTGAGAGGGAAGAAAAAACAAACACGGATGTTATAAATAAATCTGTTTTCTCTGAGGAGAGTTCTGTGATCTTTAGAGGTAATTCTTGATTTGAACATTTATTGAACAACTCATCATGTGAGAGAATAGGACACAAAGTTTGGGAATAACTGGTTTAATATTCTATAATGCTCATTATGTTATCTGTTGGGTGAGATCTTCATTTTAACCCATAAAGACCCAGTGCTACTTCTGTGGCAGTTCCCAAATGAACTTTTCCCTCCGTTGAACCTTTCCTAAGTGATTATCCTCTGTATTTTGCATTTTTCAGTGTAGACCTTGTGTATCTACTTGTATATCTATATTTAATTCATGGGTCATGTAGATGTTCTTGAGTAAATTCAAAGGTTATTATACCAAATAGGGGTGTAACGGTATATAACGGGGGGGGTCATTTGTGCAGTAACAGACACCCGCATGTTATGTATGTTTGTATTTATGAACAATGTTTGCCATATAGTAAACACTGTAATTCATGGAGTATTTTTGAATGCCTCACAGTATTCCCTAAGATGCTGTGAACATGACCTCACATAGTAACACCACAGCAGAGTAGAGTCACAGTGAAGAAGAAGAGCAGGTTCACTTGATTTTGCCAACTTTTCAAAAATAAAACCCTTTTTGCTATAAAGGAACCCGTGGACTCTTTTGTGCCACAAAGCTGCGACTTAACATGCTTCAAACGTCCCACCCAGCTTCTATGCCTCTGTTGTACTCTCTCTTGTCAAGTTTTGGGGATTTTTTTTCCTGAGTTTTTGCGTTCTTCACATAGGCTACATGTATTTGTTCGGGACACCTCTGTATTGTATCAAAGTCCCCAAACCAAAACAGTTCAGTACAAAGGAGTGCACTGTTACACCCCTACTATCAAAACAACTGAGATATCAATAACTGAACATAAACCCAGTGTCTCCATTCACTGTCACTGATCCAACTCCATGGGTTTTACCAGTGAATCAATGTTGTAGAAGATCATGGTGTTTCCACGTTCATTACGGAGCCTCTGAACGTCCAAATGGGTCATATCTGATGACCATGAAAAGATGACAAACTGTATTTTACACCAATTATTTACATGTATTGATAGGATTAGTGGATCAACAGGTATTAGACTGTTAAATCCGTAGATGCTTTAGGTCAGCAGTGGATGTTTGGGTCTTTATGGGTTAAAGGTAACCAGTAGTTAAAGCTGGAATTGCATATACTTCTGATGTAGGAGTATAAAGTAGCAGCAAAAATACTCATTAAACCCTGCATTAAAAAAATAAAAAATACTGGGATAGAAGATGAGGCCAGAATATATGAGCTCTAAAAACTAAGTATAGCACAGATCTAAATGCTAACACACCCTTATGTAACAGGTTTTCTTCTGAGGTGGCAGCATTTGACACAAATTAGGAAACGTTCCACCCCAGTCCTTGGCACTGTTTGCATTTCTGAAATATTCTCTCTTTTAGTTGTCTAATTTCTACTTGACTCCACTTTTTGCCCCTGCACTTTCCTCTTTGATTTGGAACTCTTCCTTCTTTACCTTCCCCTCTGTTTGGCAGACAGGCGGAGGTAGTGCAGGGGATTGTCCTTGAACCTGACGTTCTGTTGAAATCATTTGAACTCCTTTCACAATTTGTTACTCCCAAAGAAAAGCACTTCCACTCACTAGTTCTCATCTTAGTGTCGAGGGAATTTAGCTCGACTCTCATCCGCTGTTACAACTGTGCCCTGCTTCACACTCTCGCTACAACACTTACTGACACTGTTGCTGCTCTGTACAACTGCCTTTTACTACTGTTGGCCACTTGGCTGTTTCCCTGGAGCAAAGTGGGGTTCGGTATCTTGCTCAAGGGCACCTCTACAGAAGATGCTAAGGGAGCGGAAAGCCTTTCTCACTCAATTTCCCCACATAGATTTTCCCAGCTGGTCTGGAACTGAAAAAGGCGACCTTGCCGTAACAAGCTCAGTGCAGAACCTCCAGGCCACTGTCCCACTGTAGCACTGTCCCCAGACTGTGACGACTAGGTTCACAGGAAGGACGACGCTGTGTGTGTGTATGTGCATGCGCTGTTACTCTGCGGAAAAGTGTTATCCCACTTGTCATCACTGCCTCGCTGCCTTTCTCTGTTGAAATCAAATTAAAGTTGTTAGTTTTCATGCAATTAGGTAAGAGTGACCGCAGGTTTGTTGTGTTAAAAATGGGTGTCGAAACCTCCTGCAGCTCAATGCAGTGTATGTTGCTATGTTTTGTTATGTATTATGTCAAGCCATCCCATACAAAGATGAAGAATTCAAGCTGCAACCTCTGCTTGTTTTTTTCAATTAACTGGAAAAAAAAAAAGAAAATATTTAAAGAAATAAAAAAATCTGTCTTTAGATAACTGTAGCTTAAGGCTGTTTTTTCCCAAAAAAATGTGTCGATACTTGTACTAATATGATACACTGGCCTCAAGACGCTACACATGATACATGCTATAGTCCAAGTCTTATTTAGTGGCTCAGTTGGATTTTTATACAGTTTCATTGCAAAAATAAATGTGCCAATGGTTGCACTCTTAGTTAAACAGTTAAGCTCAAGGTCAGAACATAGCTGACATCTTCTTTTGCGCCTCAGAAGCTCCATTTGCAACAGTATAACTAAAGGCCAAAGGCTTCAATGTACAGTTGATCTGGGATTAAGCTCCATGTATATTTTCAGGATTGACTGCATAACAAAAGAGTGCTCAGGGGTTGTTCTCTGGGACTTGGCGTATAGTTCTCAAACAGATTTTTATTTTGTGGAACAGTTTTGACTGTAAAAAGAGGCAAAATGTGTAATATTATTTACAAACTATCAAAAATTATCACAGGAGGGCTGTTTCTTATTATATTTTGAATTGTACACTTAATAACATATACTTCGCGATACTTGTTTGTTTTTCTCATTTTATTTAGAACCTTTATGCAAATTTTCAATCAAGCATGGAAGTTAATATAAAATATTGTTTTTGACAATAGGGCTGTGTTTCCCTGTATGTTTCTCTCTCACACAGAGTTACCACTGGGATAAATCTGTAATTTAGACCCCAGGACTCATCTAGAAATGCCTCCATTTGTCTATCACTTAATGTTTTTTTCATACTATCTAAGTGATGTGCTTCACTGTTTTGTGAGATGAGACATCCTAAACGAGGTTCGTGCTGGTTTAATCTGTTGTTCCAGTCCTTGGTTTGTGTCAGACTTTTCATACCCGAACTGCATCCCCTTGATAGCAGTAACCTCTCTTTTCATTTTGTCTTTCTCTTTTTTTGAATTCCCTGTTCTTTATTATATTCACTGTCCTCCATGTTTATTTATCCTGCCTTTATGTACATCCATGTTGTTGTCCATGCTGATTTGAAAAAAAAAAGAAAAGAAAAACACATTAATTTAAGGATTTGCAACACAATGAAATGATGCAGCATAACATGAAAGGACTGATATTTTTCTGTCATTATACACAGTCCCATTACAGTATATTTTGTAAGGAGTATTCTTTATTGCTGAATGCGTTTAATGCATACAATCATGTTCCATCAATGTTTGTAGCCATTCTTTGTAAGTTTAGAAATTACTTTTAAAGTATACACAGGGGCATACAAACTCAGCTGGGAGGAAGAGAAAAAGATGTGATATATTCTTAAAGGAGACCTGTTTCAACCTTTTTTCCTTTTCATCTTGCAAGCTATGTGTGAGCTTGTCTTTATGTTTGTCTTGTCTATATCTTTGATCCGTCTTCCCTGTTGTGTCAAATCCCGACTCCATTCCCGTTGGGGTTCAGCAGGTTGAAGATCACATGTCTTTGGACCAGCTGGCTGCCTCTACGCCCTGGGCCAGCCAGGAGGCAGGCTGGAGGGGGAGCTGTCCAGCTTCCAGCCGCTGAAATCACCTCAGTGCTTTGTGCATAGCTCGCTGTCCGTGGTGCTGAAACAGAGCCTCATTCCCTGCAAAGCTGAGCTCTGCTTGGATCTGTCAGTAATGATGGCAGATGGGCACAGAGGTGGAGGAGCTGTGATATTTTCATGTAACTAGGCAGATGACATGAACAACAGTAGTGCTTTTCCCCCCCCCCCTTCTATTTTCACTAAACGAACAATGCAGAAAAGAAGCAGGGAAGAGGAAAGCGTCAGTGGAAAGACTTAAAGATACGACAGGAATGTGTGACTCTGACAGGAGTATAGCATTTCAAGGCAGGCAGGTGAAACGGCTAAGAAAATGTTTTTCTCCTGGTTGTCTGTGCCTGAACACAGCATCTCAGGACTCGGTGACACATGCAGCACCAGAACACCTCTCTGAAAGCAAGAGTACGCCCATTGGTGCCCTGAGCTGGCTATGTATACCTGAGAGCAAGGGATCGACAGAAAAAGAAAAGAACGTGTTTATCTACAGTAGTGAAGTGTATCTTGCAGCTTTGAAAACCAGAAAAAAAGAGGGGAGTTGCAGTGTGGTGCTATGTCCTCGGTCTGACACTGCTATCATATCTGATCTACAGAGTGAAGCTGTTTAACCTGGTGACATGCAGTCAGAAACACACAGGAAACGTTTCAGTGCTCCCCACTTTTACAACTCTGACTCCTCTGAAGTCTGACTCTGAAAAACAGCACCGAAGACTTTACCGAAGCCTGTCTCTTGGTTACATAGAGACGAGCAGAAAAATTTCAGTGCCTGGTAGAACTGCTAGCGCAAGTAAGTTGGTATGTAACAGCTTGAAAGTGCATTTGTACCCCTTTCACAACTACACAGGGGGATGTAATTAGCTCCAATTTGTCCATGAGATGGGTTGTAGCTGTGCTCACTTTCTTCACTATATGAACAAACGTTGCTTGAGTGGGCTGAATTGACGCCCAGTTTGAGGTTGTAATGAATCATTCAGCACCACTTTCACAAAACAAGTATTTCATATGTAATCCGTCATGTCATTTACACTGCTGGGAGAAGAAAAGGGTGCCATCAGGAAAGAAGAATGACAGATTAACCCCCTGCTGGTAGTCAAACTCCGCTAACATAGGATGTTGACTTTGATTTTCTTTGAACTACCATCAGCTCTAACAAGAAATTTATTTTTAAACAGGCAGTTATTTTTAAACCTCACACTTAGATTTGTATGAATCACAACTAGAGGCACTTGTGTTGTGTCATCATGTTGCCACAACGTCAGCAAAAACAGCATTTTCAGATGTGTTTCCGTCTTCAAGGAAACGTCAAAGCTGGGTAATCGGCTCATCCTGTTTGATTTGACTCTTTTTTTTTTCCCCTCCTTCTGCCAAAATCAAAAGTCGCTATGATTACCATAATCATACAAATCTGACAAGATGTTTAATCAAGATCAAACAGGGAAGAGATTAGTGTTTTCATTCAGATGTTCGTCTTTTTGCACTTTATGTGTGGATGCTTTTTGCGACGGAGGTAATCCATGAAAAATTGGTGTTGCCGAGCTTCTTAATGCTGAAGATGAAAAAGTCCTCAAAAAACCATGCGCGCATGCATACACTACTACAGACATGCACCTGACGCACACACAAACTCTGTGTATATGCATGGAAAGTAGTTCTTCAGTCTATAAAAAGAGTGTACATAAACGAGGAAATTGGTGAAAGTGAAGATTAACAGGGAGAAGACTAAGGGAGAGTTGAGTAGGACTTCATTAATATTAAAGTTCTTGTTTGAATGTTTAATTATAAGGCTCAGTGGTTTCTAAGCTCGTAACTTTCAAATGGAATCTGGCAGCTGAGTCCGGCAGAGAACACACAAAGAGCACTTTGTGTTGTTCAGCACAACTTTATACGGACGCAATAAATGTCACAGACAAGCGTGAGTCTCACTTGAGCAACGCTTTAATCATTTTTATTTTATGAGGATTATTTCATTGCATCTTATCATAAAGAGGCAGAGTGATCTGCTGCATTTATTTTTGAAATGACAACCCCCTGTTGATGTTGATAAACACGAAACCATCCAGTAAAAGTTGAGCAAACAATGCAACAAACTGCAACAACTGCTGTAAAAAAGGCTCATCAATCAGTGTCATCATGGTGGATTAAGGCCCGTCTGACTCCACTGGTAATGCAATGCTTTCATAAGCCACTAAACTAAACAACTTTGCATTAATTTGTACTTTCAAAGCAAAGTGTTGAGGACGATTTAGAATTTCAATGAATGTAAAATTACTTTTGACTTATTTATGTCAGATATTAATCCACTGAGGCTAATATTTCAGTTTTTTCGTAGCTAAACAACCATGGTGATTTTTATGCACCTTGATGGAAGGGAAGCTCATAGGCTATGGACAGACCCATTACAAATTGAATATAGATCCGTAATAAAGCAAAATTATGGTTTGTTGAATTAACAGACTCTGCAAATGTTACTATTTAATTGCCATCAAGCAAAAACAATCTCTCTAAGCAAAGATCTCTTTGGCAGCACTTAATCACCGCTCACGGACTCCACTATGACAGAACGTAACAAAGCTTTTCAAGAGGCCAAATTGCATGCATCTCTTTCTGGAGGCTGTATCTTAAGCTCAATGTAGTTGCTGCTTTGCTGTAGTACTGTAAATGGAATCAGTGCCATCGGTAATTGCAGACATCTTTTGCTTGATTCAGTGAGTCATTTACTTTGAAGAGCTTCTGAAGGGATCTGGTGTTATTCAGACCTGACCTCCCTCTATCATTTCTTCTTTATGCATCACACAAACAGACACAAACTCTTAGCATGCAGCACAGTGAACTCCTCTCCTCGCCCCCACCACTTCAGGCCACCCTCCCTTTGCCACCTCCTTCTCCTCGCTTGCTGGATTGCTGCTACAGGAGGGTGAAGTGTTGGAGTCAAACACAACGCTAACCTTGGTCAGCACAAGGGCGACTGTTCGCTCTCAGCTGAGCTTAAGCACCTGTATGTGGCCGCTTGGGATAATGGCCCTCGCCTCAACAAACACACTGTCTAAGTCGTCTCCCATCCCCTCTCTTCCTCTCATGCTCTTCATTAGCATATGCGAAGACAGGCGTAATTCAAGGATGCAAATGAGGCCGATAGCATACATGCATATTTATTTGCCTGTTGAAGCTGGAGTGAAGCTGATGGGGGAGAGTTTGAGCGCTGACCCTGTAGAGGTGTTAAATTTTTACATTAACCCAGAGACACCCACACACCCAAACATGACTATGTAGAGGGGGAGCAAACCTCTCAGCTGCGGCTGTGATTTGTGACCCCAATTACCTATGCACGCTTGTGCTCCTTGTAAGAGGTTACTCATGTTTGTGTGGTTGGTGGCATTGTTGAAAAATGTTGTGGGCGAAATTGCACATCATGTTGATGTTACTATCCTTTTGTTTTGCGTTGAACAAAACCAATGTGTGTGTTTTTCTGAAATGCAAGGAGCTTGTTTATTGCCGCTACTCCGTGAATTATCACTTAATGCTTAACAATTCAGGCCAATTTGAGGCACACGCATGTTGTTGTTAAAGAAAGAAAGTCATTCACCAGAACTATGTGGGTGAGTTTTGAGAAGTTTAATTGACAGTCAACTGGAAAACAAACAAATTATCCTCACAGCTTGAGCAGAGTGAAGAGAGCAGAATGATTGATTGATTGATTGATTGATCATTTATTTCGAATAGTAGCATTTAAAACCAATACAACAAGAAAAATCAATATAAAAACAAATTCGAAAAGGAGCTGGATGAAGTTCAACTTAGGCTACGTTCAGACTGCAGGCAAATGTGGCCCAAATCAGATTTTTTTTGCCCATGTGTGACTTGTATCCAATCTATTAAAGACAGTTTGAACAGCATAAATCAGAGTTTTTTCAAATCCAGCCCAGGCCACTTTCATATGTGGTCCTAAATCCAATATGTATCTGATATTTTGCAACGCAACTTCAGCCTGAACGGCCAGGTTGCATTTTTCCAACCTTTAAGTCAATGAAATGCAACAAACATCACAATTCTGCATCCCAGGAGGAAAAGCGGCGGGAAAAACATAGTTACTTCCGTAAACACAGTGCGTGCATACATGGTCACGTGTTACTGCAGGATCTCTTTTGTACATGCCGGTCACTTCAAGGTCGCATGCAGTTCATACTCAAAACTGATAGAAGTCACATTCTTTTTAGGGCCGGCTCTACTAAGATCCCAATTTGTGTATACTAATTTGCTTGCACAATCTAGAATTTTGCGTGTGGGGTTGTACTGCGGTTTGCTGCTGATTTACTAAGATTGTTAGTGTTAGAGACCGCCCTATTTAAATGAGGATTTTGCATGGACTAAACTGCTCTGGGATCCACCAGCACTAATGGTAACAGTGCGCTGAATGATCTAGATGCACGGAAATGTAACATTGGAAGAGTTTTGTCATAGAAGGTATTGCATGACTCATTCATTCAGTTATTTTTCATTTTAGAGGTGGGAGGGCTGTGGGGGTTGTGGGATCGAATGGCTGTCAGGCACACATGATTTTGTTACACTGAAGCCTAATGTTGGTGCATATTTTAATCACAATCATCAGGAGTGGAAAAGAGTCCCGTAAAGTGTGTGCGTGTGTGTGGTGCATACGTCTTAATTATTTTTTCTTCCGTCATCGCAAAAATGTTCACACAAGGCTGGAAAATGCATTTTCTGCATCATTTTTCATCATTTCGATGTCTCCTTCTTGTAAAATAACCGCTTCTTTGTGTGCGCGTTTACACATCCACACCGTTTGCCCCTCCTTTTGAGACGTGTTAAATATAGACACAGTTTTTATCAGCAAAATTACTTTCAGGTTTTATAAATGACTTTGCGTGTCCTAACTTAATATATTTACATTTTCTCCTCCCACCACACGCACAATTAAGTGTAAACGCCCCATTTTGCATATTCATTGTGTCAAACGTACTAACTGGACACGGAAGCGCTATTTTGCACCTTTGAAAATGACAACCTTTAGTGCACACTGTTAGTAAATCGGTTTGTACATGTTTTTGCATGTGCAATGACTTTGCACATGTTTTAATACACACAAACCTTGAGTAGATCCAGCCCCTGATAGGTAATTTCACCAAAAACTGAGAATTGTGCATTAAGACCTGCTGTCTGAACGTAGATTTATATACTCCTATCCGTTAACCTATCTAATGAGTCAAACATGATACAAAAATATGTTAGGTGAAAATATTACAGCACTTATTATCATTAATCTTTTTACTCAAAGTAAAAACATTTTTGTAGATTCATGATGTGATAAGCTGAAACATCTACTTGCAATGCACCAGTGCAGAAACCTGCTAGATGATAGAAATGTATTACTGCAACTACGATTATGTTAAAAAGTTTATCATTTCGTTCTCTACCTTTACTTTCCTACTGACTTATGACTTTGAAGACTTTTTAATAGTTGGATATCATTTGAAGCGCCTTAACAGAATGAATGAGGGCAGTGATAGTAATTTGCTACAGTTGCATTTCTGTTGGTAAAACTGGGAATGTAATGGGCCAAGAATTTCTTCCATCTGTTCCCAGACCAGTTCCTTCATGTAGACAAGATGGTATCACCTGCAGAAAAACACTATCAAGACATTTTACCAGGGCACAGCTGATGATAACACTGTGTGTTTTGGTGACAGGTGAGCTACAGCCCATAAATACTGTCAAAAGTTTAAACTATTGATAAGGTGAGTGGCAGGTGACACCATCAGCCAGCTGGAGTCGAGCTGAGATGGGCTGGTTTAAACTGCTGCAGCTTTTCTGACAGATTATAAATACATGTTTGTTTATCTGTGATCTGAACAGGCTTAGAGCTGCAGTAGTGGCACAGATGATTAACCTGACATGAAGAAAGTAATGTAGCAATTTTTTGTGATGAGTTAATCATCCAATCTTCAAGCAGCGACTCTGAAATTCACAGACTACATGACATTCAATGCTGGTATTGGCAAAAAAAAAGACTTTTTTTTTTGGTGAAAATGCTCACCACTCCAGTTCCTATATTAAATTCATCCTCAGCTTTTCTACTTTGATACTGACAGAGTCATCTGTGATGTTGAGGTGTCAATGTCTCTGAACATCCCCCATCTCATATACACATTTATTCAGCCTCTCATTTTCTTTCTGACTTTGTAACACATATCAAATGCATAGAAATAGTGGACTTTGACTGAAAGGGAACAGTTTCACTTAAAATGTGAGGATTTGATGGTGGATTTGGGTTTCTTTTCTAGTCATGTGTAAGTGCAAACAGAATATCTTTGGCTCCATTAGCTTCTCAGACCATTTTTAGTTCAGGATAGAGTTTCTAGATGTGAGCAGAAACAGAGGACAGCCTTTACATTGTCTGTGATGGATCGGGTAAATGTCATTTAGAAATGGGGGGAGGACAAAAAACACAACACAGCTTTGCAGGCTCTGCCAGCCTCAACACTCAGGCCGATATACCATTCATCTGCTCTCCCAAATACTGCTTCATTTTCATGCAGCTGCCGTCGAGTGAGTGAGCTACTTCTCCTTTTCTCAAGTGAATTTTTAGACAGCGAGCCATTGTCTGCTGCCAGCTTTGGGTGACAAAGCACGGGGCGACACCCACTACATCGGCAGACTCAAAAGAGGTAAAGAAGAGGGACTGAATTGGCTGAAAGGTTTTCAAGGAGGGACTGACTATAACCGCAAATGAAAAAATGAAAGGGTCAGACACAGATGGAGCTGCCACACACTAGATTTCCTTTTTATTTAATATTCGACGCACTCAAGCAGTACACCTTTAAGATGATTGCAGGATAATGGAGGCAAACAGCCGTATCACCACAAAGCACTGTAATAGAAGAAAGCAGCAGTCCAAGAAACAGCAGGAATTTGCAAGAAAATAATACACGTATTTGTATTTTACACAGTAGTACAGGGCTATAAGGACGAATAACCTGTAGCAATATAGTCCCTATAGTACCATATATCCTCAAACATATATTTGCTTTCATGTTTTTTTTCCTTTGTACCACAAGCACTAAGAATCTACCTTTCACTTTTGCAAGGGTTTGCACATCCACCCTTTTGCTCCATTTTTGTGGTGCGCTGCAGCCGCATGTGTGCTGCTGTGGCCATTTGATTGAACGCTCAGGGAGAAGGGTTTGTTGAGAGGACAGATACATCAGTGCCTCAGTGGAGCTCTGACAGGCCTGTTATAAATGTACAGCGGAAAATCCTTGTTAGTCATGCAATATTGCACAAGACAGTAAACACTCAGATGCACCGATCATCAAAGCATGAGGGACGCATGCTTACCGTGCAGAAGGTGTATGTGACGGAGTGCCTAAACCTGCATGCAGATACTGTATAAAACACACACATAGGCACATCTATGCTCCAAAGAAAGATTTTTATTTTTTTATCTGCTGACTTACTTTTATCCATCCATCAGAAAGAAATCAGTTGCACCGTAATAAATCAAACCAACAAGGCTGCCTCAGACATATGGCCCCTGTGCCCTCATGATATGATGTGTAGGATATTATTACCCCCTAAACCCCAGCGTTTGTCTGAAAGGCCCTTCGGTCACATGGCTGGCGAATAGGTGGAGCGTGCTTGTCCGAGGCCAAGGTGAAGCCGACGAGGGGCCGGGCCTCACATGTCAGCATGGCCAAGGTGACTTTAAGACAGGCAAAGGTAGAGAGCGCAGCTGATTTTCTACTCCACTGATGACCCACCCAGCAGTAACGCTCTCATGCTCATTAGGCTTCGTTAGATTGTCCTGCCTCAGGCGAGAGAGTGAGAGAGAGCATGTGCAGTGGGAATGGACTGAGTGGGCGTTTGTTTTAAATAGATTGGATATTGAAACCTTAGATTAAGGTGCGGTTTTTGTTTTTGTTGTTGTTGTTTTTTTGGTGTGTTTGCTGATTGTGAGTTTGACTCGTGACTTGCCTGCTGGTGGTTGGAATTTGGAATGTGTTTTCTTACAAGCGAATTGAAAATGTTTATATTTATTGCAAAAACTGCCCTGTACTGAGCTATAAAGTAAAGCTTGTAAGAAGCATAAGTGTAAACAACCATGAAAATGCAAGAAGCCAGTACATGATTATTCTGTCTGCTCTACGATTTCCAACCCACTTACCCATTGTATATTTCTGGAAACCACACAGAGATATAATCTCAAAGTAATATGTCATGGAAGGCAGGGAGGGGCTGGGTTGGAAGGTTGATAAACAACATCCACAAATTTGCCATAAGAAGAGACTATGCATCCTGACTCCTGCAGATTTCTATATGTCCACAGTAAGAGAATATAGGAAAAGCTTGTAGTTTGGTTTAATTATACATATATTGTGAGCGTTTTTTTTTTGTAATTTCTGGTACTATTTTTAAAAATCAAGCCTCAGTGCCTAAACATAACCATAAAAATGTTCAAGTAGTTACATTCATAGCATCATGTCTAATAGTAAAAAAAACAAAAAAACGGAAGTAACCAACATACATTTATGTAAAAAGTCTGATGAACAATGTGGTTATGAATCTCTGACGTATAGTTTTGTTTCAGAAACATGTAACTTGTATATCAATAACTTATCGCTAATAATATCTGTCTTTGCTTTGCAGAAACATGCATTTTTTATTCTGTTTTTTTTTTTTTTGCTTTTTTTTTCCCTCACTCTGGAATTGAATGTCGTGGTACATGTTACACAGTCTTAGATAAACATGCCTCACAGTGTCGTTAAAGGGAAGGTTAGAGGAGTTTCAGCTGAAGAAAACGCAAATCTGCTCTGTTAGAGGGATGTTTAACAAATGTAATGATAAATCTTTTATATCTTGTGACTTTGTGTGCACAATTTAACATTCATAAGTAATTTAGCGAGCGTTTAAGCATTACTGCTTAATGTTCAATCAATTATTTAGAGATGATCAGCACAGAGTCCGCAACAGCGACAGTAGGATCGTAGGTCTATATTTATTTATGTTGTGCTAACAATACATGATAAACAAACCCCAAAGCACAAATACTGATACCATACATACTACAACAGGCTGTCCCTTTGTGTTTAATATAATAGTTTATCAGTATTTTCCTCACAGATTTTTTGTCTTCATTAACATTTTGTATGCAGCAGAAAATATGAGGAAGAGCCTGACTGAGACAATTTGAGACTCCCCCAGATGGACTTTATCGTCACCTTGTACTGCGCATATAGTAAAGACACAAAACATAAAGTTGACAGCTGGTAGATAAATTTGACAACCAGTAAAATAAAAAGTGAATGAAATAAATGCTAACAACCAGCTGTCTCTCTGTATACCACCCTGTCTTCCACCTTCGCTACATCTTTTCATCCCGCCGGTTTGTTTCTACCCCGGTGCCCTGCAGATGAGACAGGACAAGTGTGACTGATTCAGATACATCGAGTCGGGGTCCCTTCGCAAACCAGGCAGAACCTGCTGTCAGCTGTGCTCGCGATGGATAGGACAGGAAGAGAGCGAAAGAGAGACATTCACCATGAACTCCCAGTGAACCTCCTGCACCCCTTCTGACATTTCACACAAGCCGCCTTCGCTCCACGCTCACACAAGCACCGTCACATGCACACAGCTTTGCACTCACTTCCTCGTCACTCTAAATGAATCACATTATCACAGATCGCCGTTTCACACACTCACTCACGCATATTCTTTAGGCTTTACTAAGGTTCCACATGTGAGAGCTGTTGATATGTTCCGGTGGTTGACTGTGTGCTGCATATGACTGTCACTTAGCACAATCACAAGTGACAGCGTGCTCCAGTGGCCCTCTGATAGTTAGGAAAGGACAGGTGTCAAAGACAAAGGTGACAAATATGATGTTGAAGGCAGACATTTGACATAACTACAAATCTCATCTGCAGTGGTATGGATTAGCATCAACATGGAGGGGAAAAAAAGCAGAAAAGTGTAGCTGAAACTGCAAAAGATGAGTGTGCACTTAAATGCTGGGGTGCATGGATTCACAGTGGCACTCCACAGTTTCCACTCAAGTGTCAGAACCACTTTCATCAGTTGATCTCAAATGACTCGGATAAAGGCTCCACGATGGCCCTGATTGTTGACGATCACTGCCAGCGTTTCAATTATTGGCTGCGGTTTATGTTCTTCACTGTGTAATATAAAGCACATCAGCAGCAACACTCATAAGAGACAAGAGCTGGAACCGAAATGGATTTGATAACATTTCAAACAACTGGGGGACTTTTTAGAATTATTATTGGTAATGAAAATAAGTCAACCTGGAAATGATTTTTTGTAGAATCCCCACAAGTGAGCCAAAAAACAGAGAAACCTGGAGAAAAAAAAAAAAGTAATCCACAGATTTCACACTATACAGAAGGAGAAATGAATATCATCGACATCATGATCACAAAAAAAGGCACTGACTGTTATTTTCAATCCTCAAATGCAACATCTAATATGCTTTGTCTATTTTTATATTTGACATACATTTCAGAGGTGTTACACGCAGTTTTTATTGCTGACAAGATTTTTGATCTGTTAATATATGTGCAGCACCTAATACTTGTTTAAACTCTTCTATTTGCGAACGGTTGTTTTATGGGTAAATACACTAGCGCGGTTGCTGTACAGATACAGGTATAGGTTACCATGTAATTCAATGCATCAGTATTATTTCAGGTTTATTTTTAATCACCAAAACCAGAGCACTAGGTGGTTTTGTGTTTTGCTCTTATCTCATGTGTTTATAGGCTTATGCCAGTATCACTACTCATCCTATCCACATCTGACTAACCATATTGTGTATTAACGATGCACATTCACAAGCCAGATGTTCTTTGCACTTTACAGTGTATGACCACAAATCTAAGAGGCTTAAAAAGTTATTAAAAAAAATGTTTGTCTTTGTGTAACATAAGGCCAATATCCCCAGCTTGTAACTGAAGCCAATGTAGAACTCTCATTGAAATAACACTGATGGTTGCTAGATTTTGCTTCCAAAAAATAATAGCTCCTGTTCACTCCTACTGAAGAAAGAAAAAGGTCATGTTGGTTTATTTGGACACTAATATGTGTACTGGTTGTTCTTGTGTAAATTATTATTATTATTATATTATTATTATATGTATAATGGTTTTACCCTGAACGCTGCCACTGCTGGATTCGCCACCGAATATCCTTCATGTGAACGCGGCAACAAGGACAGATTCGGTTGGATTTTTTATCCTTGATGACCAACGTAGGGGACCCCTAGTGAAAGAACCCTATTGATTTCAGCTTCTCTATAAGTATGATTAAATCATCTAAATGGGGGCACTTCTATTTTTTTTTTTTTTTTGCATATAAATCAAGCAAATAATAGGCCGATTACAGAGATAACATTGGGCTAATATTGATAATCTTCCAAATGTCCATTATCCAGCATTCATATGGTGCCATTTTCTTTCACTAGGTGGTGTTTGGTGGGAAAAAAGTTATTCTCTGACCATTATTCCGCCTCTATCAGTTTGATGTAGCTCATATTGATTGTCTAACAGTGATCTTTCTTCATGCCACTAAAAGGAGTTTACATGTCACATTTTAACACCTGGGGGTGTGTTTTTTCCAAATGGCTGGGGGAGCAGAAGATTAGGGGTATTTTGGGGATATACCCTCGCTGTCGGCCTCAACAGCGTAAAAGCCTCATTACTCTGAAGTTGTCGTGACTGTTAACTATAAGTAATAGTGAAAATAACTTGGTTGTGTTTAATGTGATATTTCCTACATCGCAATGTGATTTTCAGTAGTTGGCATTAGTTCCACTCCATGCTGTTCCCCAGCTCTGCCCTCTTGTCCAGATGTGGTCACTTCTGGCTCCAAAAAGCTTGGCCATTTAGTTTCACTCGTCGATTACATCATATTGGCTACATCTGTGAATGTGTATCAATACATGAATTGCGCAGACACATTATTTTTAACATGGAGCATTTGGTTTTTTAATCACCTTCAAAATATGTTTGTTAGATGATCCAAAGTGATTTTATGTGTTTTTGTGATTCAAGTAGTAGTGATAGTGGTGGTTGTTTTTGGATGGCTTTGGAGCTTTGGCTACACAGATTGTGTCTCTTATTGCCATGCATTTTTGTTCTTGTGAGGGAAATTTGGTGTTGAAGCCAGTTCCATCTTTCACTTGATAACTCCAGTTTTTCAGCCGCTTGTTTTAAAAAATGGATATTAATCAAATAAAATCTAGAACAGGCCCAGACCCGACTGTCTTTAATGTCAGCATGCAGCCATATGGCGCCCGGCAGAGGTTTGACCCCTCTTTGCATATGAGATGAATCGGCACATTTGGTGGTGTGCAGTGAAGCGAATCCCTTGGTTGCTCTCTTCTCTCACCCATCCACTGGGATCGCTTTAATGCTGCTCAGCGTTAATGAAGACGAATCATCCAATGAAATCGATCGATGATGGAGTCACTGTACTCAAAGTCCCCCGGGGTGTTTGAAAAGACACACATGGAGATAACTTACACCCCAACGTGCTCGTGTGCACTCACAGCTGGGAAGTTGTGTGCATGCAGTCAGCTTGTGTTGAGCCGTGGAAAACTTTTTCAGTTCCATTAACTTTGTGTACTCGACTTTAATTCAGATTCACACTTTGTCTTCAGTCTGTGTTTTCAGGACACCAAAAGCCTTTTTTCTTCTCACAGAGTTGTGGCTGGTAGTCAGGAGGAATAAAGCATCAATGCCAGATCAAAGCTAGCTCAAACTGCAAGGAAAAGAAGAAGCCTGAGCTTCAGCCTGCTGCCATTGTGAGCGTGTGTGTTGCGTGAACAGTCAACTTGCATGTTTGGGCTTATCTCAGAAAGGTGCTTTAAAAACCGTAGCATTTTTTAAAATTTATTTCAAGTTTCCTGGCAGCCCTGTTATACAACATGCCCAAACTTCAAAATCTGCCACGTGTGTATGTTGAGGATTTCCCCTACACACATATGATTATCAGAGTTTTACCTGTGACAGTCAGCTATACGATGACCAGAGAAATGAGGATAAGCTACAGAAATGTTTTTTTAAGGCACTATTTTTTTTCCAAAATCCAATTCTCAATTCTGTCTCACAGAGGAAAGTAAAAGATTGATTTCTTTCACCGGCCTTTCTTTGTCATTTTCTATCTCTTCAGTACAAATAGAGGATGTGTTCCCCATGCACACACAAGTAAATTAGATATTTTGTTATATTTGTTTTGTAATAACATATCTTCCTTCTCACGTACAGGCAATCAAACAAAAAAGAGGTTCTGAGCCACTCAAGCATCCTTGTATGGCCTCAGACAATATGTTTTTCCCTTTGCCTTTGTCCTGAGGTTAATGATAAAACACCCAGTGACAGAATATGTCTGTTTCTTCATATTAACCTTCAGGCAACAATCTAACATGAACATATCCAAAGTGACTTGTTGAGACCTCTTGCCTTGATGTTGGTCTCTTCAGGGTTGCTATTGCTGTGTCTGAAGTAGGCAGAAAAATAATATAGATTATGGTCTCACAGCCTCTTTTGATATGTGTAATATGTGGAGGTGTGAATCTACATTGGACTCGACAAGATTCAGACGCACTACAATTTTCTGTTGCAAATCAATGCATTGCATCCTAAATTCCCTGTAGTATGGCACATGGCTACCTTATTATCGATTACTGCATGCAGTCATGTTGAAGGATGAATACTCACTCGCCACACAATCTGATGTGATTTTTTTCTTTCTTGTAGGGGTGTAGATAAATTTTGGTTTGGTAGTTTTTCAGTACAGGGGTCTTGGGTTCTATTTTGATATGTTTTCTGTACAGTGAAGGAGGGAGTATACGGGGGTGTGCTCCATAACTACCAAACACTGAAAGTGAAAATACCCTTCGAATGTCTGACCTGGCTTCTGTGCCTCTGTTATATTCTCTGTTCTCATGTTTAATCCCCCCCCCCCACCCCACCCCCCCATCGGCACCCTAGCTTCAGAATAAAGTGTTTGTTTAATTCAGCAGCGGCACCACCCTGCACATGGGTTCTGCTTGCAGCCACCATGCTCATACTATGTGCGTTCCCTTTCAAGGTTCATGCGGAAACTTAAGGCGAAGGTTTGTGTTCTTCACAAAGTTCTCTACATGTATTCATTTGGTGCGTCTCCGTATTGGACCGAAGGCCCTAAACCCAAACGGTTCAGTACAAATGAGTGCATCGTTTCATCCCTACTTCCTTGTTAAAACTACGGAACATTAGTGTAGAGACAATGTGTGTTCTATTTGGTTCATTCACACAGTAAACCTGAGCCATGATTGACAGTCAGTCTGCAGCTAAAAAAAGCCGCAAACACGCATTGAATTAACACATTTCCTAAAGTGAACTGCCTTAAAGCCCTTTTCTACAGAGAAGTTTCTTTTTAATGCTCATCTCGGTGCATTATTACATTACACTGATGTTTCTGGTCACATTATCAATAGATTTTTTTTTTTCCCTGTAAAGATTTGCGGTTTATTTTGCCTTCATTTCAAGGATAGCACTAAAATCAAAGGAGAAGAATCTTAAACTTTTCTAATATATGTGAATATTTTTGCTTTTTATATTTTGCTGTTAAAAGAAATAAAAACATCTGAGAAGTTTACCAAAAGCTATCATTGAAAAAGCAGCCAATCTAAAGAGATAAGGCACTGAAGTCACTGCAGTGATAACGTACAGTAAGTTATAGTTGACCTTATTGATTTATCCAATAAGACAAATGTTGTGGGCATTTGGTTCGTGGCAGGTGTTTAATTCAGACACCAGTTGTACACAAATGAGATTGAATTAGACTCTAATGATTCCCTTGAGGAAACTGGTTAAAGTTTGTTTCCACATCATTGACCTCTGGGTATGAGCATGTTACCTCTGAGCACCGTTCTGTCACTCAGTTTTTACACCCATCTGGTATTGGGAAAGAGATTTTCACACCTACCGTATATGCCTCACAAGCTCAGGTTTAGAAAACGAGTGGCGGCTTCACACCCTGTTACTCTTCCTCTTTGTGATGTGCCGTGACTCGCTTTTGCCTGAACCAAAAACCTTCAAATTTCCGCAATCTTTCCCTGCTTTTAAATTGCACAGTGTTAAGTCACCCTAATGTGACCATATGCAATTAACTTACAAGTGACAAGAAAAATAAGGAATTCTGAGATCAGAATGGCCAGAGCATAGCTTCAGGGGTAATTAAATCGTACAATAAAAATAATGAGTACACATGAGAGATTGGCACTGCTTCTCATTTGCACCTCACTATTTCACTGCTGATGAAATTAGGCTATTAAAGGTAATTAGTCACGTGAAATGGTGCATTGCTTGGATACATTACAGCATGAACCAATGTTTCAAGCACAACCCTCAGATTTTTTAGTTGAAAATTTTACCTTATTGTTCACCTAAATGATGTCAGGAATGTGCTCAGAGACGAGGAAGTGATAATTACTCTGTGAGGTGTTCAGTAACAAGTTTGTCTTGAAAATGTGTGCTAAAATGTGGGGATTATACATTAAAAGTTACTTGACTCTTCACAGGAACAGTAAATTATGTGCACTGTACTGCCAACTCTAGGAACAAGGCTGGTTGAGACCCTTATTTTCCCCGCTAGAAGTCTATACGCTAACTTGAAAATAATTTTAGGCCATGAGGAAAAAAAAAACTACAATGACAGCATGCCGGGGAAGTGTTGAGGCGCAACCTTCAAGTGCACCCAAAGATATGACTTTCGCTTAAACCTTAAATGTAGCTTCTCCTCTGACAGTGTTCGAGCTCATACCTTGAAGTATAACAGTTTCCTCCGAGATAAAAAGCCCTGCAGCACCTCAGGGTATAAAAAGAAAAAAGCCTCAAGGGAAACAAAACTTTCAGTTAAGTGATATCGTGGGTTAATCTATTTCACTATGTTATTCTTCGCTATCCTATATAGTTCGCTTGAAGTTTTAACTTCCTGTTGGAAAAAAAAAAAAGAAAATATTCAGTAGGAAGGAGGTTATTCATAGCACAATTAGAGGTTACAGTTCTGTGGTTTTTTTTTGCTTTTTACAATTCAGAAGGGAACAGCTGTTTTTAGACAATTTTCACCCAGATTAACACCTTTCAGCCATTATTTTTCACTTCAAGACGCCTCCATCTGTTAACTTATAACAAAATACACGTGTTCTTGTTAAAAGGAAACCTCAGTAACTTAAATAGGGCTAGAGCTCTTTTGGCAACGTATAGATTCTTATCACTGAGAACACATTAAAGCAAGAATACATGTAATTGGGGACTTTGCTGATATTATGAGCAAATCCTAAGCCTAAGAATAAAAAAGTCATTGTAGAGCCGGCTTACCTTTCCTTCACTGCCAAGGCTTGCAGATCTCAAAATCTTACCTTTGATCATATCACGACATGGACGGAAGCTGGCTGAGTCCAACATCAAACACAGCCCAGTGTTGAAATGTGGAGTCAAAATCCTTCTCACAGCAGCATCGAGGAGGTTTTCACCATAAGGGGGCGGAAAAATGGCAAAAGATATAGCCGTGTTGCAAATGTTACTGCTTTAATAGGACTTGAACAGTAGTGTTTCACATCTGTTAGTAAGAGAATAAACAAAAAGGGAATTATGTGTGTATGTATTCTAAGATCTGAGCTCTCGGAAATCAGTTTAAACTGGCTCACAATTAACAGGATGAGACTAGTTATTTAAAACACTAAGCTTCAATAATAATAATTATAATAATAATAATACAGATGTTACAGGCTCAAGTCATGTGTCTGCATTTCAGCTGTGATAGAATTTGTCCAACTTAGTGTCTGGAACATGGAGAATATAGTGCATTGAGTGCTTAGTGGCCACCTGGAAAAGCCTCCAGCCAGTGGTCCTGCTGTTTTCTGCCACAGTTCCCTCCACCACTGAAGATCGTCATTAGGAAGGAGGTCATGGCATTGTATGACCCTTCTATTTTAACATGAATGATCATTGTACTGTAGCATCCAAAAATGCCAACAGCTGCAATCTGTAATCCTCATGTTCCGAAAGGTAAAAAGAAAAATCATGTTCTTGACAAATTAAAGGAAAAATCACCATGAAGTGTCCCGGTGAGGTGCTGGGTCTTGACATGCCTCCAGAACACATCTAGTTCACCGTGACAGTGATGATCTCTGCTCGAGGGCTTCTTCCAAAAGAATGGTGTTCTGATGATGCTCTCTAACATGCAGGGCCAAAGTTTCCCATACTGTAGGTGTTCAGTTTGGGTTGAGATCTGGTTACTACGTCCTGTGGTGGAATTGGCTAATAACATTTACTCATACTTTACGTAACACCAAATTTGAGATGCTTTTTTTTCCCCCTTTATTTTTCTTTAAAGTAAAGAAAAAAACAAAAAACAAATATGAGGTGTTTTTTTTCTCCTTTATTTTTATTCAAAGTAAAGAAAAAAAATTGAGGTGTTTAAGTTTTCATTTGATGCTACTTTATCTTTCTACTCAACTACATATTGTAAAGCAGGTAAAATCAAGTTCTAATTATTTAATCAATTCGTTTTTAACACTATCATTTCCGTTCTAAACTAAGGACACAGTTTAATTTCAGTAAATATCCTTTTAAGTCATTCAATATTTCATCAAGAAATGACTAGAAATGAAAAAAAGGTTAGTGCATTAGGTTTAGGTTTTGTGATTATTATAGATGTGCATGGTTTTTTTGGGGGTTTTTTTTTCCATCACCCTCCCATTAATGATGTAATGAGCTCTGATATATATCTGCTATAGCAAATAAAACTGGTTCTAGAGTAGTTTCAGCTCCAAATGTAACACCGATTCCTCATTGATAATCAAATGTCAGGTAAAGTACAATATAGGTGAAATCAGTGCTTTCTCTGAAAACGCTTCTACTGCATTTAGCTGCTGATACTTAGAGTAATTACTTTTGACATGGCTGTACTTGATCCATCCCATTGTGTACTTCTTCCACTTGTGGCATATCATCCTATTAGAGACCTCAGATATGAAGTTTAACCTTCTGTCTGTTTACTGCCGTGCATGTCGATAACAGGGAAACTGATAGTGTTATCCACTACATCGTAAATCTAATTGTAATAAATAAACCACATTATTATCTCTGGGTTTATTAATCAAATGTTCTGCAATGCATTGACCTGCATTGACCTTGCATTTATATATTGTTCATGTACAAGTATAGCTAACATGGCATGGAAAAACAAGCATAAAAGGAACTGATATGTGATACAGCTATAAATGTGCTGCATTTATTGTGATGCTGTATGGATCAGCAACACACTGTCAGGAGTATTTGTGTGTGAATCGTCTGAATGCCACCTGAGTAAAACTTGAATTTGATTTGGATATATGTTTGTGAAGTGACCATAAATGATATTGATAGTCACTAACCAGATTCAGTCAGTTTCTCTCCTGCTGCTGCAACGCAAACCAAATTAGGAAGCTCCATTCTTGCCCACAGGAAATTTCATAAAACCTTTTTTTTTTTTTTAGTGTACTTCAGCATCTCCTGTGTCCCATGTGTTCTGCAAACAGACAGATTCCCTATTTATTAAATATAGCTGTCACAGTTGGGAGTAAAGTCAGTCAGAATCCTGCTCGACTTGTGCTGGAAAATTGGCAGCGACAGCTTTACTGGAGGAGTGAAGTGATTGGGTGGTGGAGTTAGTGGGAGTAAGAGAGGGAGTGTTTATTTATGAGGATTTGGTTCAGAAAGGGAGTGGGGATGAATTATTGAAGAATTGAGTCATCCGATAAGACAGTGATTGAATCATGTTTTATATATTTTCAAAAGTCCTGGTGGTGTCGTCATTTCTCCGGCAGGTTTTTTTTTTTTTTTTTTTTTTGGAAATTACGTAATATTATATCTATTTCTGTGGCACAAACTACATGTAATGGTTGAGTTTTCCTGTAGTGGTGTTTTTTTAGTGAACTCCAAAGGCTTCACACATTTCGTGGAGTGCTTGAGCACAGACAGCGCGCATCCATAATCACACACTTGGCAGGAACGAGTAGTAATTTACTTATACTAAGCTTGCTCATTTGCATACAAAGATGTCTCTCTTGCATAGCAGCTCTAATAAAATTAGCATGTACTGTAGAGGCCCTTGGAGAAGTCTTATTGTGCTGCAGCTACATGTTAATACTTAATGCATTCTGTCAACAAACTCCATGATGGGTGTCTGTGGCACATCACAGTGAACGTGGACAGACTTGGTTATCAGTGCTGCAGCCACTGTCTTTTTGGCTTTCATTTTCACACCGAGGGGCTGGCTTTTGTCTCTGCCTCTCAGTCAAGATCAGATCATTCTCCTAAAAATATTTGATTTCTATTCTCTTCAGATTGCTCATACTCTGTCCCATATCTATCCATCTCGGCTGTCCCTTTTTTCCCCCACTATGACCAGATTTAAATTCAGTTTTCTCAACTAAATCAATTTTTCCCCAAACCCACTTTAAGTTCTGCACCAAAACTTCTCTTCTTTACTTATTTCATGCATTGTGGATGTAGTAACTCTATATCAGCTGCCCGCAGGGTTACTGAGTCATTCTTGGCTGAGTCCTTTTGTAGTTATCAAGGGCACACGAGCTCCATGATTAAAAAAAAAAAAAAAAAAAAAAAAACATGAATTGCTTCTCTATAAAACACAAATTTGACTCCGAAAGGCCATTGCTTGCCCTTGGCTGAAGTTAACATTATCCTGAAATGTAAACCTGATCTCGTGGTGTCAAGAGAGTCTTAAAAGGTGACACTGTGTGCTCGGAGGAAAATGTTGTCCGAATTTTGTAGATGTGTAACACAAAACTACCGTTGCCTTTCTAACCATATGAGTTTACTGCAAAACAGCATGTAATAGCATTTCTGAAGCGAGGAAAAAAAAAACATTGGGATTATTTTTATTGCTTGGGATTATAAGATTTAACAAAATAATCAAGATGAGCATTTTGGCTCTAATCACACAGTCTGGTATCTTTTATTCGTCTCATTATTATTAGGTCCATCATCTGATTATAGCTCTTAGCAATTTGTTTGATAATATTATCGTCTGATAAGTAGGTTGTATTACATTTTGATGTGAGATGCCATCAAACACAGTATTAGTCTGAGACAAAAAAAAAAAAAAAGGCAGAGGGTGGAGAAGAGATGGAGGGGGAGAAAATGTAAAATGACACATTGACAGCTAAACAAGGTGCAATCAGCACGACACTTCATCATATTAAAATCCCCTGTGAGGTCTCTCTGGAGCTTTAGCTGCTGCGTTTTTTTCCATTACGGACCCAATTATCTGCCTCAATCGATAGCAGCTCACAGCACCTAAATACTCAGATTGCTGTGCTTGTGATAGAATGAGCCATTGTCTCGGGTTCGCCTTAATACCCCCCTAGGAAGACGTCAATGTCCTCAAAAGTTTGCTTTAGCAGTTGGTCTCTCCTAATACCCCTTCAATGCACTTGGGAAGGTAAGCAAATCCGCCAGATGGGTGAAGGATAATGTGTTCTGTAGCCCATTAGTGGAGAAAAAAGGCTCGAATACAGGAACCTCGTCTGAATATTGCTCTTCATCTGACCTCCAGATTCACAGCTCAAAAGAACCGAGATACCCCGTGGCGTTTCTAAAGTGATTAGTGACGGCTGACACCCTATAACCTGCAGTTATCTCAAGCATTTCATGGTGAGAAGGCATTTATTGCTACTCTAAGCCACAAGAGCAGTTTCAAATATACAAATCACTATGAATTGTTTTTTTTTTTGTTGTTATTGTTTTTAAGTTTGGCCTGTAATCACTTCATTATTAGCAACAATGTGTTTATTAACTGTATATGAGAACTCTTGTCTCTGAATTGAGTGGAGGCCAGATTTACAAAGCATGGCAATTAGCATTAAACCACAGTCCAGAAAATAGCACAAGTGTGAACAGCCAGTTGTACATGCGATCTACTAATAATCAGGAAAAATATGAATATCTGTTAATTTCAATAATTAGTATTTTACCAACAAACGCTGCAAATTAGTATAGGACTACCAACAAGTAGACCTGATGAGGCTATTTTATCAACAACACATGTGCTGTTTGTTCCTTGTAATCCAACAAACACAATTATAGTTTTTAGGGAGGTGATAATAATAGGTAATATAAGCAGGAGAATTAAGTGCTATCCATGGTCCTGAATTTTGGAAAAAATTGTGAAGATGTCATGCATTTTATGTTTTTACTTTGACATTTTTTTGTTGTCAAGGATGCTGTTAAGCTGTGATGACTCTTGGGTGAATGTAAGAATGTATTAAACTCATTTGACATTTTGGAGAACAGTTGATAATGTTTTGTGTTTTATGCTCAGCACTCATCACTAACCTTGGAACCAGCAACAGGACAGATGAAAATGGTTCAAAATGACTGAAATCCTTCTTAGTGAAGAAACAGTATACGGACAAGAACTATAGAGGTAAAAAAAATTAAGGGTTGTAAAAGGTTTCTGAGAAAGTGTCCTTCCAGTCGGAGCTTGCAGACCATCTTTGATTCCCACCAGCCAATTAACATAATAATACTTTCCTTTGGTAATGAAAAAAAATTCAACAATTTTCCTGAGTCAGATAAACATGAAATTGCCCGTAAATTAACAACCACAGACCTTAGTAAATGCATGACTCATGACTCAAATAAATTCCTCTCCCCAAAATTTTGCAGTCTTAAAAAAAAAAAATATCCAAACAGCCATATAAAACACTGCTGAGGCTAAATTTTCCCTGGGCGTGTTCGGTAAATCCCAAGAGTAGCTCGAGGGTTTGTTATGACAGAAACGGTTCATAAATCTGGCACTAAATGTCCACTAAAACCCCTGGCATATAACTTGAAACCACCGTCTAAATTCATTCATATGTGCTCTGACTGTCCTTGGGTTGCTCCCTTTTTTTCAAGTAGTCTCCCTCTGGCTCAAACAACTGAAGGTCATTTGGCTCTTTCATGAATCTAGGTAGAAAACCTCAAAGTACTGCAATTCATGTTCAGCAATATATTATGTATCACATGCAGCTTTCCAAAGAATTAGTAATACTGTATGTGTGTACCGCATTCACAAGGCTTATCCCTCAACATGTAAGATTATGGACAAACATATTTTACCTTTACTGTCATACCATATGAACTCTGCCAAGGCCACTTGTTTAGAGCTGTTTGGCTACTTTTCTTTTTGGCAATATGTGTTTGCAGACTAAGTGCAATAAACAGTGCATAAAGATGGTGATGGGTTGATGTTTTGTTTATCAAGTACATGAGTGAGTGTCCATTTATTCACCTTGGTAGTTTTTGACTGCATAACTAGAGAAAAGAAAGAGGTCAGAAATGATGGCTGTAAGGGGAAAGAAATTATAATTAAAAAAAAAAACCCAAAACATAGTATTTGCAGATTATTAACCCTGTTAAGACTGCCATTATAACAGGCTGCCTAAGTGTCTTTATGTTTTCTTTGTGGTTAAAGTGACAGATAATGTGTCTTTGGCCATTTGTTTTGTACTTTGTTTTCAGGAAGAACTTAACCTCCAATATATGGCCATTAATGATCATTTTTATAAATAATAAATGCTTAAATCTGTGTGTTTTAGTTTAAAAAAAGTTTTTAGCATATTTATTAACAGAAACAAGTGTAAATGTCCATAACAAAACTTTTTGAGCTTGCAAAAATAAACTTTCAACTGTTTTGTATCTGCTCAAACATGATTTTTGGTCTTCGCCATTCAGTATCCATATTATGACATCATATTTTTTGCTATTTCCAGGTGTTTTTTAGCCTGTGTGGAAGTCTCTGAGACAGTTTCTTTCTACTTGTGATAGAGGCCCACACTACTGCTGCTGTAAAGTGTTATATAGTGTTGGAAAGGTCACGATTTCAGCTTTTCTGAAGCCTTTTTGGATTTAGTGGATAGTACAAATGGTTCAGGAGTTACAGTAGTTTGAATTCTGTTAAGTACAAAATGCAGCGCCAGAGAGATTGTTATTGTTAAAGAGTTAAAATGGTGCTTTTTATGTTAGACCTTGTCCAGCTTCTGTGGTCTCTATGCTCGCTCAGGCCCAGTATAGACATATTGTCAAGATCCACAAACTGACAGGTGAAAGATGAATGACAGTCATCTCTGGAGGGAATAGGTGGCTGTGTCAGGTCAGCAAAAAAGACACCTGGACACGGATGACAACAGATGCTGTCTAGTTTGATCCCCAGGGAATGTGACGCTGACTCATTACCAGTTTATTCACTTTCCTGGTTTTATTCCTCTACAAAAACACCCTTACACTAATTATCCTCTGACTCCAGTACTTGTTAGGATTGTATCGGAAAAATGTGCCGACATGAAATGCAATGTTTAAGAAAACAATTTAACTACACAATAAATGAAATGAGCAAGATACGGATTTCAGTAGCAAAAAGAAAAGCAAAATCACTCGTAGGATTGCTGCCCAGTGGATGGTACAGGTCACATGAGTCAAGCAGTGTAATAAATTACTTGGCTTCCCTCCAAAATCACTTCAGAAAAGCTGTCACTCATCATCCCATCTGTTTTTGTGTTTAGTGCACTGAAGCCAATTTTCGCAGCGGTGAAAAAGTTCAAGAAAAGATGGTTCGCAAAAAAGAAAAAAGGATTCTGAGCCAGAAGTCATTTTTTAGCTCCTATAGTTATTTTTATTTTCTAAGCAGACGTGCTCATTGCAAAATTACCCACTCAGTCTAAAGTCTTGTATTTTTCAATATCACAGTTTGTGCTATGGGAAAAAAAAATATTGCAGTATCAGTTCTAATATTTGACTCTAATGTATTAAAACTTGCACTTGTACAATAGCTTGCATTTCAATTTGAGTGAATGTTTAATGTGGCATAAACTGCTGTTTGATTATAGATTGTTTGTATAGCACCTGCTGCGGCTCTAGTCGTGTCCCAATTTGTGTCACAAGCGAAAGAAAATGTCGAAAAGAAAGCAAACAAGCAGCAACTGTGTGTCTTTTAGTGACAGTGTGAGTGTTGAAAGCCCCGGCTGTATTGATACAAATATATTATTTAATTTGTGTATTTGTATTCAACAAGGACTCCTTCCGAGGCACACACTGTGATGCCAGCGACATCACAGTTTCACACAGTTTTCTCTGAAAGTGGTGGACTGGCTGACATCGCTATCTGTACAACCACAACATCAGCATGGCTATAGAAAGAATATAACACCATGGTAACACTACTGCTTATGCTTTTTAGATGTTAATGATCTACTCTATATAGTAACAAAATGATTACTCTTCAGTTTTTTTTTTATTTTTACATTTTTTTTAGTCATCTGCCTGGGCATCACTTGTGTTACATTTGAATGCAAGTGAAGGAAAAAGTAGAAAATAAATCACACATTAATCACAAAACCGGCACATGTTGATTTTTTAAAAAGGCTTGTGAGAAAAGGTGAACTTGTTGCTTAACAGGTTTTTGTAATCTCACGATGCACCTGTCATCACACTGGGGAAAAAAATCTAAATCTTACCAAGTGTATTTTTCTCATTTCTAGTCAAAATCGCATCTCATGACACTTAAAATGAGACATAATCACCTAAAGAGTAACTTTTCAGTGAGATATAAGAACTTATTTTTCGACAGTAGATCTTGAAAATCTTATTTCAAGAAATCTTACAAGATAATTTTCACTTCTTTCATTGGCAGATTTTTTTTTGCTAAATTCAACAATGGAACAAGAGAAAAATACACTTGGTAAGATTTAGATTTTTTCCAGTGTAGCCTTTCTTTTTCCATCCTCACATGCTCCATAACTGTGTGAAGCCCCTTTCACACACCACTTCTGTTATAGGAGTATTTCGCCTTTATTCCGGAACAACATCGAAATGGTGGGATCATTTGGTCCCACCTTCATTGCCTCTGGAGGTAGTAACAGAGCAGTGATAAATTTAGAATCATGATTCCGAACCGCTATGTAAAAGGAACACCTCGTTCTGCAACCAAGGTGTTGTTTTGATGACGTACTGGATGTGCGACCCCCGCGCCGGGGGGATTTAATGAGCGCGGGCCGTGTACAGTAAACAAACATATCAATGCGACCAGAAAGATGTTGAACTGGGGAGATGTCGAGATTTGCGAACTGTTGTCACTTCGGGCGGAGGAATCTATCCATGCTAACATTTGTGGAACGGTGAAAGACGTGCTAACTCTGGAGAGGTTAACAACACCGCTTTGCTCGGGAATGTCTGACATGCAAGTTAAACGTCACACCAGAAGGCAGGTCCGCTGTGTAAAAGTCCAGCCTGTCTCACCTCTGTTACACCTGTCAGTGGTGGAAAAAAGGTGGGATCACCATCTCGCCTTCTTTACGAGATCTCTGTGTAAAAGTGGCTTGAGATGGACACAGAAACAAACAGAAGTCAGAAGTGAGATGATATATATTTCCTCCTATTTTCCAGCCTGAAAGAAAGAGTCTAGACTTTGTATGAAATTTGATGTGAATGGGAGGAAGATCTGTTACCATAGTTACACAGGAGAAAACAGAAAAAAATAGGATAATAGAAATGCCAGTGACTCCAAAAGAAAATATGAGTAAAACACTTAGGTTTAGTATTCAGAAAAATAAAAAAAAGAAAAGTTAATTGTAGTATATGAAAGCAATATGGATCACTTTTATGTTCTAACGAAAAAAAAAACCAAGTTCATTTTCACGTTAAAATGATGCACAAACTCATCATTTTATAATGCGATGTTGTAACCACTGCTGTCTCATTATAATGGTGGAAGCTTTTATGTTATAACGTAATAAATGCTTCATTCATTCCTAATGAAATGTCACATGGGGAACAGATAAATACAGGAATATAAATCAGTTATGCAGATTGTTTAAGTTCTGTTTGAGGCATGCTGGGATTCTACTGCTACTGTGATTAGTTTGTTCATACTGATGTTGATTTTAAGATGCATGTGTCTGCACAGAAGAAAATGAGATGTAGTATTAGTATCTGGAAGGGTTGGAGATTTATCCCTACAACAGGTCTCAAATGCATCCATGGATGGTATCTGCAGAGCATCCTGATCCTCCAGATGATCACTGTCTAATGACACTCCTTCTAGCTGATCAACACAAGCAAACAAACCTGGAGCTGATTAGACTCAGTCTTCCTTCCTGGTTATATAAATAACCGTTTTATTCATTTAAGTAAATGATGTGTAAATAAAGAGCTATAACAAAATATTCTTTAGGAAATATAAAAGCTTGACAATAAAAAAATATATTAAAGACTTACCCTGTACACAATGAAAGACATTCACTAAAAGAAATAAATAAAAAATAAGGAAATAATAAAACAAAACACAACTAGAATAACAGTGTTCGAATATTTAGAAATGCTTGCAGATTTTTACTTTTGCAAATGCAGTAATTGACAAGTAAAAACAAAACACAGCAAGAATAACTGTTAGAATGCTTAAAAATGTTTGCAGGCTTTCACTTGTGCAAATACAGTGATCTGTGCATCTGTGCTCAGTGAGTACACAAGCCACAACCTGACTTTTTATTCCTTTTTCATGGTTATTCTGTAACTGTCTTTTGTGGATCTCCTTTGGCGTACTTCTGAATTTTGAGGAAAATCAAAGCCTGTGATTTGAAGTGGTCCTTTTTTTTTTTTTTTTAATAAATTGACACTACAGTTCAGGATCATCACCAACAACTGGAGGACTTTCCTTTGTTGATAATTCAGGTGCAGGTGAAGTAGAGGTGGGCTCTCAGTTGTTTGGGAAGTGCTGGGGACATCCTCTTGGGTTTCCTCTCCCTGTGACCTCACATGTGTCACTGACTGACCGCTTTGTTCAATTGGAATTTTTGTTTTTGTTACGTACATCTAGGGATGTTCTTACATTGTTCTTCGGTTACCCTGTGTATTATTCCCACAACTGCATTTCCCTTTTTCATAATTTCAGTTGGAAAGATAGGATTTTCACCGTCCATCTTGGCAATTGCCTAGTTTGCTGTTCTGATCACATGTATCATCATCTGCACAACGACAAAACATTAGCTTACTGTGGTGTGCGCTAAACATGTGATTTTATCGTTATACTAACTGAACTTTACAAACTACACTCAACCATCTGAAGCTGACCTTGGCAGATCAGTGTCCTTCAAATAAATACAGCTTTTTCTTCATTCAAGACACCAACATCAACATGTTGTATGTAAACTACACGAGATAATTTACATGTATATTCCGCTGTATGTTCTCTATGCACATTTTACAGAAAACTTGGTGTAAGCTGATATGTGTAGGAGCTCGCATCAGCATTTCTTACAAAGACAAAAAAAAAAGTTTACTCCCAAAACTTACATTCATTAAATAGAGTACAAATGGGGGAAAAAAAAGAAAACTTAAATTGTGATTTTCAATTAGCACTTCAAACTTAGCAGCACCAGATTGTGTAGCAGAAACAGAGCTGTAACTTCAGACAGAGGTGGCTACATTTGAGCTAAAGTAGCACATTTTTCAGGGAAATGTATATTTTATTAGCTGATGGATAAATATGGACTTTTCATCCCTCATATTCACAGACTTCTTTTAATCAATATTCACTGATATACAGAGGACCACTTATTTGGAATAAACTACCACCATCATCTCAGTCTGTAAAGGTCTCCAATTAGCAAATATTGATAAGACCTCATGGATTTTTATTTTATTTTAGTGCATCTTATCTTGTATACATGTTTTACCGCTGCTTGATCTTGAAATTTTCATTAAAGATGCCATAATTACTGCTATGTATATATTTAAGGTATCCTCACAAGCCATATTCTAACCACTCCTGCACAGTGTAAATAAATAATAATAATAAAACTTAAACCTTTGAAAACATAAGTCATTACAAGAAATCCTAAAAAAAAAAAAAAAAAGAAAAAAAACCTGAATCTGGAATATGATAATCGGCCAAGCTGATGATTGGTCAACCCCAAACAAATATCACTCTAATGATCTCTGGGCTTATGGATGTCTGCATTGGATTTTCATGGTAATTATTGAGGCATCTCAGCTCATCATTAAAGTGGTAGGCATGGAAATCCACATATTTAGACCTCTAGCACGGCTAAAAAAGAGCACGCTATAACACCCCATGCTTAAAATGTGTACTTTTTAGTCACACTCACTGTACCTAACAATCCCTAGTCCTTCTGCTCCCCGTGCGTCATCTTCAGTTTTCTCTAAGCATCTGTGAGACAACATAACAAGGACGTCAGAAGTATATCGGCAATCATTACGCTGCCTGCCTTCCTGTATTTTACAAGTTTGCTAATTACCACTTGTGCCATCGCCTGCTTCCCCCGAGAGCCCCCACTGCGCTACCTCTCCTTGTCTCCTCTCCATCGATCATGACTTGGGGAAAGTAAACTTTTTGTTTTTGTTGTTGTGGTTGTGTTTTTTTTATTTATTTATTTATTTTTTTTTTTCCCAGACTGATAATTCCCAGTTGAGGGGCCTGATTGTGGGAACGCTAGCAAAGATGCTAATTTGTTCTTGACTAGTGGAGTAAAAATCATTAAGGAGTACCTCAACACCCTAGAGGGGGAAAGCGAGGACAGGTGTGGGAGGGGATCCGTGTACACAAAACAGACTCGACTGTGCAAACAATTAAGCTGTGGGAGTTCTAAGTATGGTTTTTAGATCAAAGATAGAGCAGTTGCCGAGTTTATCACACAGTTTCTTAATAGTGCTTTGAAAATATAACTGGATACACTGTTGATCTAATCCAAAAGCTGATGATGATTTTCTCTTTCTGTTTCATGCTACCTGGATCTGCCCCATGTGGATTCTCTGCGTAGGTGAGTCAGCCATCTTCTGTCTTTTTCTTCGAGGCACACACACCTGCAGTAGCCCAACTGTCCACTGTTTGTCTCGTATGCATGTGTTCGCTTCCCATAAGGTTATCGGAGCGTACACACCATCTGCATACGTGGGGCTGTGCGTACAGTAATTGATACCTGCAGCACATATGGGCTTCACAGGAGAAAGCACCTATTGTTGTCTGCATCCAAGTATGACAGATGTGTGTGACGAATGTGTGAGTGCATTACGAATATAGGCACAAAGCAATTCATTGCTGACAGCTGTGGTGCAAACAGTGACTGGTAGGGCGTTTGATGGAAGCCTGTGAGATTTCCACTACGTACATGTGTTCTGAGGATGTGTTCTCGTACGTAATGAATTTTTATTGCCTGTGACAAAACGGTCAACAGGCTCATAGGGGACTCGCTTTGTGAATTTCAGGACATGGGAGAAAATACCAAATGGAATACTTTTTTTTTTTTTTGTCAGGTTGAGGTAATATCACAGGTTTTCTAAGGCGGTTCATACTGTGGTGTCGGAGGAAATTGTTGTGGTGTGCAGTAGTGCTTTGCTTTAATTAGTCTATGATAAGAGTTGAGGTTTTCAGCTTTTCATACATGAGGAGTATTAGATTAGATTAGATTAGATTAGATTAGATTAGATTAGATTAGATTAGATTAGATTAGATTAGATTAGATTAGATTAGGTGAGACTTTATTTCCCTCAACAGGAAAATTCAATAATCAAGGCAGCAACAGAATGAAGTGAAAGAAAAAGTGTAAAAATATATAAAATTATGCCAAAAACCCAAAGTAATAATAATAGTAATAATGCAGACTATATACATGGTTTGATACCACATATCAGTAACATCTGGATTAACTTGCAAACTGGGAAAACAAATTACTTCTGTAGGTGATGATAATTTATACTGGACAAAAATAGAAACATAACATCCAGTGTCATCTAAATGTTTGGTTTATCGCAGACACACGTGAAGATGAAACGTTCTTGAGTGAAATCAAATAAGGGATTCATTACAGTCAGCCCCTTGGTAACACTCACTTGTGTTGTTTATCAGAGCCACACCAGTCCAGCCAGTACAAACACTGGTGGCGCCCAAGTTCCATAGAGACAGTCACTTTAGGGAGAAACAATGGAAATATTTATGTTTTTGTTCAGTAGGTATTCTAACAATAATACATCGGGAGGAAAAAGTTAATCCATTTTTTATAGCAGTGCTGGGGAATATTTTTCCCAGAGAAGTCTTTGCTCACAATTGAATGATTTTTCAGTTTTGACAAATGCATTGAACCATAAGCTGGTATCCAAATGTCAATAATAAAACTAGGGCTCAAAAACCATAGGAGTATATTTTCACAGAATCCAGAATACAAGCAGTTGATCCCACTTTCTGAAATGTCACTCCTAAAGACTTCACACTGGAATTAAAAAACCTCTTAATATCACCACATACATTCACAAAGGTGGGTTCAAAGTCAAAAACTCATTACATTCCATTACTTCTGGAGCAGTGAGATTTCATTCATTTGAGGATGAGTTTTTCCCTTTTTTTCCCCTCATTGAACAATCAAGTTTAAATCCACATTTCAAAGCTGATGTTTTAAACATTTTCTTCCCTCTAGGAGGTTCACATCCCTGATGAGGTTCCATCCCTGGCTTTCACTTGTGTTATGATTACTCATTACTCAGTGATGAAATGTGTAACAATACTTTTGGGAAGTGACATGTTTTATCTGTCTGCTTAACTCTGACAGATGACAATTCTATTTCCTTGAATATGTAACCTGGTCTCAATTGTTTGCATTGATTTGTCTACTTATTTATTTATTTATTTATGTGTTATTCTAGGGGAATATTTTGAGAGCTCCTCCTGATGTATTTTCTGTCATTATGAGACAAAAGAAAAGTAGACAATCACATCTGTCTTCTGGCAAGTTTGATAATAAAAGTACATTTTATTTATGTGGTGCTTTTCAAGGAAAATGGAGACGCCTTAAATCATAAATAAAACAGAATCTAAAGAAACAGTAGTGGTTTAGAATAAAGAAATAAATGCAGGCGTTGAACTAGTGGAAAACAGGAATGAGTAGGAGATGTTAAACATAATTTTTTTTTTAATTCTATATTTATACCATCTCACCAGTAATCAGCAATTTAAAGTTATAACTGAACTTGAGAAATTTGCATCCAGTCCCCTACACTTGGTAACTTGTCTAACATAAATAAAAACCTGTTAATGATGTATCAAACCATGCCAGGAAATTTGCTGCTGTTTATGATGAGACTGTAGTCATTTTAAAGGAAACCAGTAAGTCATAAAAGAGATAACGTTGGTTTGTTTAGATCTAAAAAAAAAAAAGAAAAAAAGATGCAGTGCTCAGGTTTTGGTATTTTTCATATTCCATAAAAATTCTGCACGTCGTTGGAACTTTTCTTTCTACAAAAGCAAAGCGAATCTGCAAGGTCATCGTTAAAAAGAAACAAGACTCTTTATTTCCTCTCTCAGTTAATGGTGTATTTTGTCCATTTTCTTTCTAATTAGTTTCCTGAACTCTGTCAGTGATTTGTCGTCAGCTAAATGTGCAGGCCTTGAGCGTGGCCAGATTCCCTCTGCTGCACTCATGCAGCACATCCCCCAGTTAATAGAAACAGTAATCACTTAGCCTCGACACCAGCACTCATTTGGCAATATGGTTGAATGGGCTGCAAGCTGTTCCAGAGGTATTTGTTACTGACATCAGTGTTTGGGGGACAAGCCTAAGACAAAAAAAAAAAAAGTATTCCCAAAAAAACACCCCAAACCCCAAACAGTGTAGTAGATAATATTCCTTTGGTATAAAAACATAATATATGCATCCCCTTCATGATGAAGTGGAATTTTTAGGTTTCCAGTCGGCACTCATTCAATCCTCAAAGTCCTTCTTTTCTATTCTGCCATTCCTCACTCAAACACAGCCACTGTAATAGCAGATCTTACTAGCCTAGAATTTATTGTCTGCTCTGTAATTTCCTTCCCCAAGAGTTAGAGAGGTTACCTTTTATCCTCAAAGATCGCACATTACTGCACTAAGTGCTTTTTTTTACTGCCACACGCTATCATCCAAGCTTAAACTTGCTCCAGATATATTAAAAGCCTTTTTAAGTATGAGGGGGGGGCGGTCATTTGAGGAAGCACTTTTTCTCCCTTCACACTTCTGTCAGCAGTTTTATCCTTGTTTTTTTCCCGAGCCTATATCACATCAGTGAGGATTTTGTCTTTATCGTGTGTTAGGAGAAACATAAAACCAAAGTGTTGTCTCATAAAGGCTTCTGATTGCACTTTTGATACTGTGTTAAAGCGAGGAGGATGTGAGCTATAGCTTGGCTGTCTTCTCTCTACCTTTGGCTCAAGACTGTCCTGTCCCAGTGGAAATGTTCAATCATTTAAATTACGCAGTGGCTGAATTACCTGGATATTACTTTGTTAGAATCCACCAGAATAGCGGTGCAACAGATCGGGGTTTCGGGATACGGGTTTTACCGCACGCAGGTCATTATACAGACGTTGATACGATGTAAAAAGGTATGTGGGGATTTTAATTGGGTGGAAAAAATGATCCTGTATAATTAACCAGATGAAGCCGCCATTAGAGCGTTGAGATCTTCATCATCTTTTCGTTCCTTCCATCTGTCTGTTCCGTTTAACTTCTGTTTAACTGGTTCACGTGTTTTTTTCATCTCAATAATAATTGCTTTATTATATGTGTTTATTATACATGTTTTTTTGTTTTTTTTTGTTGAGTTTTCATGTTAGGTTTTTGATCACATTTCAGTCCATAAGCAGTTTTGAGGAAATGACTTGTTCATTGGATTTTTATTGCTACCTGCAGAATTTTGTTCAGGTAGTAAAAGAGCAGCTTTTGTTTAGAATATATGACAAATGTAGAATTAAACGATATAATAAAGGCCCCATAATGTGCAAACTAAGCCATTTCATTCAACTATTAACATCTATTAATACAGGGAAATGAACATAAACCTGTTTTTTGCTTTTCATTTAATTTATAGAGTCTTTTTCGCACTGGTCATTGTTTAGTTAAGTAAACAATTTTTTTCATTGATAGTTTTAGTTCTTGTCTTGTTAAATGAGCATGCTCCTTTCAGATGAGGCCTCTAATTGTACATATGTTTAGCCTTATAGTTCCTCTGTTGGCAATGCTTCCTAAAAAAAGGGCTACAGGTGGACACAAGGGATATTGACCCTGTCTCTTTGGCTGTTTCTGTTGTTGTTAATCACTTTGGCTGGATTTGTGTTTATTCAGACCTGATGTTAAGTACTATAGAAACAGCCCCAGTGATAGATTCTAAACGTAACCCCTGCGATGGCCAGAATGAGCTTAACAAGCACCATGTGCCTCGTTGAAGCCTCATTGAACAAAACGGCCATTGTTTACCTCCAACTCAGCTGATACCCTCACAGACTCTCAGCTGAATTGCTTAAAGGTCAATTGACAGTGAACAAATAAACATATTTGCCCTGAAGAACATCAGACATCCCTTGAGAATAATCAGGAATAAGTTGGCAGTTTTCCCCTTTTTGCTCATTTTCACTCCCTCAAAAGATGGTGAGTTATGGCGATCGCCTGCTGAAATATCTGTCAGTCTCCATATTCTGCTTGTAAAATAAACTTTTAGAGGGAGGCAAGGTTTCAAGATCACCTCTGCTGTAGGGGAGGAAGCCACTCGCATTTTCTGATCCCCAGGTATTGCATTGATTGAGCTCTCAGCTGGAGTGTCGTCCTTTTGCTTTTCTCTTCTCAGACACATAGAAGGTCAATTGCAATGGGGCCTGAATCTGCGAGTCTGACACATTTAAAAGCAGGAATGATTTGATGAATGCGTCTGCGGCAAACAAGGGAGATGGATCGAAATGTAGCATTTCCTGACAGCTTCTCTCCGGAAGTGTTAAGAGAAGGAAAATCGAGCAGTGTGAGAGGCAGAGCAGCGTGTGAGGATGCGAATGTTTGAGAGGTTGAAGGATATAATGAAGGATTCACTGTAGAGGTGTCTGGAAATTGGCTGGCCCTTTGGGGTCCGTGACATTTCTCTAAAAATGCTTCAGGCAGCAAATTCAAGCTCTACCTCACTTTGTTGGCATGCTATTCACACTACACAATATGATTTTAAAAAGAATAACTAAGTGATTATTTCTTGGACTTGGGGCTTTGTCGAGAGTTCCTTACCACATTCAGTCGTATATAGTCCTGAATGGATGATTCCTCTGAAAAACAGTTATCTGATATCTGAATCTGCTTCACCCTTGAAACCCTTGGAATGAACAGATTTAGATTGATTCAGACATTTTTCTCACCTTGAGGCATGAATAAATTGTCCCTTTTTGCAAATCATATATATATATATATATATATATATATTACTGTGCATAAGTCTTATACCACCTTCAGCTTTGTTGTTTTTGCAGGATTGAAATGAGCATACCTGAATATTTCTCAATCTCTTTTCTTTAGATACAACAAGAAAATACAGGAAATATGTGCACATCCCTAAAAGACACACAGAACAGCAGAACTAAATGTGTTCTAAAGGTTAAAGTTACTATTCATTGTGACCCATGACCCCATGATAAGAAGCAGCACAAACAATTAGAAGCAATTAATCTCATATTGTTTGAACTAAACGGTTTATAGACATATTAAGTGTAAAGGGAGGTCACACTACCACACTACTTTTGTTTATAGAAGTTATTTTTTCACTGAAACTTTTGTTTTTAATGCTGTACATACTTCCTATATATTCAGATCGGATCTTAACTAAGAAATACATGTGTGATGTCATATATATATCATTCATTTCTTATAAATAGAAAACACATCAACAACTGATGCATTTCAGTCCTAGCCACTTGTGAGGACTTTTTTCCACATGCGGTGAGTTATATTTAGCTCCTTATTGAAATATTCTTACCCATCTACACACACGAAAAATCTAAAACAAATATGATGTATTAGAAACATTGAAATTATTCTTATATAACTTATTACTTATTTAATATCAACTGGTAAGATTTTGGTCAGGTGAGTGGCTGGAATTTTTCCCTTTTAAAGGTTTGGCATGTAAGAGTTAGCTGCATCTTACGGAAAAACTGCAGATTGCCACCAAAAAGTGGCCTCTAGAAATATGAAGAAACGACTTTTTGTTTGTTTTCAACTGGGCTTTTTGGTGTTATAACAAGTTCACACACGAACATAGTGAGTGATGCATTTGCACACGGTTACGTGAGACTATGTGTAGTGTGACCTATATGTGCATTTGCCCCCGAGTTGGATGGATTTGTTCCTCTTATCCCCTCTTTTGCTTCTGCTCTTGTGCTGGTGTGCAGGTGCGTGGGCTTCCTTCAGGAGTGCTGTAAGTGCAGGTTTGAATTGGTCATTTGTTATATTGACAGTGCACTGAAGGCTTCCCATTGATTTCCCATCGATGTGTAGGTGAGCAGTAGATAAGCCAGCAGACAGGAGGAGATAAGCTCCTGTCGTTTCCCTGACAGCTACAGACGCCACAAAGGACAGCGCAAAGTCAGATGTCTCCCAAAGTCATCCATTGAGCATATAGCGAAGCCCCCTCACCTACAAACAACCCCCCACCACCACTAAGGCTCCTTCAGCTCCCAAACAAAGGCACACACCATTGTCAGATCTTTTTGCCATTGAGCACTACAAGGCTGCTATATAGAATTAGCTCTCGTCTCTGTCACATTAGAGGCCTTTTTCCTGACAAGAGCATATCAATCAACTGATTCATTCTTATTAGATTAAACTATGTGGGTGTCACGTCGTTAATGTGAAAAATGAGACGTTGGAGCAAGAGGATGGAAAATCTATTTCAACAGAGAGCCAAGAGTCAGAGTAAGAACGTCAAAAATTACTAATGGTAATGTTTGGAGTTTGAACCAAAGACATTAATATTGATTAATTGAAATGTTAATCTGTCTTCATAAATGAAAACTATTGATTGATACCTTCATCTGTCTCTGCACGTGCACATTCAGGTGTATTCCACAAACTTGTGTGTAAATGTGCTTGGTGAATGCACACGTAAATTCATTAACAGATGGTTACCCGTATAAAGATCTTAACCTCTCTAATCCTCACCTTAAATCAGTTCTATGGTATGTCTTTTACAGGCAAACTGCCAAAGTCCCCCTAGTCATAAAGTGCTGAAAAGGCTATTTTTGCTCCATGCATTATTTAAAGCTTACCCAGTCCAGAATGTTTAATTTCATCAGCTCAATGCTAATTTTAGAGAGAAAAGCAGTATTTCGGCTGAGTCTGTCATTGAACCCCTTGTTGTATGTACTGAGCACTGCGCAAAGTCAGACAACTACAGAGAAAGACATTCTCACACATTTAACACAATTGCCTGTCAAAACAATGTAGGCGACATTCACAAAAAACTTTAGACTCAAGTGTTTCTTGGCAGCCTGAATCATAGCTGAAATATGGCTACTGCTTCGACAACAAAGGCAGGCCCCGCACTGTGTTTTTGTGCCAAATTTCACAACCCCATAAATGGCTATTAAAAAGGGTTCTGAATAATGCATAAGGAGGCTAGCCAGTTAGTTGTTTCCTCTGTGGCTGTCTTCTCTGAGGCTAACTAATGGCTGAACACAATCATATGGTCAGACAAGCTCAGTCAGAGGCACTTCATCTCCTCTCATCCCGCCTTGCTTTGCCAGTCTAAGCACAGACGCGACTTTCAGACAGTGATCATGTCCCAAGTCTCTGCTTTTTACCTTTTTTCTCCTTCTGTCTATTTGTCTGCTCTCAATGGCTTCTCAGATTTAAGACAGAGCTGAGCAGTTTTTGAAGAGTTTACAGGGAAAGAAGTTGATGGAAGCTGGTGTCTGAAGTGTGCGGCTTCAGCGCTGCCTGCAGTGGGTGTCCGTGTGTCATTTCCCCTCGGGGGAGAAGAAGTGAGCAATGGCTGCCCACCTGGGCCACGGTTAGAGCAAAGGAAGAGGGAGTAGGAGGGTAGTGATTAAAGGACTGGGAGGATGGAAGGAGAAAAACAGGGTGAGGAGGGTCGGTGAAACAGGAAGAGGAATGAGGCGAGTAGAGGAGGCTGCTGTGAGGAGTGTGCTGCGGCAGCAAAGAAGCTTTGGTAACTCCTCAGTGGCCTCTTTTTTTTTTTTTTACTGTATCATTCAAGTCACCAGTCCCTGAGGGGGACTTTGAAAGAAGTGATTTGCCTCTTTTCTCCGGCTTTGTTCCAGCTGCACATGCTGGTGGTTTGCACCTCAGGGGAACTTGACGCATGGGAGCGTCTTTGTTGCTATATTATTGCCATGCTAGAGACATTCACAATTCTGGAATGTATGTGATTGTTAGATTTTTATATGTATATGAAATGGCCTTGCAGTTATATTTATCTCTCATTGTGAGCTCAGTATTTGCCTTCATTATCTGTCCTCAATCTGACACCTTTAATAAGCTGAATATATATATGGTAAAAAGCTTTGCAGTTGCCTGAAGAGTTTGGGAGCGATCAGACTGCCAACAAGTTTTGGTTTGAGAGTTTATTTTAAGACAGCAACATTTACACCCTGTCTGCACATTAAGACTGTAAGGCCTTTATTATTTAGTTCCACAGTGCTGCTGTCCTCAGAGATAGTTGACAATACAATAACAGTATCATGTGCTTAGTTGTACAAGTCTAAAAAATAACTGAAGGTAGCAAAATATCTGGGACATGAAAGCAGAAAACTGAAAAAAGATCAAATTTAAAGCATGTGCAGTGTGTAATTTCTGCCACCGTGGACTTTCAATCAAAACAATAAATGTGGTTGGAGATGGTGCAAAACAGAAATGAACAGTGACAAAATATAAATACTCACAAACTTAAGTAGAGTTTTCATGTGTATGGTCATTTTCAGAGAACTTTTATACTTTTATTTGCGTGCTGTACATGTTAACAGAAACATCTGTCCCTCTGTTTATACTTTATGGAAAGTTAGCATGGTTTCATTGTTTTCATATCACTGCACCTAAAAATGACTGTAATTATGGATTATTTATATATTTTTTCTCTCGATGAAACCAAACCCAAATGCAATAAAAAAGTGTGCAGTAGTTTATCACTCTGCCGTGTTTGATATGTGAGCAATGTCACCATGTTTGAGGGGGGTGAGGGGCTGCGGCGTGCCCGTTTGGTTGGAATTGAGCCACAATTGCCAGATTAGTCCAGAACCACCAGTATACTCACAGACATTGTGCAGGAAGGGCCTTTGTCACTATCAGACGACAAAGCTTCAGTATGTTTTCATTGACTTTTATTGTATTAATTTGAATTTTACTTTCAGCTCATTTTGCACACAAACAATAAGTAGAAATTGCCTTCAAATGTGCATGAATGAATTGAATTGTTTTTTTGTTCCAAACTCGAACACAACTGAGGCTGAGATCATGTTTCCTTGCCAGGGAATGTGGTCAAGTTGTATTCTCATTATGTTTGATGTGAATGCAAGTGTCACTAATGTGAATAAAAGAGATGGGCCCATTCACTAATGGTTAGTAAAATTACAGCTTCTCTAAATCTGAACATTCTTGGAGATATGTTCACACATTTGCAAAACTTAGGTGATGCTAGATACTTTGAAACTTACATTTTAAAATAAGGATCTTTTTTGTAGATGACCCACATAATCTAATATCTCTGTCTGGCCTCCATATATTCATCTTTTCCTGTATAATTGTAAACATTGCAGCAAATTGAAAGCTGAATTAAAAACAGAAGCAAGTAAGTTCTCTGACCAACACTAAGCTGCGCCGACAGTGTTTTTAGCCCTCTTGTCCCTTTGGTCCTCTTTAAATAAATCACACACTGACCAGGGTAGTAAACATAATTGTACTGCTCAGTGACATCACGTTATACATCTTCTGGGTATTAAAGTGGAAATAGCACACGCGGTTCCCTCTCTAGTTGCTGCCAATGTGGAAGGTTGCCTGGTGTGGCCTTAAATTTGTGTTTGATAGATAATAATTACTGACAAAATCCTCTAAATCACATGGATACAGCACAGCAGTGTCTCAGTGTGGCTTGCAGCAAAATCACGAACTCCTACAGAGGCTACAAATGTACAAATTGTGCACCCGGATCTGCTCCACACACCTCTTCATTTCAGTTGCTAGGGAATGAATGGCAGGTGTCCATGTTGGTAGAAACACAGTCGTTGTCTTGGCAGCCTCTGGGAGGGTTATTGATGACTTTTGGTGACTGCGGCGATAGCATCGGGTCTAGCCTGAGCGCTGAACAGGAGGGACCTGCTGCTGCTGCGACGGCCGAATCCCTTTATTGCATCACATACACTTCAAAATATAAAGCTTGTAGAATTAGATCCGGAGAAAATACACCCACGTACTGTAAGCACACACACAGTAACACACAGGAAATGGAGTACTACATCATTTTCATGCATGTGTTCTTTAGTGCATCCCATTCACTGCAGCATATTTTCTTATTCCAGCTTTTCTGTTTCTAGTGCACACACACTTAAAGATCAAATCAAATTGTCTTGCAAACACTTTTAGATAATCAACACAAATTACACCATGCAATCACTGCAAATTCTTTAAGTTTGATGCCTGTGTGTGTGGTTTTTTTTTTTTTTTGTTTTTTTTTTAGTTGATGTATCCAGACAAATTCTTGTGGTTGACAGTGTAATCAGAGCTTTGGGCTTTCCATATGCTCTACCTTATATACAGCCTTATGATTTCTTCAGCATGGCTACATCACTTACTCCCCCATGGCGAGGGTCATTACTGTTGCTGCACAGAAGTGATTTGTAGCCCAGTCTTTGCCACAAGCTTTACTGCTGTAATTGTGGAGCTTTAGACACCAATTAGCATACACTTCCATATGTATGGGGGAAATTTCCATATATTATTACCACTGCTAGAAAAGGCCAGGGCACCATGAGCTAATGTGTATTATTAACATGAGTGGTGGAGGGTCTGGGGGAGAAAGAGAAGGGGGCCAAAGATGGAAGCCGGTGAAAGATGCCGTTTTGATTCTGCTTCCTGTCAAATGAATCCTGGCCTCGGGTGACCTAATTAGGCTGGTAATAAATCAAAGCACCCCACAGGCTCTCACATTCTGTTGGTGGGAGATATGTCAGTGACCCTCAGGGGAGGCCAGGGCAACCTTCATCACTTCTTAAATCAAGGTTAGCACTGAAAATGAAGGGTCATGTGCAATCTTGGCTAACACTTAATGCACATATGCAACTTTAAAGGTCATGTGTGTAAGATTTAGGGGATTGTAAGAGGGTCTCATTGCAAAAAATTAACAGAATCTTTACAGTTGCTCTTATGACAGCTGTTGTGTTTACAATAATGTACAGTAGCATATACAGTTTATATCTACAGAGTGAGTAGATCACTTTTGTCGGTCATGTTGGCCACCATGTTTCTACAGCAGCTAAGACTAGACTTCATCTTCCTCTTTTTTTCAGTTTTATAGTTTCCAGTGTTGAAGTGCACTACAGACAAAACACTGAACATAACAAGTGACCGGAATGTTGATGGTCATCATTGTTGAGGATGGGGGTACTGGGTGGTATTCAGATGAGTCATAATCAACAAATGATCTTACACAGTGCTGCTGCGTTCTCACTAAATCAGCCTTTTCTCCTGTTGTTGTAAGTTGCTGGAACGGTTTGGCAACAGAGATTTTAACCTGCACGGGATTTCATATGTTTGCGCATCTGACAAAGAAATGGCTACTATAAAATTAAGATTGTGCACATTAGGGATGAATGTGGCGCCGAATGATAAGAATGCATGATAGAGTATGTCTTGAACCCACGATTATGTGTATGTGAGTGCGTGTGGGAGGGAGGGAGTAACTGTTTGATTGATGTGACACGTGTAACTTTGTTTCTATGGTAACTTTTTAATCTGTCTCATAATGTACATACATCAAACTCTGTCATTATTTGTTTTTAACCATGAACCTGTCCAAGGACTAGAGGTGTAAATTTGCACCTATGCTATAACCTGGCGTCATACCATACCGTACTGTACCGTACCGTACTGTTTCTATTAAGAGAACAGCTTAGGCTTGTGTCGCTTCTCCTTTAGGTTTTTCATCACACAGTTCATGTCCTGCATTTTTTCTAATGATAATTCAGGGGAATCAGACTATTTTTATGCCTTGGGGAAGGAAAAAAAAAACCAGTGGTCGTGGTGGGGGGTGCTGATAATTAAACATGCTAAAAAAAAAAAATACTGCATGCATGTTTGCCTAGTCTTAGTTTAGATTCTCAGAGTGATTGCATGCTGGATTTTTTTCTTGGCTTTATTACGTTCAGATTTAGTCTTCTCATTTCAGTGTAAAATCTCCGGATCCAATTCTACAAAATAAATGACGCCCTGTAAAACAAGCAAGCAGGACGAGTACAAGATAATAATAACACGAATGTCATGTTTTTGCTCCCCTGTTTTCTTCACACAAAGCAAACATCTGTACTCCATATACAGTACTGAATACTACTCAGGAAATTCATCATCATCTTATTTTTGCGACATCACTTTTAAGAAAAGGCCAGAGTATTTGACCACTTTTAAATCAGCGTCTATGGTATTTCACAGTCTCTCTTCTACTGAAATTCACACCTGCTTTTAATGCGATGCATGCACTTTTGAAGTAAAAAGTCTTTCTGTGATCCATGTCATTTGATCTTGTTATAAACACCATCTGCTGCTAGTGTTAGTGTTACTGCCTTTACACTTAACCAACAATGCTTTTTTTCATCAGCTAAACCTTCACATTTTTGCATATGTGACTTGATAATCGTCTTACATCACCGTGTGTAATCCCATATGTGTCCCATACCTCTGTGCAGTAAGAATAAGTGAACACTACCGAATATGAAGTGATTCCAAGTCTTAAATGTCCCTAGATGGAATGGATTTGTTCAACATTTTAATCCTTTTAGACATTTTTCTCTTTCTATATTGGGTATGAGGTTTCTAAATATGTTTGTACTGTATTTTATTTTATTTTTTATATGAAAAACAGTCTTATGCATAGTATGTTTGTGCAGTGGTTCCCTGCTGCCTATAGTATTGTAGATACTTGATGAGCATTATAATTTTTTTTCTCCCTCATTTCATTGTAGACATTCGGTCTTGCAGTAGCTGCCTTTTTCGCTCTCACTTCCATATATTGTGTCTCATAATGCATTCCTATCATTTCTGTTTCAGCATATTCATGATGTGTTTAGTTAAAAATAGTCTGTTTATCTTGTATATTGGATACCACCAGTGCACACAACATCTGTGTTTAGCTTCTAGTTATGGACAGATCCCCCATGGGTGCAGCGCCATCTGTGGTGACTACCTGTCTACAGATTTTCCTCAGCCACTTTCAAAAATATTCTTTCCTTATTTGTCAAGTTCCATCTCAAAACAAAGTTACGTTGTTATGAGTCCCATTGATATTCCTCTCCTGTATAAATTGTATATAACTTATTTAAACATGAATCCTGGTGGTAAACGCAAACACAAGGGGTGTAAGTAGATGTAGATATAATTATTATGTTTTGTAATACTGAATTGATTCTCAAAATCACCATATTGGTAGTAATTGTTCACAAGGTATAATTAATTCTGTGTAATGTATAAATGTTAAATAGCACTGCTGGATATAAACAGGGACTGCGATACATGCAAATGCAGATCTTGCCGTTATAGCTGCATTAAAAAAAAGGAAATTATTTCACTCAAGTTCTGTGCTTTGGGTTGGATCTGACTTAGACTATCCCAATGATTCCATGGATGAAACTGCTCTTAATGTCATTGGCCAAAGGATCATATAACATCGCCGGACATGAAACACAAACCTCTCTAGGTATTGTGTTGCCAATACAATACAAATTCATGAAAGAATTGAGCTTTTATGGCAAAAATATAAAAGTGGACAGTGAGATGTTTAAAGTCTTGGGTCAGTTATTGAAGCTCATTTCTCTTTTCCTTCAGCGTATGTAATAACCTTTACGTAACACATCTGCAGTGTATTTCTGGAAGCTCTATGGAATCTATATTTCCAGTTGCTGTGAACATGGATGATGAGGGGCACACTGACAGCTGTGATGGCCCGACCACACTCTGAGGAAGAGGATGGTTAACAACAACGATAGGCCAATACCTCAGCCTGGTGGCCTCTGGGAAATGCCCAGTCTTTCCAGTCTTATTGGTAGGAAGATGAAGTTGACAGGCCTTAGAGGATGGTGCTTTTGGAATGCCTTGTCTTTCTCACTTAAGCTTTCTCTTCTTCAATCCCGTGCTTATTCTCCCTCTGGTTTTACAAGCCTGGTTGTCTCCTGCTGGAGTCTGGAGCAAGTGAAGCAGCGGTACCTGTCATGGACTGAACGGAGTCAGAAGTTTGAGCAGTTGTCACACAGGGTGTCATTTTCACTGTGGTCTGTGATGCCTTTTAGGTCAATAGACAAGTGTCACAGGAAATGGTTTGAAGATGTGTGTTGTTCATTTGGTGATGATAAAGGACAAACAACACATTCCACATCCTCACTCTAAATGGGCTAAGACGCAATTTACACCTTTACCAAATTAGAAAGAAGTCAGCAACACTGGGAAGAAAATAAAAACATGAAACTGAGGAAAATCAAAACAAAACAATGTATTAATGCTCTTGATATAGATTATTGTGTTAAAGGGGGGGAAAAAAATTAAAATGACAAGAAACACAATCATTTATTCATACGAAGCCAGTGATTTGTAGGAACTAGAGGACACATTTCTCTGTAATTTGGCAGTTTTTCATCCTACCTACCTGTCTGTATTCATTTATGACACACAAGCTCCAGTTGCGGTCTCATATAGTAATGCTCACGATGAGTTATTTCTTCATGACTGAACGCTACGAAAGATAAATCAACAAATGTGGTATTTGATTTTGTGCCGTTGTGCTGGATTACATCACTCGGACTCTCAGATAATGGACTTTCCTGTCATATAATCTGATGTCACTGATAAAAAAAAAATTCCCATCTGAAACTTGGATATTATTTTTATTTAGACTGATAAAAGAATGACATTCATTCATTCATTCATTTCCTGAGCCCGCTTTATCTTCACTAGGGTCATGGGGGTCGCTGGAGTCTATCCCAACTACTTATGGGCGACACCCTGGACATGTCACCAGTTCATCACAAGGCTAACAACAACAACAACAAATTATGTCAAACATACACATATTAATATCAGTATTGATGAAATTTAAATATCATACTCAAGGAAAGTAGGCAGAAAATCCCAAATCTGTATTTTTTGTAAACTCCCATCGTAACTTTACTTATTATTTGTATTTTTATATTTTCAGTCTGTATTGTTGGTATTTATACTCTCATCTGCCATCACAGGGATTGCTGTCAAACTAAATTTGCAGTGTCAATAAAGAATCTATCTAAACTTGCCCAACATTGCAGCTTAGATTAGCTTTAAAAGAAAGAAATTAACTAGACCCTGCTCTTTTCATATTCTTGTGTTCTGTTCCTCTAAGCTTGTTTAGCAAAAGCTGCCTCTGATATGGTGGGAAAAAAATATGAATGTAATGAAGCACATTGCAACGTTAGGTAAAATGACTTCTGCCTGATATGAAAGGTAAACTTGTGGATTTTCTCCATGACTCATCAAGAAGTAAAATAATATATTTTTCTCCCCCTTCAGAAGAGGAGTCACAGCACTCACCTACTCTTGCGTCGGGTATGTTGACACCCATTGTATAAGATGAAAGTCTATGAAAGCATGGTTCACACTCCTGCTTTTCATTCCTGATTTACTGAAGCAATTCCAAAGCAAGTAGATTTAAAATCAATTTAATGCGTGTGCCTAAATTAAAACGTCTTTTCAGCGGTGTGCTATATCACAGTGACTGTCAGCCATCAGCAACCTTTGCACGCTTGGCACTGATGACAGGAGCAGCTGCTGATTCAGTCATTGCTTCATGGCCAAAATGGGCAGAGTGCATTATATCCAGATGATTTGCCAGACAAGTTTTTTTTTTTTTATTTATTGTTAATTTTGTCAATTTTACCAGGCAGAAACTGGTAATTACATGCTAACAGAAACCTGATCCAGACATAGAGGATCCACTGCTGTGACTCAGTACTAATGTGACAGGGCTAATTAATGCACGGCTAATATGCTAACCTTCCACAATTCCTGTCTGTAGGGACCCTCACTGAGCTCATGCTAAGGTTAATTTTCTATTTGTCACTTAGATTTCAGGCTTCAGCTGGAGAGGGATTGTTCCATAATAGCTTTAAATGCTGCTCCCACTTGAAAAGACCCACAGACACCAGCCTGACAAACACGTTTGCTTGCTCATATTGACCCATTTAACCTCTGGCTACAAGCTGGAGCAGCTGATTCTGAATGAAACATTAGAGCAGCCCCTGAGTGAATTATCATGAAGTGTCACAAGTCTAACGTTTGCTAATATTGCCACCCCAGCAGCAGTTTTTCTGACAATGAATATATATGTACATAAGTGATAAAAGAAACTTATGAATTATTCATGATTTAAAGGGAAGAGATGCCCAGGCAAGAGAGAATATTCCAGAGTTGCAAATATGTTATCTGGGTGAGAGGTGCAAGTAAGTGCAGTCTCAATAGGAGTGGACGTCAAACGACACCGCAGTTGGATCTTGTTTTCCTCGCCATCAGCCGCTGCCGCCGCGTTTTACCACAAGCAGTTTTGTTTCTGTGAGACAAACACCCAAGGTCACAAGCTGGAAATGGGGCACCGTGTCCTTCAGTATCCTTCACTGGGAAAGAAAAACCGTGTGACTCACTGCTTCGCTCACTACGTAGCGCCCAGCAGAAAGAGGGTGAAAGATGAGAGGAAAACAACAAAGAAAGTAAATAGAAACTGTGGAAATGAGGGCAGCAAAGGAATTTCCACAGAACACCAGAAAAACATTATGTCCTCAACTTTGTAAGCAGAATCCAAATATCTTTACACCACAGGATTTCTTCTTTAATACATCAATATTTGATTGCAAAACCATTTTTAACACGTAAAACAGATCAAAGATTGATGGGGACCTGATGATTCCTTCACTGCATGTCTGAGCAGCTCCTTTTTGCAGAAAATGTGTCTGAACCTTAAGGGAGGGATGAAGTGACATTGAAAATTTATCCAATGCACAGTAGCTACACTTTTTTTTTCTGAAAATTTAGCTTGAAAATGTAAAGATTAATAAAAGATTTCAAAGATGAGCGTGTCACTAAGCATCCGCAAAATAGATGTTTATAATGACTAAAAAAATCATCTAGTCCAGCAACAGCTCTTTCTCCTGCTTAAAACAGTGTTGGTGTGGCAGATTATGTTTTTTATTATCATCTTTTTAGCTATTAGAGGTAGCCAAGCAATTGCCACTGCAAATTCCACATGTGACGTAGCTTTAAAGGTTCAGTATGCAAGATTTGGACATGTGCATGAACTGACATTAAGTTTTTGTAAGAGTTTGAGTATTTCTTGACATTATCAGACTCCATTTCTCATCATAGCAGCCTGTACACTGTTTTCTACATAAATGACTCTCAGACAATGTTTTCTCAGCAAAAACCATCATGTTTACTCCCAAGTTCTTCGATACCTCTTTATTGTACTAATGTAGCTGCAGCAGCGTACAACACTAGTTATCATTAGCTTAGATATTCAACCAGTGTCAAGGAAAGACAGATTCCCATAACACAGACTCCAAAAAAAAAACAAAAAAACATATGAACACAGGTACATGTTGTATATCTCCCTGAGACCCAGGAAAGTTTAGGCTGTTTTATATTAAATGTCTTAAATGGAAACCGCATCGTGCAACTTTTTTTGTGTGTTTTTTTTCCAGATCCTTTTTTTTTTTTTTTTTTTGTAAAGCTCTTGTCTCCTACGTGGGACAACAAAGCATTGCTGGGTCTCAAGAAGATATCGAACTTTTAAATAACACACGTCGCATATCGTATAGTATAACTTTATCACAGGTTACCCACTTAAATGGTGTCCTTGTACAAAGTGTGGACGTTGGTATCTTCTGGCTTTATCTTTTCACATTAACATCAGACTCCTCAGTCAATATTTGTCCCGATCTGAATCTGTTGTTTAAGATTCATTTCCCTTAATTGACTGTAAACAAGTTACATCATCTTCCTCCTGTTGCTAAGCCCCTCCCCTGTGCAACTGAGTGACAGTTCTTGGCTGTAGGGCCCCCAGGCAGTGAGTCTTAAACACATCGCTTGGAGCCACAGAGTCCCTAAGCCCAGGGCTATGCCAGCTGCCGTGCTGATACCTCTCCGTTGGGGGCCGGCACTGTTGCTGAGTGGGGTGTACATGCACGGCTGGAGACTTGAATATGCGTGAGTTGTGTGAGTTGATTCCTGTATTTGTCCTCTGTCTTTTTCTTTATCTGCGTGTGAGGTCTGGTTTGTGTTTGAGCAAAGGATCAGAGGCAGCACGAACCGAGGCAATTCAGACTATTTACTTTTAATTATCTTATTTTTTTGGGGTTTTTTTTAACCCCATTCTCAGCAATGAATGTGGGTTTCTATTAATTATACACAGGAAATGTGCTGTGGGTTTTCACAGGCACTGAGATATGCCTTTTGTATGTCTCCATGTTTTCCTCCTATTGACTTTGAGCAGATAAATGAGGTATGTTTTGGTTCTATTCAGCGGCTGTCAATGGATCGTGTTTAATGTCTGCTATTACGAATGATTAGCTTTGGATTAGCTGCGGCTTTTGTCTCGTCTGTCTGCTTTGTTTTTCCTGTCCTTTTCAAATCCAAGTCATTTGGAGAAGTGGCGCTTCAGAATTGTATCTAAACCCAATCACAAGCAGAGACAACAAAAAAAAAAAAAGCTGTGGAGTTCAGCTATTGTTGCAAGGCTGTTTTGATGGTGAGTCTTGACTTTGATGGTTAGACATGTTAGCAAACACTTCTGATAGCTGATTGTTTACTACATATAAAGCAGACTCTCTGAAATAGCTGTCGATATGGTCATTGTTAGTTTGTTTATCAAAATTCGGGTAATGATAGTTATATCCACACGCAGTGGGCGTATTAATGTTTTAATCAAAGAGTAAATCAATACTGAATCACACAATCGAGAATATTGCGGCTCTTCATAAACTGCACTGCACCCCGATCAGTGATTTTCTTTTTTTTTTTTTTTAATCAGTTACAAAAGACAGCACATTAGAGGAATAATAAACTCTGCTCCAATCACACACTAAAAATACACATTTAATATAAGAATCCAAAGATATACCAACTTATATGTCTGTTTGCTCGTCTCATGCTATACTACTACTATAAATCACAATTCATTCGACAGTTTGTGCACGTTTACAAGCCTCATTCGCTGGCCCATTAACTCCCACAATTAACAATAAATGGTTAAGAAAATGGCCAATGTGGACACTGCTATGCATATAAATCAGCTTATTATTATTTGATGGAGAAAATGGAAAAAAAGTTAAACCAAAAACACAGACTTTTACAATGGAGCACGGGGTGAGCAAGATAATACTCTGTGTCTGTAATTATAAGACCGCTGTGGAGTGAAATTAACTGTGAACGTTGGCGACACTGTAAAGATGAAGTTCTTCCAGTTTCAGCCCGTCATTGGTTTTGGAATCATTTCTATATAGGAGACAGGCTTTGCTGCAGTGAGGTAAAGTGCTGCAGTTGTGTTGTTGATGTGTCGTGCTTTTCTTTATTTGCCATTAATTACACGACATCTGAACTGCGTTGTAATAATTCCAGATCAATGCTCACATTTGATTGTTTAAAGTGAAATGAATGAGGTAGTTTGTAATTATTCTGCTTTTTAGCTGACTAAAAGAAAAGGCTCTGCCTTTGCTCAAAATACATGCAGGACAATGAGGCACAGTATAAGCACGTGCTCTAGATTTTTATCTGCTCATTTTTCTTATGTTTATTATTATGTGTTTGACAACAGCTGGAGGCATACATTCATAGATCGGTGTAACTACATACAATTTGGAGGAATAGATACCCTAAGGTGTGCTTTGATAAGTTGTTCTTCAATGTAAGAGAGATTAGAACCTATTATTGTGAAAAAGTGTGGTAATTGATACAGCATGGGCTTGTTAGATAAACAATAAGTTGACTCGCTCTCGGCTTGTAGAAAGAGATGGCCAATTTAACTTGCGATACACATCAAAGTGAAGTAATTCCAAATTTCATCACCTGTAGTGAAGTGCAGAATGATGCGGTAATGCAAACCCAGAAGTACCTCCTTCAAGTCTATTAATGAATGATTTTGTTTGCAGCACACATTGAAGACCCACATTTCTACAAATAATTTCAGTTATTTTGAACCATATAATCTCTGTTGCGTTAAGTAAAGTGAATCACGTGCATTTCTAGATGGAGCCAGATAATATGTACTTGTATGTCTCATCAGATAAAGTAAATGACTATGTTGTGAACATCCAATAAACACAGAGACTGTGTTTATTGTCATTTGATTAAAAACAATGTACTTTCATATAATATTTGACTATAATCAGAACAAAATCTAAAATAAATCAGGCATACATTTGGTTGAAGACACCGGCAAGTGAAACTGATGATCCTACAAGCAGTAAGCACAATGTCCTGAACTAAACCATCACAGTTTTATGTGCCATAAAAAAAACAAAAAAACAAAACAAAACATTGATTAAACAGTAGCAAAGGTATCTGAACTGTGATATTGCACAGTCTTAAATGACAGCAAAATACGTTAGAGAACTTGATGCATATATTTTCAGTTTCCATTTAGCTACTGTGAAGACGTTTAAGTGCTGTGCGTACGTGTTATAATTGTAGGGAACATTTGATATTCATTTTGAATGGACTGAGTAGCAGGGGAGAGCAGTTCATTATGGGCTGACTGTAGCATTAATGTTGCCAGACCAGTGAGCGTAACAACATTAAGTACCTATATGGTGAAAACATGGCATATGCTCACTTGTTATTGTAATGTTATTGCTCATGCTACCTTGTCTGTTAATTAATTGTATATTACATTAAAAATGACTGACACTAAAATGTGAATGCCAGATCACTTCCTCAGAATATATAAACAATGTGGATAGACTATAGAGTATATCGGTGATATCAGAAAAGTGTTGCTATCTTTTTTTTTTTTTACCATAAAATTTTAGCTCTGTATGCTGTGATTTTTATTGAGAACATGCCGAGCTGCGGCCTGTCAAGTGTTGGCTGCGCTGCTTTCTTTCGTTCATCCCCTGTTGTGTGGAGTCAACAGCTGAGCCGCTATCATCACAGGTAATCATCTCCACGCTCTGTTGCATTCTGAGAGATGAGCCAAACACCTTTTCCAACTAGTGTTAAGGCCACCCAACTGACCGACATGTAGTGATGTAAACACACACTCTATGTGTCGCGAAAGGACGCCGTCCACGCTGCGGGGGGATCCAATTACCTGCGCTACGATTGGAAGTGAGGGGAAATGCCGGCAGTGGTTAGCACACACATCAGCACAAAGGAGACAGACAAGACACCCCATTTTCCCAGTTGACTCTCACCCGTACAAACACACATACACACTTACATACAGAGCTCAAGCTTACTTATGCACTTGCTCAGTGAACTGTAAAGTCCCTGCTGGTCCTTGTTGTGTGGATGTGTGCGCCAAGTCTTCTGTGTGTGTGTGACGCTTACTTTTATATGTGACTTTCTCAGTCGTGTTGAAATGTCACAAACCCCTACATGCGGAGTTCTGACAAACTCCTGCTAGACTGCAACTCGTTTAAGTCGCACTCTCACATCAAGCCCGTAAATGTTGGTTTAGACGGTAGGAAACATCCCAAAATATGTCTTACAAATGAGTGGAGCATCACTCAATTAGCATGTTCCCTCTCATCTGATCTGACAGCGCTTGAAGATCTGAATACTACTCGTTTGCTTGTTGAATTTTGGAGCTGGATGCTGAACATTAAGCCGGCCCTTTCCCAGACTGTTCCTTTGCTCTGTCAGTGGAAAGTTCTGCTTGAGCGCTGAAAAGAAAACATAATGTGATGGTTCAAAATAAAAACTCTGCATATTATCTCATCTATTAGTCAGGCAAAGGCGAGAATTGCTCAAGGAATGGAAAAATGCCAGTAGACTCACAGCACTTCTGACAGAAACACTCAAGATATAAGAAAAAGCAAAAAAGTGGTTTTAAAAATAGGGAACAAAAACAAGAAGATAAGGGAAAACTGTGTGAATCGTGCACAGTGTTTTAATTTCTAGTCAGGAATTTAAGCACCATAAAGTCTCCAACAATTCTCAGAGCAGGTGTCATTTTCTGTTCAGTAGATTATAGTTGTTATAATTTCCATATCAGGTATTTAGAGCTGTAGAAAGGTTATCCAGAAAGCTGGTAAACAGAGAAACTTTATGTCTGCGTTACCAGCAAACAGCAATTAACACAGAGCGAGATCACAAACCGGCAAATATTCTTATTAACCATGAAATTATAGAAACAGAAGGGATTACAAATGAAGGCCTGTGTGTTTAATCCTGTTTAAAACAGTGCCTCGTTCTGTATGTACATAAATATTTACCGTAGTTAGGTTCTGGGCAATAGCCAACTATTTGTCTAAACCTGTTAATTATAATAGGGAGAATTTAAGTGGCTTTATTTGTATGTTTGCACACTCTGGGCTAATTATAATTCAACACACTTAGAAGCATGTTAAACTCTCATGGACTTCACACTCCCAAATGCACACGCGAATGTCTGTTTTAACAAATGTGGGGTGTTTTTGTCAGGCTTTGGGGTCATGTATGTTCTTCTCCCACTGGGGCAGTAGATGTTAGCCCCTGTCCCCAGCAGGGCAATTAATACAGTGGTTTCAAGAGCTCTGCTGCAGGCTGTCATACTGTCAAATGTCAGACTGTCCTATCTCTGGTCACACAGGTTAAATCATTCACACACACTCACTATTACTCGTTCAATCAGTTAAAAGCAGAAGAACTCACACAGCCTCTTTGACCCTACAGTGATTTTTGCAGATCATGTGTGTGTGTGTATGTCTGGGCATGCGTTCCCCTCATTTCACTAATTGCTTAGAATAGTAGATAAGACTGTAATTACAACTCTTGTCTGAGAAAAGAGCTTGTGGTGTCAGTCTTCGCCTCTGCTACTATATTTTGCTGATGGCTTTATTCAGATCCTCCACCATTATTCCCAAGCCAAAGCAGTCCATCCAATGGGCACTAATACATTAGGGCTGCATCTTTTTGTTTATGAAAATGTCTTTTCCTGTCCTCCTCCGATTCAGCTGACTGAGACGGAGATTGCAGTGTGCGTAAATCTGTCAAGAGCATTGTGAGGCTGCCCTTTGCCTTACATCAGTATTGTATAGAAAGAGAGGACTCACACACAGAGAATACTAAAAAGAAGACTCAAATATTTTTTGTTTGATGCATTACAACACTGTACAGAGCAATGTCATACAGTAGGTGAGTGACACAGTTTCCAGGGGCAGACTTTACGATCTGAAAGAAATGAGCAGAAAAAAATTATAAATAATTAAAAAATAATAATAGCAATCACCTGTCTGAGGTTGCAAAAAATGTTAGAAACCTTAAAATGCCTATTTAGCTTAAATCCATATAGCAGGATTGTGTGCTGAAGGAAATATGTTTTCTCAACCCACAAACACTCAAACATCCATCAGCAACTAAAACCATCTAAAATGTTTAACACCTGTTGATCCACTCATCCTATCAATACATGTAAATAACTGGCAGCTTGTCATCTTTTTGTGGTCATCAGATATGACCCATTTGGATGTTCAGAGAATCTGTAGTTACCATGGAAACACTGTAACAACATTGATTCACCTGTTAAACCTTTGGAGTTGGATCGATGACAGTGGATGGACACTGTTGTTTTATATTCAGTTAATGCTATATATTACTGAAAATGTCACTTTTTCTTCAGTTTTCTCTGGTGTTTTTTTATATAATAACCCTCATATTCACATCATTTTCACTGGAAAAATGCAAAATATGTATGATTGTTTTATAATAAATGGTGACAAATCATAGAGAAAAGAATCCTTTGAGAACTACAACAAAAGTAACGCTCGGCCTTTATTGGTTAAAATATGTTTTCCTGTAAGACTGTGATTTTCTGGGTGGGATTCTGAAATCTGTGTTGGCCGGGAAAAAAAAAAACATACTCAAGCAAGAAATGCTACCTTGATAATGTAAACTTGTAGGCATTAAGTAAATGTTATTTCCTTAATAAGATTTTTAGACCAAGCTACTGTACAAGGAGCCACAAGAAAGGGTCTATAGAGCAGCATATGGCTTTGATCCCTGACCTACTCAGTGAAAAAGGGCTTGATTAGACACATGAAGCTTGCTACTGGCAGGTCCCTTTATACATAACAGATTTTTCTAGCTTTCACACATTTTCACACCCATACACATGCATGTAAATATAAGCTGTTAATATGAACTGTGAATAGGGCTGTCTGGGGTTGAACTATACAGAGAAAGAAAACGTATTAATCGTGTTTTTTTGTCTTTTTTGTATTTCATTCATTTTCTATTTCAAAAGCCTCAAGGATGAACGGATGTGAGGTAGATACTGTCTATCTACATTCACATATCAGAGTATAGTTTGAGCCATATTGCATTTAGCACTAAATCTGTCTGATATGGCCTGACAATTTCCCTGTATTTATCATGTCATGTCCAGACAACAACCTGTATCTTATATAATAATCACATACAGCATTTCCTGTGAAGTCATTATGTAAAATATAAAGTGTTACATATTATTATTATTCTATAAAATAAACATTTGCTTAATGACACTTTAGATTAATATGATACTATGACAGGATACTCTGACTTAATCCCACCATCCAATGACATTTATTGTAGTAGGTTAATTAATTCATCTAAAATTCCCTGAAGGTATGAATGTGAGAGTGAATGGTCGTTGGTCGTTGAACTGGCGACACTTTCAGAGTGTACCTCACCTTCGCCCGTTGATAGCTGGGATTGGCTCCAGCATTCCTGTGACGATAAAGCAGTTCTGATCCTGAATGAATGATGATTTGCTGGTTGTCTGGTTCATGTCATTTCAAAAGTAGTCCTCCTGTTCTCTTCAGTTGCATCATCATTTTCCTCCATGTATGTATCATCATTTTCCTCCAAATATGTATATTTGGAGATATATTAAATTAACTGGTTTAGGGTTACCTTCATATTAAAGAGGGAAGCATTTGTCATTAGAGAATGAATTGTGGACAAATTGTGATCAGCTTAACATGTTTATTCAGTCACTGAATACAGATACTCAGAAATTGAAAGTGTCATCATTCAATACGGGGTGTGTCCACCTCTGGCTTCCAAACAGGCAGTGCAGCGCCGACGCATGGAACTAAGTCTCATGATCCTATCCTGAGGATCCGATCACTCAGACGACTGATTGTACAGCGATGACAGCACAGACAGCGAGCGACTTCACCACAGCTCAGACCTGCACGGAACATGCCAATGGCACGTTCTCTCTGTTGTATCATACATTGTGGCATTTTGAGCTGCAAAAACATTCCGGTGTTTTTCTTTGCTGCCTTTATATCGGCTATTGACCACACCTAAAGTTACCAGTCAAGCGTGACTGTACAACAAATTGGACTCAATCTCCGGGAATTAAGGGATTAGTCCAAACGCAGACGTCGCATGGATCGGGAATGAAAGAAATACAGCTGTTAACTGTGTTACTCATCTCGCGAGCAACATACACAAAATAGGCACCAGAGTAAATAATTTTCTGGAAATTGCACCACATGATTGGACCGTGTGTTTGTGATAGCATTAAGTATATTATTACCACTTGTATCTTGCAACAGCACAGCCTGTCTTTGTTTTTGGGAATGTGTTATCTTCACTTGTAATTTAGCCCACTGTGAAAGATGATGCACAGTGGACATAGTGTAACTGTCTTGAACTTAACATTGGTGAAAGACTCCTATCATCTATCTCCACGCAAACTGGAGTGAACACCCACTATATGTACTGTTTTCACCTCTGATCTCTTTCACACATGTGCACACCACACAGTAATGTCACTGTAACCTCGCCAGGGATCCGTTTCTCTTCTCCTTCTGATTGTACACTGTTACTCAATCCACCACTGTATTTGTATACTCCACTTCAAATCCCAGGATAAGCATTCTTTCTAGTGAGATGTTTGAGGGCAGTGTGGGAGTTGATATCAGCTGAACGTAATCCATGCTTGGGTCTGACTCAAGAGATGTTTCACAACAGAAAAGACATGCCTACCTTTGTTCCAAACCTGGCAAATGGTCAACTCTCTTATCTAGTCAACTGCTTTATCACTTCCAGGTAAACCGGTGTAAACTGTAACATGACAGATCTGAGTTCACAAACTGGTCCATTTCCAGACTGATTGGGTTAAAAAAAAGAAAAAACAGACCTAATTGATGTTTTTAATTCCCAGTTTGCAGCAGCTTTTGTCACCGGTGCAAAATTAAAACAAAGTGTGAAGGAAGGTTTATGTGTGTGACTGCCCGCTTAAATGATGGCGACAGATAAAAGGAGCTTAAGAGGCAGTTTGTGGGAGAAAACAGCAGGTGACATGGGCTAGAAGGTACCCGCCTGTGGAGAGGAACCATTTGTAGCAGGCAAGAGCAGCATGAGACCACATTTCCACACTTGTTTTTCAGCACTTGTTTTTGACAAACACCACTTGTCTCAATGAAGAATACAATTGTGGAAGAAGTTGGATGTCCACTCGTGTTGACAAACGCGCATTTATGTAGTGTAGACCCTCGATGCATCCACAAAAATAGCAAAGAGACCGTTTTCATAGATGACCATGTGACACCGGGGCGTGATCATACACAGGTGGGGGGTTCAGAATGATCCATCAGTGGGAGTGGTTGGAGTGCACACCAGACAAGCAAAATGACAAAAGCATCTCAGACAGATGAATCAGCCCAGTCTCTGTGAAAGGAGCGTGAAAGAGATGTTCACATTCATCCATCCATCCTCGTCAGCAGTGAGCGAGCCACCCGGCTGTCCTCCAGCCTGACGCCTGACACATTCGCCCACACACACACACACACACACACACACAACCTCGCCACAGAGACATGCGTCCATATTACTTAGCTTGAACACTCATGCAAACTCACAAATGTCTGTACACGCACAACCTCTGTCATTCGCACACTATCATGGGAGGTGGGGAGTTAGCCACATCTTGTTGACATTTTCATAGGCACTAGGAGTAATTTATGGAAGGTTAGCTTGCTCCCAGTGCACTGGGCCAGAACACAGTAAAAGCAAACAGAGGGAGAAAGAGAACAAATTGCTTTTTTAAATTGCTCAGACAAGGGGTGCTCTTTTTGCTCTATTAGGACAAAGTGCAAACACTGCTACAAAGCAGGGGGGCACAAACCACAGGAGTGTGACTAAATCTAATAGAAATACCATTTGGCAATAGGGATGCCAATTGGTCGTTGGCATCTGCATAGAATTAGTTTTATCTGGCTGTAAAATAGTATGATCTTGGTGCTGTTCCGTGCTCAGTTTGATCTACGTGAAGGCTGGTTATATGAGAATTTAACATATTGGAAAATGTACTGATTGATCCTATTAACCATCAGTTGACACTGTGAACCTAGAAAGACTTGCAGTTTATAGCTTATGGTATAACTGGTTTGATACCAAAAATTTTCTTTCTTGCACAGTGGATAGGGCTTCTGAGGTTTTCTTCTAAAATAAAACATCAGCTGGTATTTGCACACTGTTCTGCAGTATGATAGGCTGTTAGATCTGTCTGTATCGATGAAGCATACATGAAGCATATCATTGCTATCAACATAAGCTTCATTCTGTGGCAGTATTATATTGTCACCCAGCCATGTGAAATCATACTCAAACCGAATTACAGGCTACCAGCCAATCTAAGTGGTCATTTCAGCCGCTACATTCTGTGAAACTGACAATACAAGCCAGATTTTATTTATTTATTTATTTGGTGTTTAATGGGTATTTATTCTTCCTCCCACTGACCTTGTCATAATATTTTTGCAGTGTACTGTATCAAGCACAGCATAATTATTGCTGTATCATGATACTGTCATTACCATTGGCAACCTATTATGATAATAACATACCTTTCACTGTGACTCATAATTCTTTTCTGTCAATAAAGATGTTAAGGCAAGGTAAAGACAAAGCATGTAGTAAAGCAATCATTGATAACATACCACTTGGCTTCAACATATTACTGTCACTACAGATTTACCTTCCATTGCAATTGTTGTGTATTTAGAGATTTCCCATTTCTTTACTGTTTCCTAAACACTGGGCTTTATCTTGAATTGGATATGAATTCAATTAGATTATTCTGTAAGATTTATTTGTACCCAGAGCTGATGACACACACCTACCCGATTGCAGTGTCATATGTGTCTGCAGTTCTTACGTGACTCCATGCTGTAAACATGCTGTTTCGCATTTAATTGCCGGTTACCAGTGTGTATGTCTCTGATTAGAGAAGGCAAATTGTAAATAATTATGGTGTATGGTGCTTTCACGGTACGACGGTTGATGAGCCCTTGATATATGCAGTATTTAGTTAATCTTTGTCACAGTGCTTTCACCTCCAGAAAACTGATACAATAAACCATCAATGCTTGAAACTAGCCATACATCTTATTGTATCATGTAATCCAATAATTACCTTTCATTACATTTGTCTATTTTGTTTTGCTAAGAGGATAATAAGTGCCAAAATAGACAAATTGTGATCAAATATTCAGAAAATGTATGATTTGTCTTGAAAATGTCAGAATGAGCTGAATGTGGTCATGTTAAGAGACCACTGAAACTGAGGAGCAGCAGCAGGACACTTGAATTAATGTCAACAGCACATTTTACAGAAGTTCAGGCATTAGCCTCCCTAAGAGCTGTGAAGAGTTTTGCCCCATGTGAAGAATGGTGAAAATAAAAGGAAATCCTCCTGAGAGTGGACAAAACCCCCCTGAGATATTAGATAGGAACTTCCTCATTTGCATCTCACCATCATTGCTGTGTTGAACCTCATTTTCTTCTCACAGACCACACTGTAACATACCCACAAAGTAAGAAAACACAGATCTAAGACGGAGTCACTGCCAAGATTATGACGATGATGATTAGTATACATTAACAAAAAGTCAGTGAAGTCAAATTATTATTGAAAAAACATACATTTAGTAGCTCAAATGGATGTCAAACTGTTGATCAAGCTGTGATTTTGCACATCATATTTCATTTGACAGATTCTTTTGCTCAAGCTAACGTTATACCTAAAATTAGGGAATTCCTCAAAATATATAAAAAAAAAAAGTACTTGTGCATTCATGCTAAACTAAAACTAAACTGAAATCAGAAACTGAGAATTTCCAAATTATAACTCTGGTAACCGCAGTTCTGAATAAGATCATGAATGACACAACTGACAGAAGTATAAAGGCAGCTAAAAAAAACACCGGCAGAAGCAATGCGAAACAATCCACAGTTCTCCACATAATTGTTTTCTTGTGAAAATTAATTGTGAGAAATGGAGAAAGTTGTAAAATAAGCTAATTTAATTTTGTGCAAAAACAGCGAACATCTGTGTTTGTTTCTTTTTATCTGCTCCAATGGTCCAACTTCCCTGTGGATCTTGGCTGGTCGATACCCTTCAAAGTGCCCTGTTTCTGTGCCCAACATATCACAGTGCCCGATGCCTCCCTGTAGAGTGGGTGAGATATTGACTCTCTGCAGGAGGTACCCCCTGGTGCTACCGTGTCCTGTCCATGGCACTATTCAGCTTAAATCTCACTGGATGCATGTAATCCGGTGCTGTTCATATGCGTGTTTGGCCTCAGCAGTACACCCCCCTTCCCCATTGGAAGGACACTGACGTTACAGGGAGACAACAAGGACGTTTGGCTCTCCTTCCTTTGGACCAAACTCAGAAATGGAGGTCAACGCACTCACTTAGTGCCTAGTACAGGATCATTGTCACCCAGTTGACTCACTGATATCAAAGACACAGAACATGCTTTAAAGATGACAAGGCTCTCACTGTTAAAATTAAAACCTCATTACTTGTCCTTGGAAATTAAACGAGTCCAAAGATTTGTATTTATACATAAAGCATTAAAGCCAAAAGATTGGAAAGAATCCTCCCCTACTTCCCTCCCTGAAAGACACATTTCTGACCGTAATAGGTCGGAACACATGAAATTAAAGAAGCAAATGTTTCATAGCCAATTTAAAGGGAATTATGTCTTTTTACATACAATACATAACAAATTAAGGGGAAATCAACAGTAAAAAAAGGAGAGGACTTTCTTTCTGGGATTTGGTCTTTTCCCTCCTACAAGACAGGAAAGAATGTCAAGCATGTTTTTCATTTTAGGAAAATATATCTTGCCTGTGTCCTAATGAGATATTCCAGATATAGTATTAAGATATGGTATATAGGAATGCTAGATTTAATGAGCTAAAACAACATAATAATTTCACATACACTTGCAAATCCTCTTACTTGCCTCCCCATTTAATAATATTCACATTAAAAAAAAGTATTTTTCTGTGCTTGTAGTAAGTACCATTTGCTTTTTCAGCCCATTATGGTATTTCAGTTGCTACATTTACTCTAGTTCTAAGAATCCAGTCAAGAAATTTGTTTACCCCACTGGGAGATTTGTTTATTTATTTATTGGTTAATAGGAAACCATTTTGTTTATAGCAAAGAATAAGTGACTTTATTCTGGTAGGGCTGTTTTTTCAGTGAAGAAGAGCTTTAGTGTTCTACTGGTGGGATGGAACACAAATATTCCCCTCATTTTGTGTTTTGATGATGGTGGTTGTGATACATGTAATTTTCACACTCACTGAACCATTTACTCTTCATGCCTTATGGATGGGGGGGGTATTGTCATCTACTCCCATCAGGTTTTTCCTGTCAATTGTCACGCAAGTGTAGGTGTAACTGAATGAGTTTGGCTCATTTGCATTCACTAACCTAATGTGTGCGTATGCATGCCTGCTTCAGACTTTGATGAACTTTTTCTTTAGCTGCATCATGCACAGATGAACAGAAGATGAGCAGTGACAGATGCTTCCAGTTCTTTCTGTTACTGGGGCAAACACAAGCTTTCATCTTCAGTAGCATATCAACACTTATGCTTCGGTTAATTTGACCCAAACAGGAAAAGCTCATGCAAGTGGCAAGAGTCGATCAATGTCTGCGGCATTTTAACTGGAAGGCTGGGCACTGCATTCTGGGTAGAGATGAAAAGCAGTGCCTTGGTGATTTATCTTTGCAGGTGATGAAATATACATTTATCAGAGAAGGACATACAGCTGGTCCCAGCGAATGAGGCATTTGTAACGATAAGACTATGATATACTCTGTGTGAAGTTCAAGAGGGCGAGTCCGCAATGCATTAACTATGATATACTATCTACTTTCTGCTGAAATGGACCTCTGCAGTGGCCAAATGAAAAAAGAAAAAGAAGGGGGAAAGAAAACACTGGCCTGGTTTTCTGTACTTCTTTGGATGATTCATAGATATCAGATAGACAAGCTCAGCTGCATCTTCTAAATGCTTCCTTTATAACTTTTTTTATAGTTCAGAAACCCAGCAGTGACTAATTTGCCTCTGTTTTAGATAACAATACCAATGTGTTTCAAAATGGCGTGTACCATTACTTTTCTGTGACACCTCAAACGCTATAAAGCATTGTGTTGTTTTATCTACGTATCATTGCAATGCGTTTCTGGTTTTAGAAACTCATACAGTAGATCACAGTTGGAATTACACTTTCTGTTCAATAAAACTGGCTGATTTAAAGGCAAATGAATGCACCAACAAATGCAGAAGTTGTTTATACTGTATGTAAATGTCCCTTTCTCCTCAAACACAAATTGCAGCTACTGTTATTCTAGGAAGATGACAAGCTTTTTCCCCACTTTTTTTTTTTTTTAATCTGAGAAAAAAAGAAAACCTAACAAGGATGCTAATGGTCTTGAGGTAATCCTCCACTGTTGTCGCTTTCTTCACCGGCCCCAACCCCCTGTCTTTGCCTTTCTTCTCCCCGTCATATTGTCCATTCTCCTTCTGTCCTGGAACAGTGTGTTCCTCTCCAGCCCCTCTGGAAATATGAGGAATTCTGCTCCACTGACAGCCACCACGCATCAGAGAAAAAGTCTGGCTGTTTTCTCTCTGAGGAAGACAGTCCACATGTTCAAAATTGTGCAGGCCTTTCATGTGTCTCACTCAGTCAATGAGAAGACTGATAACCACCTTTTTTCATTAAAATATGAAATTCACAATGTTGAAATGAGTACACTTATACCTGAGAATAGTCATTACATGGTCACCAGCCTTCATAGGTAACATAATATGCTTTAGATTTGCATTTAAGTTAGACTTTCTGTCAAGAATATGGTTAGATGTTAATCAATAATACCTTTTATTTCTACTAAAAGTGTATTAATAATAATTGCTATCCAGCATTGCACCTGTATTCATAAAGGTGGGAAACTATGTAGACACTTGTCAGTGACAGCTGTTATTTTACCATTGCCTCAAGTATGATGTAATTGTCAGACATAATATGTTTTATATGGATTTGCCACAGAACTCCTCTACGAATAATGTGTTAATGTGGGGTTTCAGCACACTTGGTGTGGGCCTCCCAGTGCAGCTAAGGTGCCCTATTGTTTTATGGCCATCCACAAAACAAAGACAGCACCTTTAGTAGCAGAAATGCTCACTATGCTACTTAATCTGGACCTTGATTTACGTGCAGCTCAGTCACAGCAGCTCTCAGACTAATGGCATCTCCATGCACTTTATTTCATTACTTCTAATGGCTCTCTAATTGTGTGCTTTTAATAAGAATCAGAGGAACACAACGTGCAAGCGTAAAGATTAGCCTGCAATGACATGTATCCAGGTGAGAACTCAAACAGCATTCTTTCTAAGCATTTAAGTGTCTATTATAGGGTGGTGGGTCGCTGCTTTCACCCACAGTGACTGTCACATCAACAGGATTCAAACAGCAGAATGATTGGTGTCCTGGTCCCGTAATTAGGAGGTGGAATCTGCTATAAAGGCACTAACAATCGTTTAAAGGAGGTTGACACATTTGTATTTCTAAGTTTACCTGTAATCTCAAGTGTTACAACATATTTTGCATATATTCATGTCTAGAATGACAGGTTATTTTTCAGTGTATTGTCCATTCTCTGTGTTGTCTCTCCCCTGCCTTTACATTCACCTCGACCGGTGAAGCGAATCCTGCCTACCTGGAGCTTGGTCCTGTCACAGGTTTTTTTTTTTCTTTTCTTCTTCTTCTCTGAAAGAAGTTGTCCTCCAAGCTGCTGTTTAGTTTTCTTCTGATTTCTCTGGTTCCTTTCTTTTCTGCATAGCATCCCTACTTGAAATGGCTGAGTGTCTTTAGACAACTGTTATACTATGATTGACACAATGTAAATAAAACTGAAATGAACTGAACTGAAAAGTCGAACATTGTGCGGTGATAGTGGAACAAACATTTCTTAACCTTGACAATAATTGAGCATCTCTTTTGTTGTCTATTGTTCTTTTGTCTATTGTTGTATGTTTCAAGCATAGCTAGCTCAGTGGAATTTCTTACTTTCAGTTTCCAAATTAGTTGTGTCAGGCGTGTATTGGTAAACACTGTTAGTTTGTGTTTAAATGCTTTCTGCAATTTCAGTCTAATCTTATTCAAAACTCTACAGTTGATATTGTGAAAATAATAGATAAAATAAGTCCATATTCCATAGAATATATTTGAACTTGTGATTTAACCTTCCTATGATGTTCGGGTCAAATCTGACCGTTTTACAACTTCATAAGACAATAAAAAATGTATTTTTCTTCTGATTACTTCAAGGCTTCATGATATCCTCCAGACTAGGTAGCTGAACATATAAAAATTGTCATCAC
>JAPTYQ010000013.1:2163558-2193315 GCA_029814465.1 Ostorhinchus cyanosoma | reverse complement strand
TAGAAAACGTTAGGTGCCCTGTCAGTTTCAAAGTGGTGAAGACTTTAGTTTTTTATCAAAATGTGTATCTGTCCATGCTAATAAGGTTAAGTGAGTAAACATTACATTGCAGTGTTTTTTAAAGCACCTTCCAGTGAACATTTATATCTCCGTGGATATGGAGGAGTTGTTAAACAATGGCTTGATTTACCTGAAACTAAATTAATTGCTCCATTCTCTTTCTTAAGCCCCAGAAATGACAAGTTGACTACTTAACTTGGCAATGCCATTCAGCTCTGCGTCTGTAGTACTCAATATTGCCTCATCCACAGTGTCTACTGCATAAAGTCCACCAGAATCAATAGTTTGTCTGAGCATTTGTTGTGCCTTTAAAGAAGTATTGACATTAATGTGAACAAGGCCATATCACATCTTTCGGCAGAAAAGCAAAAACTCGTTCTACTAGTGTCCTGACCAAAAGACCAGTGTCCATAAAACATGAATAAATACAGATTAAATAGAAAACAATATGAAAGTTGTCATGACGGATCAGCTCCCTTAGTCAGAAAACTCTGTAAATTTGATCAAATAGCAGCGCCCAGTACACTAGAAGATTCCTATTATATATATTTTTGTGAAGCAGCCAGGACTGCAAAATTACAGCCCATGTTCTGTTCAGAATTTTATGAAATGTCACAAAGTCACAATTACACACCTCTGCAGAGGGTTTTCAATTTGAAATGGCAAATACAAGACGTGGAGATGTGGTGGCATTCAGCAAAGATGAGAGGAAGAAACAAAGAAACCTGAGAGGTGGATTTAGATGATGTCACTTTTAACACCAATAAAAATGATCATGTGTATATGTAATGGAACTATTGACCCATAAGATAAGGACTCAAGAAGAACAATGTCAAGAAATGGACTGTTTATATAACATCAGGATAAGGATGATATTATTGATAACAACGCTGCAGCATACTGTAGAGACATGGCAATCCACTATGTTCTTTTTCTTTTGAGGTTTGTATTTATTTATTTTTTGTCTTACTTCTGTATGTCCACATCTGCTACATGTTCTTAAAAAGGAAACAATAAAAAGAAAGGGGAAAAAAAAATAAAAATATGTAGCATTTACAGCTAAGTGGCAGAAGATTAAAGTGTAACTGGTCCTGGTCTGATATTATATATTGTTTAAGGCATTTATTTGATATTTTTCACAATGAAATTCACAAAAATAGCATAACCATTGTCCTTCTCAGCTTTACCTCATCTTCGTCTTTTCTAAAAATCTTTCGTTGCTTCTCTCAGAATAATCTGTTATGATTTTGCTACTTTTTGTGTGAGAAAATTTTACATTAATGCCGGCAATGCTAATACATCCAGAAGAGTCTGTCAGTCATTCCAAATAAAAATGAATGCTCTCGATTATTAGGGCTTATCATTGTCATTAAATGTACTCAGAGCTTGTGTCAAATTTTGTCAAGTTTTGGTCGATTTTCATCTCAGCAAGTAAACTTCATTTAACAATCACGGGGAGAAAATATAACTTTCATCATGTGAAATTTACTAAGTCGCTGGGTAATTTTTGGTATTTTAGAATGAACATTGAAATCAATTATACAAATCGAATCATGATTAATAGAATACTAAAATGCCTAATAATTAAATGCATGAACTGAATGCATATATCTCAACATACAGCTACATTTGTCCAGGGATAGTGGAAATCTGATGAGAGAAAGGAGTATATTTGCCAGTTATCTGTCTTTATCATGATATCTAATTACTGTAAACCATCTTAAGTGATTTGTCGCTGCTATAATGACAAAAAAAAAAGTGCCGAGTAAATACAGCTGACTATATAGTTTCGAGTATGGTGTATTTATCCCAGTCTTTGTCCGTAGCAGCTCCACTATGAATAAATCTACATCATGAACAGCTAAACACCTTTACTGCATATCTGCTGGGTCTCCAGGGTCAGGCGGCGTACATAAGATAAACCACAGGTATTAATAACCACCAAAGACAGATATTTCTCCTGTGACATGAATACAAATTGTTGTGGATTTAGGAGATTTTTTTAACAGCAACAGTGCTCTGGTGTCTGCAGGGACAAGATACTAGGAGTCAGGGGGGACTGTCAGGGCATTACTGAGGTATCAGTAGCCAAACACACTCCTGTGATGTCTCCTCTTGTTCCTCTCCTCTCTTTATTTCACTGCTTGTTACCCAGTGGCGGTGCTCGGCTCCTCCTCTGTCATCTTTTGCTCCCTCATTCTTTCCCGTCGCTCTGTCTTCCTCTCTGCCTGGATTAGCAGTAATATCAGCCAGGGAGACTTGGGCCGATCGAATCCCAACCACACAACAGGCTTACAGTCGGAAAACAAACATTAACAGGGAGGAGATTAAGGCCGAAGCCCCACTAAAGAGCAGTGGGTATGCTTGTGTGAACTGTATGTTTGTACAGAACAGAAGGAGAGGCAAAGTATGGGGGCTACATCACTAATTTGAGACAAGCAAGCTAAGGGAGAGGAAGTCAGAGAGCTCTATTGTTGAGGATTTTGACTTTCTAAAAAAAGACCCCGAGGTGCATCCTCTGATTTCCCCACTGTACACCCTCACACATTCAGCCTCTATGTAGGGAACAGGAGCAGACACCTGTAGGACGGCACCCAAAATAAAACGAAGAATACACTCTTTTTCATTTCAGCTGTCTCCACTCTCCCCTGAATGCTTTTGTCGTTCCCTCTTTACCGCCGACTTTTCACCCACACTCTTCCCTCACACATTTCCTCTTCTTCTCATTCTCTGTTACTCTCGCTGCTCCCCTCCCTTCCTTTTCTTTGTCATAATAGCCTGCAGATGCTATTCATTTCACAGGCAGGGTGTGTGTAGGTGGAAGCATTCTACCCAAAGCGATGCTTCTATGAAGTCACTGCCAGTACTCGTATGCACATATCCACCATTTAAGCCGGGATTGATTCTTTTCTTCTCTCATCCAGCCTCGGGATTTTGTGGACTTCTCAAATCACTGTTTTACTGATGACATATAGGAACACGCTAAGGTAAAGAAACGAAGAAGGAGCTCTGTAAAGCAAACAAACCGATTCATAGTTTGGATTTGGAGACGTAACGAGGCTGCGAAGATGTTTTGCCTTTCAGATGATTTTTGTTTGTGTGACACTGTCTTCAATTACTCACCTCAAAGAACAATACAGACAGTGCAATGCAAGGCTCACATCAGCCGAATGAGTCAGTCCGCTGAAAACAACCATAATGAAGGCTTTGTCAGTGACACTGCACAGCTGCCCTAATCAGTTTACAGTGTAATTACATCTTATAAGTCGGTCTACAAGTAAATGATTAGCTCTCGGTGGTGATACATCGCCATTCGTTTCAGTCTTCAACCTTGATAGTGGGGAAAGGGGAGGTTGAATGGCCCCTTTGTCTCACAGTCAAGACACTATATGGGTGTAATAATCGTGGTCATCTAACAAGACACACTGAACGACCTTGAAGTGACAGGTAGTTGTAATGGATGGGTACCTGAGACTAATTTAAGATCTGTCTGAGGAAAAAAAAGAAAAGAGAAGTCATATGTTAGTTTAATGACTGCTAACATCCACCCACAACATGCTCCTAATCCATGTGCTGCATTTCCCTGCCTCTGCTCTTCGCACAGCTTCACCAGTGAATACTTAAAACACTTAAAACACTTAACATACCGAATACTTAAAGGCTGAAAATAGAGAAAAACTATGGCTGTCAGAGTAGCACATTAAAGCTGCAGTAGGCATAGGGAGAAACAATGCCTTCCCTCTGCAGCTCTGTTTTAATTATTAAATATAAAGATAGATAATATGATACTGCTTCATCAGGCTATGGCACAGTGAAGCCAAAAAATATCATGTTGATGCAGTCTGAACAGCAATCAGTAATTAAAACAGTCACTGATTGTTCACATGCATATCAGTGTCCTGGATACTGTGGGCCTTTTCAAATATACTGAGTTTGCTTTTGCATATGTAAAGACCATATCCTGATATTGGTAAACACGATAAGACCTCTGATAGTATATACGTCTTATCCTGGTTACTGACAGTTGCTGATTACTGCAGATGTGCTAAATGATGGAAAACAAATACACAAATAGCAGCAGCTAAAGCAGAAGTGACAGAGACTCAGAAATTAAATGATTAGTGCTAAGTATACAGAAAGTAGTCTTGTTTTCTGTTGTCAGAGTAGTTTTGAAGTTAGGCATCGGCTACTGAAATGACAGATTACATGACACATTATGTTGTAAACATCCTTGGCATCTCCACAAACAGCAGCAGTAATGAAGTGCTAGTATTTATCATGTGTACAGGAATATGAATATCCTGATTTCTCTGGTCCATGTAAATGCCATAAAACTTTTATCAGAAGAACCTGGAGACTAGTGTGCATATAAACACATGGAATTTGGAATGAGAAACCACTCATAATCAACCAAAAATGTCCATTATATTGTAGATGTGATGTACAACCTGTATATAGAGTTAGAAGGAGGTGCAGAATTCTCATTTCCTCAAAGGCGACTTGAATTACAAGTTTATCGTTGTTTTCTTTTTATCCTAATAATACTATAAAAAGAAAAAAATATGGTGGCCTGAAACTTTAATTTCAGCTCAGTAATTATGGATAAATAACACACACTCCTTCTCACCCTCTGTTCCTCTGTCTGCTCCCCTCCCTTCCTTTTCTTTGTCATCATAGCCTGCAGATGCTATTCATTTTACAACCAGTGTCTGTAGGTGGAAACATTCTGGTTCCTGAATGGTGATTGTGGATTTTTTTCCCCCCCAATAATGCTGAAAAGGATTGCACACTGAAACTTTTAATTTCACTTAAGTAATTATGGAAATTTTAGATTAACACACTAAAAGAATCATAGCTTAATCATGTCCTATGATGCTCCCTGACTTGAATCTTTATGCCCTCAGAGTAGAATCATCATTTCAGTGTAAAGCGCTTTTCAGCAACCTCAGAGGTAAGACCTAGCATGAAAACCTGACCATGAGCAGCCTCAAACAGGTGTTGAGGTTCAAACTTACTAAATCAGTAGTTGTTTTGGTGATTGTTTCCATCCAAACAGTCTCAATCTCCTGTTTTGCTCCTTGTGATGGTGTTACCCAGCACTGAGTATAAGTGATATTGCAGAACTTCATAATGGACAGATATAGATAGATATAACACAATGACCTTGTCTTTTGAAGGTTCCTTATCAGTTTGTCCCCACAGTTGAAGTATATACTGTAAGAACTCAGGCCACAATGTGAATTTAAAGGCTCTGGAAAAATGTACAGTAAATGATCCCTTTGCGACAGGTAAATAGTTATAAAACCTTTATTTTTATTGCAAATAAAAAAATGTTTCAATTCTCCTCGCACTTTGAAAGCATTTGATTTAAGATCATACGAAATGAAAAGATAATACTTCTTACATTTGTTTGAATCAAGCGGTGATGAATGTCTGGTGCAAATATGCAAAGAAAGCATGTCTGATATTGTGCATGCATTATATTAAAAAAATGAAGTGGGAATAAAGTGTAGCTATTAGTATAAAAGCTGTCTTATAGATCTTAAATTGTTATTGTACTTCTCACTGATTAAGGAATAAACAGGGGTTAAAAGAAGACATGGTAGCAGTTATGTCCTACTTTCACAAACTGGGGTAAAACTTCAAACACCCAAAAAGAGGCGCAGTTAGATACGTATAATATACATCAAATATCCATCAGACATAGGTAAATATGACCGTAATAGTTGGAGATCATGCGATCTGATCCGTTGTAAGATGACAGTCTGTCCAACACTGGAATGCCAACATTTTTCTCTTGGGTTCATTTTCACTGATTCAAAAGTCTTTTGTGCTCCACTGTTATTGCAGACTGTTTTTCAAGAGAACAAAACATAAAGAAAGAAAAAGGAAAGAAGACTAAGATGGAAAATTTGTGCTCTCTCCATTGGCTACACATTTACAAAGTAATGAAAACCCAGAGAGAGAAATGAAGAGAAAGTAATATACAGTATGTGGCCTCTAAATGCCACAACTAGAGGACGCCCACCTGGAGATAGGAATGTAGAGGGCAATTTTCACTTATTCTGTCTGGGTTCATTTCTCTTCTCCAACCTGCACTCAAAATGACTCAGTGGGTGAAAGGAAGGACACCACGAGCAGCAGGTGGCCCGATCAATACCCAGCAGGCTTGGGCAATACCAGGGGTCAGTGTGTTGATTGGAAAGACCAAAAATAACCTGCAGCTTGTCACGGCTGTTGGTGACCCTGTCATTGACACAACACTTGGCTAGATTGGAGCGCCATCATCAAATACAAACATCAAAATAGAGCTGTATTGGATTTTCAGCTCCTCAGCCCTTTCAGTTTTATCTATTTTATTTTGTGAATTTCAGCTGGCACGCTATTGTACCAGACTGGTATATTGTACTTGTTTAAATCGCAGCGAAATTGTCTGTGCTTTTGGTCTCCTGCAGGGAGGAAAACACATCACACCATTTTTTTATTTTATTTTTTTACAAAAAACAAAACTGAACCTGGTTAAATCAGAGAAAGAAAGTCAGAGTCAAGAGTCCATATTGAGAAAATATGGGCTCTTTTGGGATGGAGGAGACAACGATGTAAGGCAAACACCATTCTACATTTGTCAGCCAAGAATGAAGGTTTGTGGTGCATCTCCACCCCTAAGAAGACCACAAGCAGGTTTTGGCCTGTCTTCTTTCTGTCTGTCTGTCTGTCTGTCTATCTGTCCATCCAAGATTTTTGTCCAATTGGTTCTCAATGATTATTCATCCGATTCGGAAGACAAAGTGCAATCAGATTGAAAGTTAAGACTTGGGTAGAATTATGTTTGACTTGGTTTGAGTGAACAACCCAAAAAGTAATGTAGTTTAATTTAGTTTACAATTACCTTTCATTTAAAATTAAAAATGAATCCCTGACTAGGCAGGGTATCAATGAGCAGGAGGGGCAGCGGGTTAGATTTAGGGTTATTAAGGGTATTATTAAGCTCTGCTTACTTTTTCACTTGTTTATAATAGTCTACCTGTGCGTTCTTTGTTGTGACAGCCACTTCTTTTTCAAATGCTTCCAGATGCTTGACTTTCTGTGGTGTAGTTATATTTTTACCAAGCAGTGATGCACAAAAAGCTGTCTCAAAGATTGACTGAGCTTAACCAATAATAATGAATATTGAACAGTTAATTTAAAATGTCAGTCTCATTTCATCCTGTTGTTAAATTATGTTTACCTTCTTGCAGTTAGGGCTAGGAGTTTATTAAAATATTTGAATGAATCTACAGTTCTTAAAAAGCTTTGTTCATATGCTTTATTGTTGAAAATATTAATGATTTCAACTGTATACTCTATATCTTACTCTGATAAAAAAAAAAAAAAAAAACCTCCACCAAGGCAGATCACCTCGTCACCACCAAAATATAATCATTTGTTCCTTGTGCCAGTATCAACATTCCCTGAAAATTTCAGCAGAATCCTTCCATAACATTTTGAGTTATCTTGCTAACATATAAACAGACAGACAAACCCTGATGAAAACATAATCTCCTTCGTTCCTTGGCGGAGGTAAAAGTGAAGCATTTGATTACTCATGTGATAGTCCTTTGCCATGGCAACAGTTGAACCTTCAGATCTTGAAGGCATTCAGTCCTATCAAGTGGCCTACAGTATTTGAATACGTGTATTTATTTTGCATCACTGGTTCTTGATAACAGCCCAAATGCAGAGAAAGTAATAAAGCAAATTCTAAACACCCCTACTTCCTTCATGATCTGCGTTGACTGGTGATTTAGCATAGGTATACCTCACATACAAAGAATTATACTTCAAGAAAACAAATAAATTGTTATTTTTTGTGTAAAGCTGTAAATACAAATGATGACTTTAGACCCCCCCCCCCTCCAAAAAAAAGAGAATTACTGTAGAAAAACCTACCCTGTCATCACATGGTTCTTTCTACAAACCATATTTATTTAGTGTAATTGAGCATAGCTCAAACTTTTTCTCCTGAATCACTGAAACATAAAATTGCCAAATATCCATCCCACCAGGAGCCCATGCCACCCAGCTGTTTATGAACCTGTCATGAGACAGCCATCCCTAACAAACTGCTCCCTCCATCCATCCTACCATCCTTAACACCTTAAATAAATCCCCTGTCCATCTCTGATGACAAGATAAATACCATCTACCTTCCCACCTGACAGGAAAACCTGTCCATTCCAGGGGAGGGAGCATTCACTTCCCTCAACAACCGATAAGGACGCAAGTGATAGTTTGGTAAGCCACAACACCACTTAATGGACAGATTGGCGCTTTGGAGAAATAGGCTTTGGACATTAAGGGAATTTTCGGTCCCAGATGAAGGGCATTTATCCTCGCAAGTGTGTATGATAGCTGCTGATAAAGCCATGCTTAGCTGAGTTTGCTGAGGGATTATTTTACATTTATCTGAACCTAATTATTATTTTATATATCAGAACAAACAGTCTCCCACTGCTGGTATTTGGCCCAAAACAGTAGGAGATTAGGAGGAAAAAACATGCCGTGTAAAACGAGTGAAAAACCCCTGCTGCTCTGCGTCAAACGGCCGTTTTAGAGTCTGTATCACTGGCAGACAGCATACAAATTTCAGAGTATACAAGTGAATTATTGTCGATGTTTCACAGTTATTAAAAGTCATGCACAGATTGACCTATTGTAGAAGGGGTAAAAAGATACATCCCTTTGCACATATTTCTTAATAGACAAAAATTCAATACAGTAAACACGATTTGTTTTGACCAATGGATGTGCCTCTTGCTTTTTGTCCTCCGAAAAGTGGATCTGCCTTTGGTGCAGCAGCAAAATGGAAGTGTAACTGCAAAAAAATGTAAGGAAAAGTAGACAAGACAAGTAGAAAGAAAATTCCTCACTGAAGGAGCAAAGTAGAAAAAAATCACTTCAGGAATATATCAATTTAGCAGACTGGTGATTTGTAGCAGCTTAAGGATATGTGATGAATTTTCCTCATATTTCAGCTCTGTGCTGTGCTGCCTGTGTGCTAGACTTAAAAAGAAGTTGATCATTTCTGTTCAGTATCTGTGCTCTCGTCTTTGCAGATATTTTTATTTAAACAACCTCGTAAATTATTTTCTCTGCGCTTTAGATGACAGACTGTGAAACATGATTAAAAAAAGGTTTAGTACAACTCAGTTTTTTCCTGGTTACTCTTCCTGACAAGACAGCAGGTATAGTCATTTCAGCTTGCAGATATGAGATCAATATTGCTCCTTTCTATTAATATTAAGTTTCATACTGAGCAGTTAAGCATCTGACAGATACCCCTCAGTTAGAGAAAAGCATAATTTTCAGAACAGGATAGGATATTCGCTCAACACCTGTTCAAAATCTCCCCAAACTCTAATGAAGTCCAATTAAGTGTGCCAAATATGAGAGGAGTAACGCAATACACTAACAGCAGATGTGAAAAGGATGTTCGGATGACTCACATGGGAGCACTCTGTGTTAACGTCTGAGAAGATTAGGTGAAGGCCAACTGGTCAAATGGAAAAGAAGACGAGGAAAAAACAATTCATGGCCATGCCGTGAGTTTCATTAGCTACTAAAGCAGATGTGACGGTCACCAGTAACGGTCATGTAAGAGGGGAAAGCCAGAGGGCCCCTGCAAAATGTGTAGTTGGATGTGAAGCCACTGTGACGGGTTCCTATTGCACAAACAGCAGTCTCTTTAGTGAGGCAGGGAAATTGACCTCTGTATCTGAACAGATCATTGAACAAGATCTCTGAAAGGTTTGGCTACTTCAAAATAAAAACAAAGATGGTTTTAATCTAGTCGTATCAAGCCTAGGTTTTAACTCTACTAATGCTACTGATGGTGAAAGTGAAAGTAGTCCCAGAGACCCTTGAAAGTAGCTACAAGACCCTGACTTTGCCTTCATAAACTTTAATGGTTATGTTGTTTGTAATTTATATGAGCCACCGCACAGTTAAAGGTTCATATTTACACACATCCAGGCTAAATGTGCTTGAACTCACACCTCAAATTCAGGCAAATCTCAGCTTATTTTCTATGGTTTTGGCTGATTTCCTTCTCTGTTGGTCATTTGCACTGCTGTTTATACACTTCATAAACTGTTCCATCACACAGCTCCTCAACTTCTTTTACTGTTGATCTGTTTTTTATCTCCATAGAGTGCCTATTTTATTTTGATATTACTTGCTTACCCTATCAATACCCCCTGAGGGGGAGACAAGGAGAATTTCTCTTGGTTTGGTTTGTTTCTTTAAATGTTAACATTCTAGCAGCAAAACTATTGGTTGAATTCATACCAGAGGTGGTTTATAGATTGCCAGTGACCCAGAATAGTTGTGATTACATTTTGGGAACAGTAGGTCAAAGTTTAATTTTTTTAATGAATTTTTAATTATTTTTTTACCCATTTACTTATAATCGGTGAAATTTCACATGTTTGTAGCCCTAAAGCTATTGATTGAATTTATACCAAATTGGGTTTATAAATTGCCAGTGACCAAGAATAGTTGTCATTATATTTTAGGAAAAGTAGGTCAAAAATTCAATTTATATAGGAGCTTAAAAAGGGGCGAGATTTCCAATGTCTATAAAAACATAGATTTTGCTCCAATTTATTTCAGTCTTTGCACATACAGTACAAACAAAAAGTTAAGGATAGTCTTCAGGGAGCTTAATTGCTCTAGCTACATCTGTGGCTTTCAAATGACGTCACACAGATCCACAATTGTGACAAAACATTAAAAAAAAACGACACGCAAAGAAAATAACATCTTCATTTTGGCTTCTGTTGACTTAAATAATGTAAAAAATGGACCAGAAAAACAAGTACCTCAAGTGTACAATTGAGAGTATTGCCATAATGCTCAACTTGGCAGTGTTCATTCAAGCAGAACCATGCTGAACTCAATGTAATAGGAAACAAACAAATGGGAGGACCAGGGGAATGCTAAAACAGCGGACAGATTTAATAAATAGCACCTCGGAAAAAAGAAAACAGATATCCTGTGTATATAAAGGCATAATGGTTCAGTCTTTTCTTGAATGAGTTGCAACTGTGGGATGTATCATCAAATGATATGTACTGTTTTTAACCAGTAGTAAAAAAAAAAAAAAAAGGTCTTAAAAAGTCTTAAATTTCATACTACCAATTTACAAAAGCTTCCCAATTGCTTCAACACTAAATACAGTGAACGTTTTACTCTAAGAATGTGATAAATAAAGGAATACCAAAATATAATATTAACTATTTTTCTAAAATTTAACAAAATTAAGATTCATAATTGACTAGATTACACTGTATATGAAAGTGAAACATTCAGAATAGGGCTGGATAATGCAGTACATTGACTGGGTGACTATAGTGAACACATGTTGTTATGTTATGTTATATGTTTTGTATGTCTTTGGTTTACCACTAATTACATCACTATATACTTATAAGTAAATCGGAAAAGAAAATATTTAAAAATTTACCCCAAAAAAACAAACTCAAAAACAAGGTGTCACTTTTGATATTTTGCAGAGTGATTTCTAAAATTAATCTCTATATCTGTGTGTTGTTTTAAGTAAATTGTGTTCAAATTTATGTTTTTTTTATAGCAGTTTGAAATGTCACCATTGTAAGTAAATGGAAAATAAAAGACTTTATTTTATGAATAATTTTATTTTTATGAATATTTTTTAAAATTCGTAACAATTTGAACTTTGATCTAATTTTCCCAAAATGTAATCACATCTATTCTGTGTCACTAGAAATCTATAAACCCAATTTGGTATATATTCAACCAAGAGTTTTGCTGCTAAAATGTTAACAAAGATTCAAAGAAACCGAACTAAAATACCCCTCCTATTCGGATTCTGAAAAACTGAATTTGACTGTACTTCAACAAAGTCTCTGTAAACTTGTAATCTCAGCTGTATTACTGGAAACATATGTTGTACTGGAAATTAGGGATTTGGAAAGAGCTTGACACATAACATTATGTTTTCATCTTCACATTTAAGCATTTCCTTTCAAGTCATGATTTATTCATCAAATCTATTTCCGTTGCATTTCATAGCATTTTTTTTTTCTTTCTTCATACATCAAATTTTTCCAGCTCAGCCAGCTGTAGGCTGTCTTTAAATGTTCAGACCTTTTTTGGAATATCTAGCATATCCATTCAACATTTTTCATGCTCAAATTGACAGATTTATGAGCTGTGCATGTAGTCGGAGTTGGAGAGGATTTGTATGGGCTCAGTTTGAAGTTTGTATGGGCTCAGTTTGAAGTTTGGTGCATCAGAAATAGTTTGGGAGGTGTAAGTTAGGAACGATGAAGGCAGAGCTTCTTCGTTATTCACAGCTCATGAGAGAAAGGTTCTCGTTGAGAGCAAGAGGGAACAATGAGAAAAGAAATGAGTAAACAAAAACACGAGGTAGATGGATGTGGAGCGCAGACAAAAAGAAGAAAATTGAAGATGGAGATTGGCTGTAGAGCAGAAGTGTCAAACTCATGTTAGTCCAGGGGCCACAATATGATCCCAATATGCCCAATATGATCTGAAGTGGGCCAGACCAGTAAAGTAATGACAGTGGAAAAAGGTATATTCACGTTTACATCTACAAAGTTTCATTAAAAATGACATGAACAATCTAAAATGCCTTAAGACATATAATCACAATTTTAACTATATCACGCCTGTATTTATCATTTACACATGTAAATTACAACTCACAGATCACAGTGGATCTACAAATACACAAAACATTTAACGATGGGTAGAATATTGGTAAAATAACTTGCTTCTCTTAAGGCATTTTAGGTTGTTCATACAGTATATGTTCAGATTATTCACATTTTTTGTGAGAGGATAGTTTGTAAATTTAAATGTTATCATGCAATTTTCTTTTTTTTATACAAAAGCAGAGAGAAATATTTGGAATTATGGTAGTCTGATCCGCTTTAGATCAACTTGGTCTGTATGTGGAACCTAAACTAAAATGATTTTGACATCCTTGATTGTTAATATCTAAGGTGTAATTTTGCTTTGTTACAAATTCATTCCACAGGCCAGTTTTGACCTGCGGGCCTTATGTTTGACACCTGTGCTGTAGAGTGATTTGACAGCATCACCACTGTAGGGAAAAGGGAATGGGGAGTGAATGTACTTACTGACCTGTTTCTAAAGTTATCTCCCTGCTCCCGTTTTCCCACAACCTCTTTCTCCGGCTGCCCGTCTTGTTTGTCCCTCATGTCGTTTGTTTAATTTCCTCTCCTGCGTCAGAACTGTTGTCAGGTATTTGCACCCGTTTGCTTTCAGTGGCTCTTTAATTTTCTGCCTTTTTATTTGTATACACGCTCCTCGGTTTGTTGTCTTATCATTTTCCAACATGCAGTAATTCAGTTTTACAGGCTCGGTCTTCTTTCTGTCATTTTTTTTCCATCTTGTTCCTCTGCTCCCGCTCCAATCTGGCATCATTACTGCAGAACAATAGCTGTCCACACTCCAGGGGCTGCTTGTCCTTTATGGGCCATGGAGATACATGACCCCTAGTCGCCTTTGACCTTCAAGTACCTGTTAGCGCTGCAGACGTTTTCAGCGCTCCCATGACAAGAAAAATGACCTAATATGTGAAATCCTGTCAGATAACGCCATGTAAATCTATTAAAATCTTAAATTGCCTCCTCAGACTTGTTGGGAGGGCTGCATGCCTACATTTTGAGATGTGATATGAATTTTGTAAACTTTGCAGACACAGCAGGCTATTGCACAAGAGGAGATGAAATGCAAATGGGGTCTCATTAGCTATGACTCAGTGACATCTCTGACATTTTTGAAAATGTACTTTCCTTAATCCTGTCATGAAGATAGAAGCGTATATTGATGTCACACTGGTCATGGCAACGGAGTATTTTTACCTTCCCATTCCCTTATATCAGTGGTTTTCAAGCCTTTCGTCACATGGAATATACGTACAGTATTGTGCAAATGTGTGATGCACTCTTGAACTTTGTTGTTTTTGCAGAGTTGTCTATATTTCTAACAAGAAATATGAGCACAGTGTCGAAACACACACCAAAAAAGTCTGAACTAAAACCATTTCTGAAGGTAAAGTCAATATTTAGTATGACCTCCATTCAGATAAAGTAAATCTTCAACTCTCTTGGGTTGACTGGATATTTTCTTAAATAATAATGTGTTATATTGCACACCTTCAGAATTTCCAAGAGGCTTTCATGGTCTTTTATCCTTTTCTCTGTCCACATGGTGCCATATACCTTCTACAATATTCATATGGTTTCAAACTTCAATAAGTAACGCGACAGACATGCATGTTAAAGAAGTGTTGAAAGTCACGCCAATGTTTTTGTACATATGGACGGATGGACAGACAGACAGACAGACAGAGAGATGGATTGACAATATCCTGCGGTGAGGGCCAAGGGTAAAAACTGAAGAAAAAGGGACTTTTTTAGTAAGATCTATCATTAAGTGAACATAAAAACAACTATCTTCATCCACTGTCATTGATCCAACTCCATGGGTTTTACTGGGGAATCAATGTGGTAGAAAATAATGGTGTTTCCACGTTCACTACAGAGCCTCTGAACATCCTAATGGGTCATATCTGAAGACCATGAAAAGTGTATTTTACACCAATTATTTATATGTACTGATAGGATTAGTGGATCAACAGGTATTAAGCAGTTGCATCAGTAGATGGTCTTGGTTGCCAGTTGCCGTTTGGGTCTTTATGGGTTAATTGCCTATAACAAAGAGGTCACCACACAAAATCAGCAGCGTGGATTTTCGTCAATGTTGTTGAAAAATCGTCTGTAATTTTAATTCAGATCAAACAGAAAAGTCAAAAAGTCCCGACTAAACAAGTGAGGTGTCAAAGTGCCCTAGCATGTATTTTTCTCTCCAGGCCATGTTGTTTTGGTGCTTTTAAGGGGAACTGTGCTGTCTGAGTCTGAAAAGATCCACAGGGATGTGTCCTGAGTTAAACAGATCAGCTGCGGATCTGCCTCAACAGGCTCTATTCAGTTCAAACAACCAGTGAGTCTGCTCTGCTTCCATTGTGACCTGACTCAGATTTTGGCCACATTCATTTTTAGAGTACTTTCAGATTTACTTGCGCGTGGGAGAAGAACACAGCATCGGCCCAGAAGCAAAGCATTGTTCTGCTGTGGACTGGGGGAGCAGTAACATGTATCATACAGTTCCTCCAGGAGGTTCTGAGAGTCACACTATTAAATCAGCCATCTAGTCATCAATCCAACCTCTTCTGCTTATCTCAGTCCAAGTTGTGGGCGAACTATAGATGGATTGACTGTTAAATTTCCATTGATTGTGTGATTACATCATTGCAAACACTAAGAGGCACTGATTTTAGCCACTTAAAAAGAGGCCCATCTTAAATAATCAATATCAATTCAATGGATATTGTATTTAACCCTCAAAGACCACAAACAGCCACCAGTGACCACACACATCTACTGATATAGATTTTAATGATATTTGAACCAATAATCCTATCAACACATTGAAATAATTCAGTTAAAAAAAGGACATTTCTGAGCTTTTCACCTGCAACAGATGTGTCTTATTTACTTATGGTATACAAAGATTCTGTAGTGAATGTGGAATGTTGTCATTTTCTGCAACATTGATTCACCACACCCTCACGCTGTATGACTTATGGCAGTAGTTACTGCTATTTCTTTGTAATATATGTCGCTGGGGAAAAAAAAAAAATCTTCAGTTTTCTGGTCATCTGAATTTCCTCTGAGTTACTGTGAACATTTCTATGATCACTAAATTAAATACATGAAAATGACAGGTTTTCACTGAAAAATGCAATATACAGAGGATAATAATGTAATAAATGATGATAAATCTCATCACAAAATAATTATTTTACTTCTGTTTACTTATAAATTAATAATGTAGTCGTTTGCCTTGATTGCTTTGGGGGACATGTATGCGTGACATGTGAGTTGCTTGTCTATGGCTGCTTCAATCAGTTAGTCACACAAACACAACAGATTAAGGCAGCAGCCGAGCAGCCCCATGAGGAGATAATTGCAGATCCATTACAGTTAATACACTAACACATGGATAAGTACCTCATACAACCCCATTTTGAATATTTATTCTGTTTCTAATCCTGTCTTGCATTTATGTGGTACTATTAACCCCCACACGTCACATTTGGAAAACTTTTGGAAGCTGCAGGAGGTGAAATCGAGGAAAAAACACCACAATATTGAAAATAAACACCTTTCTTCTGCAAGTCTTTCCTATCAGTCCAATGACTGAAAACATGTCTGATGGCTAAAATCTCCATCATAGGATACATTTTTTTACAACTCGAAAACACAGGATAAAGATTTTTTAGGTTTGTTTTGTTTAATTTCTGCCAATGACACTAACACTATTAAGCACTGTAACTTTAACTACTAATCAGTACTTTCCCTCACGCTAGGAGACTTTCAGCTCCTGCCATCAGTGTCCTTAACAGTTCTTGTATATTATACAGCAGTGTTTCCCAACCTTTTTTGAGCCATGGCACATATTTTACATTAGAAAAATCACAAGGCACACCACCAAACAAAAATATCACAAAAAGTACATTTATTGAAATATAATGCAAATCTAGTCTCAGTTTACTCTATCAGTGTGAAACCTGGGCCTGTTTCATTCAACACAAATATCACGGGGCGTTTGGACGAGAAAGCTGAGACAGACTCCGCGGCTTAAGGATTGAGGTCCATCACATAATAGTATGGCAAGCATATGTCCCCCACCCTCACCCAATACCCACACATCACTAGTGAAGGGGGCTTAATCAACAGAATGCACCACATCAGGAACAGTTCACTTTCACTTTTATTTCGCTAAGGGAACCAGGAGACTGTTGTTGTAGAGTCGATCATTGGTGCGTTCCATCGTATGTATCTATATCACGGTGCTCGTTATCAGGTGAAATTGGGTAATCTTCCACGCCACACTGATGATTTCTCTGGGAAACACTGTTATACAGGGTGGGTGAAAAGTAACTAGGCATTAAAAATTGGTAATAAAATCCATATTCCTATGACAAAATTATTGAAACAAATGACACATGCTCTTTATTACATTGGAAAATGAAAGTAAATCTTTATATTTTAATGTGGCGTCAAGCAGTTTCCTCTATTGGCCAGGGATGGAAGGAACCGTTTGAAGGACATTGTCTGGGATATCATTGAGAACCTCCTGAAACCATGAATAAGAAATAAGACAATAAGAAATCCCCATTATTGTTGTCTGTTTAAAAAATGTTTTTGTCATGACTTACTAAACATTTTACAAGCAATTTCTAATGCTTAGTTACTTTTCACCAACACTGTGTATTACTGATTATAATCAGTTTGTGATCTAGTGTGGTTCTTCTTAACAAATGCAGAAATAGTCTCTCTGCTCTACTTGTTGATGATCTCTTCATTACATTATTCCAGAGGCACATAGAAACTTCTTTCCCCATAACTTGCCAAGGACCTGATGGAAGAAGTACAACACAGTAAAATATTATAGTAAATGCTGTAAAACAGCCAGGTGTTGTTTTAATTTCACCCAGGAAGCTGGAAGTGATGGCAAGCAGAAGTAGGTGATGGGAGGTTTTACACAGGGACCGATTTAAAGAGCTGGTGCCAAATAAACATAGACAGAAGGCAGAAAGAGGCAAAATGAGGTGAGACAGCAGCACTGATAGAGGATGTTTTGCATGTGTGTGTGCCTGCAGCTCCCTCATTAAGGACATCTCTCTTTCCAACACCAATCCCTACTGTGGAAAACACACGTACACAGAGCTACTGCCCAAACCTGATAGAAGCCAGTCCACTAATTCTGCCACACTAGCTATCAGCGCCTCAGATCTCCCCTCTTTTTATTTCAAGTTACAGAGCGAGAAACTAATTAATGGACTCTGTGTCTCCTCTTCAGAGATCATTAGATTCACAGCTTATTACTATTCAAGCTGGCCAATTCTCAGAAATACAACTTCCATTATGACTTCATGCTTTCGTGATAAACAAATTCCTTGTAATTATGAGTTGTGAGCTCTCTGTAAGCCTACATGGCGGCAGAAGAAGCAGCGTTTCCATATGCGTGCAGTCACTATCAGTCCGTGCTGCATGCTGATGCGTACCCACGTCATATTACGCCGCTGTTTACAAAATCGCACTAAAGCGACACAGAATATGCAGTTATGGAGGATTAGACTTAGGGTCAAACCTTTCAGAGCCACATCACCACACTAATAGATATAAAGAAAACAGCAAATGCCATTCCATCCATCTGACTAAATGCCAGGTCTATGTAAATGGAAATGCCATTGGCTGTTTGGAACGTGTCTGCAAGGCCCAGCATGTGTCCCCTATTTGGAAAGGCAGAGGTGGAAACCGCATATAGATGGCAAAGAATAACGGGGGGGAGTGTAAGCTGATGTTATTTTGTGATACAGACAGGTGACATAAACTAGAAGAAGACGACAATACATATACAACAATACATTCATGAAATAATGGAGCAATTGTTATCAGATCTCCCACTGTGGCACCAATAAACAAAAGGCTTAGCTATTTCTACAGATTGATAAAACGACTCAAAAATCCACTCCTATATTTATGTTCAGTAATGCAAGACTCCAGAATGAAGTATGCTAATAAGAAAAATAAATAAGCAAAACTGTTCATTTTGGCAAGATGAATAAACACGATGATTTGTCACAATTACTACCTAAGTGCCTGAACCATTCCATTAACCACCACGTCTTTTTTCTACTGTTTGAGGTTTGCCTGGTGCTCTTTTATTGACCCTGTTCTTCTTTTTCGACTTAATGGGACCGTGGTGGTGAATTAGCAGTCAACTCACCATTTATACCCTTATTTAAACTCAGAAGAGACATCTAGGTGAAGGCCTCATCTTCAACATAACTGAATGTTGAAGACAAGAGGCATTAAAATTCAATACATTCTGTTCAATACTTGTAACTAATGAACCGCTTATAAGCAGAACAGCTATTAGTAAAATGTGGTCAAATTCATGCTAAACCTAGAATTTCTAAGTCACAGCTGTTTATCTTTGACTTATTGATATAAATATTAATGTGGCAGAAATGTAATTTTATTCAGTATGTTCCTGTGTTCAATTTCAATTCCGTCTTTGAAAGGGGAATTATCAAACTATTGTTGGACTTTTCCCCAATAAAAACAGTAATTTGTACTAATTTGACAAATAATTACCAAAATCCTGAGCTTGGTACTACTACTACTACTGTTCCTACTTCTACTACGCTATCATATTTAACAGTTTAACACACTAATTATAAAAGGAGCAGGGAATTTCGTGTGGAATTGTGCCCCCATGTGGAAGGATCTGAGGGGCTATGTGGGTTTCCATCCATCATCATCATTGTCATTATCATTACTGTTTTAAAGTTTGCCCGCTAGATGTAGTATTTTATCCAATCACATATTACCTGAGCTGTTGAGCTAATAGACATAAGAGCCAATTTTAGCCTCTTAATCTCTGAGCTGAACCGCTGGTCTGGATAACTTGTCAAATCCTGCTGTTTTCACTCTGGCATTAATGTTCGATTGTTCTGTCATTATTACACTCTCTTCATTGGTCCACACACGCAGACACGGTTATTCACTCCTCGCCAAATCCACTAAGAATGTGCGACTCCTGCTAATCGCACAACAATTGCACCTGCAATCTGCTCCCTACTAAGAACATAGCCACAAAAAACAAATCTGTGTTACTGATATGCTGGAAAAAATAGGGACATGAATTTTTGCACCTGTTTCTATTTTTTCAGATGTTTCTCTGCTTTTCACTGCACTTATTGGTGCACAATGAGCAAATAAATATCACAAGCTACTGAAATGTCAAAATGTGTCAAATGCAGAGCTTTCTATGAGTGTCCATTGCCCCAGCCCAATTTGATGTGACAAGTTGAATTTGTGAATTAGACAGCTTGTACAATAAGGATTATTTGCATAGAAAGGCAGATGTATGACTATTCCTTAACTTGCATTCATGCAAATGGAACAGGTACGACATGCTATCTGCTTGGAAGCGCAGTTTATAGTGAATTCCACCTTTTGTGTGCTTTTGCAAGCAAGTAGTGCCAGGCACAACAAACCCCGCCCCTCGCACGTATTGTAGCTTATTTTGGCATCAGTCCAGCTGATGTCATCATGTTTATGCATGTGCAGATGTCAGTGTATCACTTGCCTCTATATATGTGCCAAGTTTGAAGTAAAGTGAAACAAAAAAGATCTTTTCATAGACATGTGAAATTTTGCCTGTTATAAGTAAATGGGAGGACAAAAAATAGTTAAAAAATTCATTAAAAATGTGAACTTTGACCTACTTTCCCCAAAATGTAATCACATATATTTTAGGTAACTGGCAATCTATAAAACAAATTTGGTATGAATTCAACCAATAGTTTTACTGCTACAGACATGTGAAATTTTGCCCATCGTAAGTAAACTCGCTTGTTGACCTGTGGGGACACACGGGTTCAAGATGTGGTTTTCTTTATGCTGTTGTGTGTTCGTGCATGCGGTACCACATTTGCCCAGCAGTCACCGCCAAAGTGTCTAAACTATTGTATTCCAAAATTACTAATACCTTTCAAAATATTGGTCCTGTTAACTTATTTTCGCTAGTCTGTTCCTTGTGCAAAAATACATGAGTATGCCAAACTGCAGCAGTCAGCTCTTTCCGGATTTTGTGTGAGTCCCCAGACACACACACACACACACACACACACACACACACACACACACACGCATGCATGCACGCAGAGACCACTTGACTTTTATAATATAGATGGAGGAGGAAAAAAAGCTTTAAAAAATTCATAAAAAATGTAAACTTTGACCTACTTTTCCCAAAATGTAATTACATCTATTCTGGGTCACTGGCAATGCAGCAACCACATTTATTGTGAATTCAACCAATAGGTCTGCTGTTGTGTTAACAAACAAACAAACAAACACACACACACACACACACACACACACACACACACAAACAAACCGAACCAAAAACAATACCCCTCGCCTCCCCTTCCTTGGGATGAGGTAATTACATAAAAATATTTTTCCTCTTTTGTGCCTGCAAATGCCTTACAGTCCTTTCCTCCGTCTGAATCTTGTTTCCATTACACTCATTCACTTGCACCTTTTATCAATACAGCAACTTTTCTATCATTTCTATAATTAATACTTTTTTTAATGAGCAAATTGGTAATGCAATTAATTATAGCTATTGAATCTGTTCACAGTTAACCATCATATCACCAACCTGACATCCTAGAATACACCGTTTGATTAGGTTAATTTATGGAGTTTTCTCTTATACACTGTACACCCCATGGTTTTATAGCCTTCCTGTTCTGTGCACTTCTACCGCTTGTCACAACAGCCAAGTCCCTGAGCAAAACCTGCAGTTAAGCTGCAGTTGTCTCATTAGCCATATTAGCTGTCCTGTCTATAAGCAGAAATGGATAGCACTTCCCTCACACGCAATTCTTCTTCTTCCTATAGTGGATTTCTTGAACAGTGGCAGAGAACATATAAGGAAAAGATGCTCGTGAGTGAGCAACCTTCAGTATGAGTCATTTGCTGTGTAAGTAAATGTGTACCTCCCTCCACATGCATCAGTCTCACATTACAGATGATGCATAGTGCCATGTAGCAGGTAGCAGCATTAATATTCAGTGTGAGTGCATCTGTAGCTGGATGCACTTGTGACTTTGTGTCAATTTGTTGCTGTTGCCAGGAAAGACTCTTTTGCTGAAGTGCTCGAGTCCTGCTACATCTCTGCTTTTGATGAGTGTAGGTTGTCACAGCAGCCTTTGCGTTGACTATGAATATGGATAAATGTTTACAGCAAACGTCAGGCCACATTAGTACTCATCATGCAGTTGTGTGTAGTATGCACAGTGGTGGAAAAAATTATTAGACCATCAAAAATCATAAAAAAACAATGGTTATGCAATCAAGTACTAACTCCTATGTGTATCATGTGACTAAAACAGACAGAAAAGAAAACATGGAATGCCTAAAAGCACTGTTTTTGGCAGAACAATGACATAGATATTGATGTAAGAACTGTAGTGATTTGGGTTATTATCAAGGAAACATGGAAAATGGATGGATATAAGCTCTTAAATTAAACTCTTATGAGCTATTTTTGTTATTCTCATTATATTTGTCCAAACAAATGTACCTTTAGTTGTACCAGGCATTAAAATGAATAAGAATGTGAAAAAAATAAGGGTGGTGTAATAATTTTTTCTGCAACTGTATGTGAGAAAGCCAGCCAGAGGAGGCCAACAAAGCAGAGATAGCAGGATCATAACAAGTATGACTCCAGGCTTGTACAGTACGTTAAAAAAAAAAAAAAAACAAACCCTGCAGGAATTGAGGTCATTTAGAGTGCTGAAAGTGATACAGTGGGATATTAGGTCTCAAAGCTCAGTGAAATGATAAAACATTCATGTGCGAGTGTTGAGCCACCAGCTATACAAGAGGGGAGGTGAGCAGAACCTACATGCATCATCCATGACAGTTTAGGGATTACACACAAACAAAGTATTGAAGCATGTCTGCATTACTGCATGTCATTTTACATAAACTTTGGTGGATAAGCTGGTTTGTAATTTAGATAAGGAGTGTCGGAGATGGAGTCTCCTTTGGGGATATTGTAAATTGAACCTTTTCTGAATATTTTCAGGATTAGATATTTATTTTTGGTATCTGCAAAAATAGCTTTGTATGATATCATGTCAGTGTCCAGAGATTTCCTTTTAAAATGTATTTCACTTCAGGGAACAGAATACTGTACATACCCTGAAGTCTGGTTTGTTGAAGTGAGCGTTTCTTTTAAATATTTTGGTTTACTACAATATGCTGGTACATTATCATTATTTTACATGGAACATGCCGTATTCAGTCAATACTAATATCCAACTAGGTGGAACCTAGGAATTATTCTCCATTGCTGTAGAGATTTAACCTTTTGTGATGTTTTAATCAGCAAAAAGAACACATTTTTTATTGACTTTTTGATTTTCCGTGGCAACAGATTTGTACAACTTTATTAAATCTAGATCCGTGCATTCCCCCACGGAGTCCTCAGATCAGATGTGTTTGTGAAGCCTTAACACAGTTCTACATTAAAAGTGCTGCTGGAGCTGTTGACTGTTACATGCTTTTTCCTTCTCCATGCTGCTTCTAAGTAGATAGATTTGCGCCAGAAACTTTACTTTACTTTGTTTTTACTTAAATATAACTGACAAATCTTTTTTTTTTTTTTTTTTTTTAATCATTAGATTTACCTCCTGGTTGAAGTCTGGTGGAGTCATTGAAGTCTCATGGGATGTTATGCTTCATATGATTCCATCTGCCATCACCCGGTATTGTTCTATATACACGTTGGAGAAGCAACGATCAAGGCAAACTAAGTCTTTAACTGCATTCGAAATGGTCTTAAAATATGAATTCACCGTTCCTTAGTGTAACTTTCATTATATTTTATAAAGTGCATTTTATGGAAATGCAATGCAAATGAAATGTGTTTTCACACAGCATGAAATGACAGAAAAAAGATAAAACAGATGATACATTTATGTCTCAGTCTATATCCAACCTCAGCTGTGTTGGGACTCGTATGATATGAACGAAGCCTGCTATGGTGCAGATTCCCTTTTTTGTTTTATATTTAATCAAAGCTTTTCTTGAATAATGCAGACTTTTAGACAATAAACCCTATTAGTAATCTGTTGATATTAAGATTAACCTATTTAAATGGTAACTCTATCTTTCTATGCAGGCTGTATTCTAATTGCATGTATTTTTACATATGTTCTGCTTCTCCTCCAAACGGTTTTGTTTACATTTCATAACACCAATTTCAGAAAATAGTGAAAAGCATATTATGTTTTTTGTTATTTTCCCTTTGGCCTCTGTTGTGTAATAAACCTAACAAATAAACAAGTGGGGGCTGACAGGAGGCCACAGTCGATTAGAAATCAATTCTTAATGGGGAAAAGGTTCAGGCTGTGGAGGTCAGCCCAGCCAGACGTTTTCCATCTGCTTTCCAGGGTTGCTTTCTAACATTCACGCTTAGCAGATGTGTGGTTGTGTTGACAGAACGCATGCTGCCGACGTCCCACTGTGCATGTCGAGTGTCTGTCGCTCCTGCTACACCTACACATCTCGTAGGGAATCAATCTTAAAAAAAAGAGGCTCCTTTGTGAATTCCTGTCCTGATTATATCTGGAAGACAAAAGACAGTGTGTGTTTGACTTTGTTTGGGAGCAACAGCAAGCCGACTTAAAATGTCTTAGAGGTTCAGCCTCCTTTTGACACTAGGATCTTTGGACTGTAAGTGTAGTGCAGAGCAGGAGCCGGATAGAAAAGCAGCACAGTCGAAGGATTAACATTAGAGCTAGTGGCTAAAGCATTGCCCACAGGTCAGATTAACAGAATGTAAAGCTTGCACCCCTTACACTGCACTTTGAAGTGGGGCTTACATCCTCGGCTTTATCCTGTCAAGAACCAGAGTCAATGGTAGAAGGAGGCATCATTTCTATGTTTTTTTTGACATGCGGGTTTGCTAGAGGTGATGCGCAATGAGGATCAGAATGCTCAGTGGGAGCTGGCAGGGGATCCAGTTGTCTGTGAATAGGCAAAGCATTAGCAGAGGGCTGGAAAGTTATCCCCATGTTAAATATCCCCCACCCCCCCCATCATGCCCCATGTGTTCAAGTCAAATGTACATTTTTAAAAGCCTCCTTTCTGTACTCAGACGTCTGTTGAAGCGCCTGAATGGCTCCCCTGGTGCATTATTTCTAAAAGCTTACATGCTGTGTTTAAGTTCAAAAGAAGGATAAGGAGGTATTGTGGTCCTTGTGACACGCATTAGCTAATAGTAATGCCAGTTTTCATTATGTATGATTAACACATTGCAAAAGTCTGTCTATTTTACATATGCCATGCATTTGGTATGTGAATGAATATTTGACCAATCAAATGAAGCATCAGATTTATTAGTATTGATTTCTCACCTTTTTTTTTTTGCTGCTTATCAAAGTAATAATATATCACAGATTCATCTCATGCGATGCAGGCTTTGTGAGGATTAAAGCCCTGACAACCTGCTTATTAACCTTTCTTGTTAACTAGACTAGATGTTTAAATAAAAGCATCATAAATGCGTAGACATTCTTAACACAAACATTAAGTGTTTCATATACTTATGTTTAATTTATCTTTGCATTAAATTTTATGTCATACTTGCATTATGAAGTAGGTATGTAGGAATCTTAATGCAAGAGATGGCTTAATGAAAGTTTAACAAGGGCATAATACTGAGGGTAAGTTAATTAATTTCATTTTCTGCAATCCTTTTACAATTAGTCATTATAGTTAGGTTACATATATTCTTAAATTGTTACGTGTCTTACTGGTACGTGTTGTAATTTAAAGATGCTATCGTGAAACACTTATTTTTAGTCTCATTAACCCATGTTAGGGCCTGTTACTATCTTAGCTAACACTTCTCAACAACTCCATAAAGTCAAACAAGTACATTTATATATTTAACAGGAGTCCTATTCAATTTGTCAGTAATTTAATTCCTTACACTTATCACATTTTCTTTTTCCCCAGTTTGGTTTCTCAGCAATAATTTAGTCTCATCTACTTGGGAAACACAATTACAATGTAAATGTTGGTATATAAAATCCTCATTGGACCATTTAAGAAGTTACTGTCTTGAAATGTGAGTCATTTGACAACGTGAGGCTTTAAGCAGAGGCATCCAGGGGTTACACTGCTGCAGCTGCACAGGAAAACTTAGTGAAACAGGTAGAGGATAGGGAAGAGCACAAGGATTTTCTCTAAGCGGACTAATTTATGATGTGCATAATTATATAGTGTTCTATATTTAGCAGGAACACACAAAATCAAATGTATACTGTTAAGGGCAAAGATTACCCCACAAGTGTTTTTTTTTTCTTTTTTCCTCTGGGTTCGAAGCTCATCATTTGGGAGGATCATGTTCACCTGCCATGGTTTCCTCACCAGCCTCTGATTCATCAGATAGGCTTTAAAGGGAGCAGGAGCTCAGCCGCTCATTTGGCTGTGAACTGTCCACAGAACAACATCCACACGTAGTTTATCACCTGGCCGTGTTGTGTTCCTTTTGTCCCTCCCTCATCCTGACCACTGACTCCCACTTCCACACTAGAGTTTTTAAGGTCAGCCTTTTCACTTCTTCTGCCTTTATGATAGACTTAGTGGGTGAGCAGGGGGTTGATGAATGTCATTCATTCCTTTTTAGAACCCCATAAAAAGGGCCCTACTTCTCTTTCACCGCTTTTTCTTGGTTTGTGTGCAGTTTTATTTTTTAGTTTTCTATCTTGGGACCTTGGTCCATGTTTTGTTGGAATATGTATAGATAATATGTATAGAAGCCTAATGCTGGTTTGCTATTTGCACAGTATCCCCTTTGTCATGAATTTCTGCATTGCAGTGTCTCCTACCTTATTGTGCAATGTCAGTATTTTGGTAAATTTTGTTGAAGCCTCAGATAGTCGTATTTTAGACCTTGACTCATCCTGTTAGCAGCAGAAAACTTTGTTTTCTTTCACTGCCCTCTCTTGACTCTGATTAAATCCAGTCTTCTTGTGCTGATACTAAGGCTGTTTCAACCCAAAGAGCTGGAGCTGTTTAATCTAATAGGCTACCCACAGGATTGTCAGCTTTGTCCATGTTGTAAAAAACAGCCTATACTGAACTGATATCCTGAATTTCTAACCATACATCATGGCCCTGCACTGCTGCGGTGTATAAAATCACTGCAATGAAGCAGATAGAATTTGTTCTGACTCCCTTTCAACCCCGTCCCAATCCTGATCCGGATGACACAATGTAATATCATCCGTCCCTCAAGAACCTGTGTTCACTGTCAGCATCTACTTTGAGGTTATTGGAAAGTAATATGTGTTGAATTTGTCCCATGATTGATGTCATTCTGAGGACACCTAAGTACAACTCTGTGAAATAATGGTGATGAAAATGAAAAAGAGCATGACAGAGGGCCTCAGCGGGACAATTCAGAGGAAATGTTATTTTGAAGCTGGCAATTCTTTCCAAATAGTTCCAAAGGTGAGCCTTTTTGAGAATTCATATTATAGCAAAGGCCTTACAACCAAAAATCCTGCAGGTGTTATGGCTTTACTTGGGTCAAAATGTAATTTTAAATGGCCAGAGGCTGGATGTCTTTATGTACGTAGACAAAAAAAACAGGAAAAAGAATAACATTTGTGAGACTTTCGTGCAATGATTTAGAGAAAGAAGAACTGAGGCTTTAATTTCTATGAAGAACCCAAACTTGGACAAACTCCAGTGACAGTGAATTTGAAAATGACTCTGTAGAAGACTAATGTAGTGTTTGTCTGAACCGTCTGAGCAGTGAAGTGAACTTTGTTTTACTATAGTGGTGTGAGGTCTGCAGCACAATGTGCCAGCCAGATCTCCATGAAATTACACAGCTTACTGCTTCCACTGTCAGTTTTTCAATTCAGGGACATTTAGGCGGTGTTGATGATGCATTTCCATTATTCAGCAGATGGCACACTGGATATTTTTCACGGGGGGTGAATGGAAAATGTGGCTGCTGACACTGACAATGACCATCAATGATCTACTCATAGTTACACTGAATGAGGCTTTTTTATTCAGAAATATAAATGGATTATAGTGACTTAAAACCAGAAAATACAAGAAAAAAGTATTAACACACTTAAACAAGATAGTTTCTTTTACAGTGTTCATACAGCTCTGAGTAAAATGAATATTTTTTGCTGATTATAGAAACTACTTCCTGGCAAATTCCAAACCATAACATTGTCATGTAAACCATGAAATTTCAGACCTTGAATAATGCAAAGAAACAAGTACATATTCATTTTTAAACAACATAATCCTGATCTTTTCGATTAAGGAGAGTTCACAAAACAATATTTGATCTTAGTATGCATCTTGGCTTGTTCTGAACCAGTCTTTGTTGTTCGGTGTTTTACAACACTCGTGGTTTGGTTTTTGGTTTGGTTTTATGGCATGAGACCAACTTCCTCTCGATCACATTCCAGAGGTTTAGATCTGAGGCTATGATCTCAAAATGGATTAAAACAGTATATGTTAGAACATATAAAAAAGCTAAAAATAAAGATAATGTATGTTGATCTAAGGAGTGATTCATCTGTTTTTATCTTTTCCTTTTGTTTCTCGGTGTCTTCTTTGTGGCCGATGGGATCCCTGCGCATCTCAACATGCATCTTCTTTTGACCAATGGTGCTGCTCCATTTCTGCTATCAAAAAAAGGTAAGACAGATGCAGTTTTCATTAGGCTTTGGCTAAATATGTTACTGCTGGATAGTGACTGACATTTTAGTATGTTGTGGTTGGGCGTGATTTGACTAATTTCCATCTGGATTATAACATATGTTTTGGGGGTTTACTGCCAGTCAGTGAATGATGTGTTTGATCAGTTTTTTGTGTTATTTATTCCATACGTAGATCAAAAGGAACAAAACTGGAAGGCAACAAACCATGACGACACTAAAATAAAAAGAGTTTAGAAAAAAAAATCAGATATCAGAAAATGAGGCAAGCCAAAAGCTGAAATGACTCTACTGGCCTCAGTATTCGTCCAATTCTCAGTGCAATAAGTGGCAAAACAAAATTAGGGCTACATACGGGCTAAATGGATTTTACATAATTTATAGTTTGTTTTGCATTTGCCTGCATTGATAAGCTGCCCACTTAACACACTGGCATCATGAATAAGTGAAAATCTGATTTGCACAAGCATTTGATTTTGTGTTTACAAACTGCAAACCTAACAAAGAGCTCTCATGCATAGCTTGGAGGTATAACACATGAGCTAAAGATCCTCACAGAATTGTAAATCTTCAGAACAGCTGAAAGTGAGACAAAAACGGCTGGGCGTTGGCACTGATGGGAGCTGTAGTTCAAGGGGAAGTTTGAAAAGCACTGCCTGCGGCAACATCCCAACACAAATACTTATACACTCCTCTATGCGATGGCTCCACTTCTGTCTTGAAGGTGCTTTTTTTGTTGCTTTAGGCAATCATTCTGTCCCAGTATTTGTTGTAAGTCTGATTATAAGCACCAAGGGAAACTTTGTACAGAGTTTCCCATGTGCATTATCTTGTCAGTCTGTCCACATCAGACACAGGGACTGGCTTAATGCTGCTCTGGAAGAACAGCATCCCATGGTTTTCTTTTCTTTTTCTTTTTTTCAGAACAGTAACTCCCCAAGCCAACTATTAATTGAGTTTGTGGTGTGTAGGATGTGTGCGAGCAAGAAAACATAGTACGTCTTTATTGATGTTTGCTATTTTAGTGTAATATTCTGCTGGAGACATGATTAGAAGTCTTAAAAAACTCAGAGATCATCCACAAGTCAAGTGCAAAGCCTGAAGGCACAAGCTATGACTCACTGCTTCTGTAGCTGTGTGTGTGTGTGTGTGTGTGTGTGTGTGTGTGCGCGCGCGCACGTGTGTGTGTGCGTGAAAATGCTGCCTTGTAG
>JAPTYQ010000013.1:2136819-2151035 GCA_029814465.1 Ostorhinchus cyanosoma | reverse complement strand
CCCCCCCCCCCCCCCCCCCCCCCCCCCCCCCCCCGCGGGTGTTCGGAACTGAGACAAACTGGAGCTATTAGAGAGCCTATTGTTGCCCGGCTGGCCTCTGAAAGAACAGCTTGTCCTAGCACTTATTCACTGAATAGATGTGGCTGGTACTCCCGGCTATCTTGGCCAGTCGTACAGATCAATCTGGCCGATGAACCTGCTGCTACACGGGAAGGTGTGTGTGTTTGGGGTGGGGGTGGGGGGGTTGTGTAGATGCAGACCCTTGCACCTGCTTTGCCATTGTTGTGTCTTTTTCAGCTGTTTTGTATTGCAAAGATAATAAGGCAAGAGTTTTTTTTTTGTTTTTTTGTTTTTTTTAGGCCACAATTATATATAATTTTCAGATTGGATGTATATTTGAATCCTTTCACAACTTCATCATATAGAGTATAAGGATCATTTTGGATCATTTAGACCTGGATCTTGTTTCTAGAGGTATTTCTCATATGTTTGTTGGTTATTTTCAGAGGGGAGAGGACACACATGCTTTACTCAGGTAAAAGTGCAGGTATTTTTGCTACTGTATTGAAAGTCCTCTACATAATACTACTGCTTGTTTTTGTATAAAATTACAGTACGGCAATATTATTTCTTGCGGTCTCTCTTCTTATTAAACCATTCCCATTCCTCTGTGGTGTTGCACAGTCCGTATAGGTTGTCTTGATGTTGAGAAGATGCACATCGATGCAAAAATCAAAATAATTGGGAATATATTTTAAATGTATTAAAAACAAAGTAATAAGTCTGTTTTAGAGAGATGTAAGGAGTTAAAAGTGTGGATTTTTATGGGAAAATTCAGTGAGTAAAAGTCAAAAGTCATCAGAATCGAATTAAGTATAGTACCTACAGTACCCACCTCTGGTTATGATCAGTGGGCTAAAGCACTGATCAGTCTGTGGAAAAGTGATTTGTTCCTCAAATCACAACCCTAAGGTGGACTTATTTGCAAGTGATGAAATCAGATTTGTGTCCACTCACTGTCATCAACCTGTCTAATTGGGTTGCTATGGTAACGCCATCAGCATCAGTGGTGTGTAATGAGGGCTATCTTGATAATGAAATTTTACTTGGTGATAAATATAGATACCAAAAGGTGTAATAATTTAATTGCCTTTTCCTGTGTGTTTTTTTTTTTTTTTGTCAGCATGGATTCCACTCAGTACCTCCATCATCTCATGTATCGGTAGAGTCTGACTGAAATTACATTGTAAACCACATACAAATATAGATTGAAATTAGCTTGCAATTTTTGCATTTCATATAGTATTTAGATGTCTAGACTTTCTGGAATCAGACTGGATAATACATGGATATGCCAAGAAATAGATTAAGTCTGGCAGTTCTACGTGGCACATTTGCAGAATTTGTATGTTGGCATGGCTACAGAACTCAGTATTCTGCTCTACTTACAGCGAAAAGAAGCAAATTAGTTTATCTTTTTAAGTAAAAAGTTGTTACAAAATAGCAATCATTAAATTATCAATGAAAAAAATAAAACTTGTTGGTTGAAGTAATGATTATTGCACTGTTACAGGTCCCTTGCTTTCTGTTTTTCTCACAAATTGTATGAGAATTCTGTACTACATTAAATACCACTTGTGCAGTGTTGTTTTTTTTTTTTTTTTTTTTGAGAACTTAACTTGATGTTTAAGCACAGATGGTGTGAGTGATGAGTTTTGTGCTACTGATGGAGTTCGATAGTTAACCACCACCGAGTTACACAGTGTTGACTTTGTATCTGAAATTACTTTCAGACACATTGAACTGGTGCAACAGGCTGAGTTTTGTAATGAGCAGAATTATGTTTTAAAACGAACAACTGTTCATTGTTTTCTCCATATGTTGGAACAATGTGCTAACACCCTCTTCATGCTTCTCACCCCTCTCTGTCTCTCTCTAACACACACAGAGTGACACACACATCCACCGTCCACCTGCACAACTTCAAAGATGGCTGATTTTACTAGTGCCATCTCCCACTCCAATAAACAGCTTCCAAAGAGGCTTTGATGTAGCATCAATCTTCCTTTTGCATCTGTCAAACTTCTCTAACATCCACTTTCCAACCAACCAACCCATCACAGGGAAATCAAAGCGCCTTCAGGCATTTGACATGCTGTAAATAGACTAGTGTGGCTAAGCTGTGCTGTGAATGAGCTGTGAATGGGATGAGTCTATTTGCTGGCTCATAACCACGCGGTTTCATATCCCCCACAGACCATATACAACAGACTCACTAATGGTCCTCTCATCATTTCAAATTCAACTCGCTGGGTTTTTATCACTCCTGCCTTAATTTGTGTGTGCATAATTGAAAGGAAATTAGATTTATGGGAACCCCCATGTACAGTAGAGGAAGCTGCAGTCTCTATCTACACTTCACACACAGACACACACACACACACACACATACGCATGTACTGACCTTGTTGCCTCTTTTATTTACTGCACAATGACTGCAATTTCCAGACCGTAATTAGAGCTGTTAAAACCTGGCCTTTGGTCTCAGTCATTTAGAGTCGAACTCACTATCTGTCCTTTCTCCTTTCTCCTCACAAGTCACCAAGTTTTCCTTCCCACTTCTTTTCTACCCTTGAGTGCAGGCCTAGAATGCTTGTGGCTTCCCTTTTGAAGTCAAAAAAGGACCGTTTTCTCTACTCATTTTCATTTGGGCTACTTAATTAATCATTTCCCTGCATTTTCAGCTGAACACCCACAAATTGCCCTGGTCAGAGCCTGAAGACAAAGGGATTTTGTGTTAATTAACCATACAGAAATTCATTTACACACCACTCTCATCCTCCCACATCCACACGTTCACTAACTGAAACTCTGCCGCTGTCAACGCTTTAATTCGCGTGTTCATTTTTCTTTCTTTGTTTTCATGCTGCACAGGCCTTGTGCCCTAGGAAGTACTATACCTTGGATGTAATCACATTTGAGCAAGGAGCAATGGAATTTGGTTTCATTTTTGATTGGATTGGTGAAAGTTCTTTCAAAGAAGTCTGAGCTTTTTGAACAATGATGTTTTCTGACCTTTTTTATTTTCCTACAGGACTGGGTTTGTATTAATACAATGCTTTATTTACCCTCAACGTTGACCAGAAGAAGAACAGAACAAAGGTGCAAGAACAACAAGAGGCACAGATCAACCAGTGTCTCTGATTCTTTAATTCAGTTAAATGGTCACTTTTGTGGCATATGTAATGTTCAAAGAAGGGAAATACAAATTCAAGGATCTGAAGTAAAAAACACACTTTCCGTAGGTTCATCCTTAATCCATGCCCTACCCTTCCACTAAGTTTTATGCAAATCAGTGCAGAGGTTTTGGGTATAATTCTGCTGACAGACAAGCAAACCACATACAAGGGAAGGCAGTCCTGTAATTCAATCAAACACCTCAGGTCATGCTCCAAAGGGGCTTCATTAGTGGCAATAAAACAATCTGAAAATGGGTTTTTGCCTAATCTGTCTAATGATGATAAACATTGATATTTTTTACACAAAATCAACAGATCTAAGAGTCTAAGACTTTATAAAATAAAGTCTTAACATCAAATAATGTGTGTGACACCAGAACTAATTCTGCATTTATGAATTCAGGAATGTCTCTTCAATTGTCAAAGTTTAGATTTTTTTCTCATATTCTCTTTTGCAAAACATGGCATCAGCCATTACAAGAAGTGGATGAAAAATACCTCCCTCTGTTAATAATATATAATTGTATGAAACCTTTCACAGTTTATTAGGATACTCTAAAGACTGGCTTCATCAATAAAACACATATTGCAATTTCATACAAATCAATGTTGTACAATCCTGCTGACAGACCAAAAAATAGGCACAGGTACACAAATACACATTTTTAGTAGCAGTGGAGATAATATGTATTCGGTATATTTTCTTTTCCAGTCACTAATGATTGAGTAGTTTTACTCCTGTGTGAAAAATGTCTTCACAAACTGAGTTCATCTACTTTTGTCAACTTTTGCACTTGAAAAATGAGCAAAGAACTATGTTAAAATTTGCAGAGGACGTGCTGTTGGCTCTATTTGCTTTCAACATAATATATTAGGATCTATAGCTCTTTGATACTGGCTTGTATTGATTTTTCTTCTTTTCTCTCTGATACCATAAAACCCATACATAACTTCTGAAACCAGCACGTCAACCAATTTAGGTCAATACATCTTCTCTTTCACAGAGTTGGCAGGGATATCTGGCCCAGCCATGTTTTATATTACATTGATGTATCAGTGAGGTGGCTCAGACTGGAGCTGATGGACGATAGTGACCTTTCTCTTCTGATAGCCAGCAATGACCACTGTATATCAGCTGCCCACAATCAATACATCCATAAAGAGTCCTTGAGGAACACATGCTAGTGCACACAAGCAATACACGTGGGGATTAATCAGGTGACTCACTGCCCCAGCAGTCACAACTTTTGGATGCTGTATGCAGTGAACATTTTCAAAACAAGTCATGCTTGGGTATTGACTTCACTAATGAGAGCTGTTCAAGCATCAAAAGCACAGCATTATGCTCATATGGTGTGTAATGTGAGCAAAATGTGTACTTCAGCCATAAAACAGTATTTTCATAAATAACATTTAATCAATTGTTCCGTAAGTTATTGGGATCAGTAGAGAGGGTCATGTAATGTTGCCTAGCAACAAAAATTATGTATTAAACAGATATACTGGTGACACAGTGTCATTTTCTATTAATCTGTACGTCACTCAGAGAAACAAGTTGTTTTTCCAAACCCAAGGAAGCAACTGCAGGCTGTGTTACACTTTGAGACAAAGACACATCTTTGTAGTGATCTCATCATCACCATGGCAACACATATAAATAGACAGGAGACTTCATTAGTTCTGGGCTAAATGCTGCACTTATGCACTGTGAAAATGCTACTTTAAAAAACAAAAAATTAGCTAAAACAAGTGACTGCGCTCATCTGCTAATTGCATGGAAGGAACAGAAGGAGAGAGCAATGGATATGAGATGTGAAGGATGGTGAAAATTACTTGGCTTTTTTTTTTGGCACGCACCACTTCATTGTGTATCTGTCAGCAAGAAGTGAGGTGTGTGCATCGGTGCAGTGAGGGAGCCTCCAGTAGCCTGACAAGCTTATCTTTATCACCTGTCACTCTGACATTAGGTGTCTCTGCTCAGTCCTAAATTCGTCCCTCCCTGCGACAAAAACTCCCTACAGTGCTCCATCTCACATGACTATGGAGCAGATTTTGCTGTGTTCTCCTATTGCTTTGTTTATTTCACCTTGTGCAAGTGTAATAATAATAATAATATTGTGTATTAACTATGGGTCACAGTACAGTTTGCCATGTTTTGCATCTTAGTCTCTAGTGTTTGAGGTGTTCCTCTTCATTCAAGCCACTGCTGGGTCCATTGTGAAAACAGCAAAAACCCTCAGAGTGCATGTCTTTATCACACAGAGCTCCCCACCATCTTAATATTTCATGTCTATAACACAATCTACTGAAATGTCCATCGACCAAGGCTCCAAAATAGACTGTGCATGCATGCATGCATGCATGGTGCAGCAGCTGTAACTTCCCCCCTTTGCACTTGTTATGTGAAATTCATGCAATATTTTTGACTTATTTTTACACTTTTTATGCCTGCAAAAGTGGTGCAGTCCTTTTGTTAATTTTGCCCTTAAATCAGAACTAGAATACGTTATCTATTGGGTGGTACAGTCACTCCATTCAAGTATATCACAGTAGCTGTAAAGAAATGATCAATACACCAGAAAAATATAAGGAAAATTATACATGTATACATATATAAAGCTCTTAATATATAAAATTATATATAGCTCTGAATATATTTCTATATACCAAATATTTGTCTATTACCTAAGAGCCAATCAGCGCCCTCATTATATACACTGGTAACTTGTCACATCCCGCAAAGTACCAAGGTAATCAGAGAGCAAATAGGTCCGATCTAAAGGCAGCGGAGGTTTAGCTCAATAGGTAACGCTTGGGACGCTTTGATTCCTGGTCAGCTTTTTTTCCAGCAGTTTTCAAATGGGTGGCGCACGGCACCAAGGGTGCTGGTAGGTAAATCCGACATTGATATAAATCAGCCATTGGGACAACGTTCAGACTGCAGAATTCAGAGCACAGCACTTAATACACTGGTGACACAGAGCTGACACGTCTAACTTGTAGCTCCGCCCACCTTATCCAGCCTCAATCTCACTGACTGCACAGAGCAAAGAACACCACCAAACAACAACATATAGAGCATTTACAGCAATAATTCCTATTCTGTACTATGTACTATCACTGATTTGCCGTTTCTTCCATCTATTACCACAGTACTGTGTTAGAAAAATGCACAAAAGAATGCACTGAAGAATACGCCACATATCACCACAGTACTGTGGCAACAAGAGCCTCATGAGTTCATGTATGATTGGCTCTAGTACAAACGCAAACATTTGACTGGCTCTGCGGCAATAGACAAACTAACATTGCCTTAAGATATTTAGAGGCACTTTTCACTTGGTTACTTGAGAAAGGAAGCTACTTAATAACAAACTGATGTAGTATACTATCATAAACAACATAACGTATAGTCTAACACTAAACTACTATTTGTTATTTGATACCACTTATGTAGTCTAGTTAACATAATAAGAATCATACAATATTAGATAGTTAAGAGCATTATTAACTAAAGAAAACTATAATATTTATTAGGGTGTTGCTCAGTTGTCTTCAGTGGTCTTACAGAATCAACTATTTGCTTCTGCTGCTGAAATTCATGGACCTCACTTTCAATTTTTACTCCACATACAGTACGCTCTTACAATCCAATAGCTGCCACCACCAGAGGATATGGACAAACAGCTCACACAGTGAGAAGTAAGCAAACCCACAGTAAATGCAATACAGGCTAAATTGAATATTGATTGTTGGTAATCCATGTGCTCTATATGAAATAGTGGTAAAGAGACAAAGTGTGCTGAACTCGTTGATCTCCTCTGGCTAATTCACAAAGCTCCCCTGAGCAGTCATGCTCTGGAGTCCATCGTGACCGTAGCAATCGGATCACAGTTACATTATCAGTCCACTGAGTTTCTAAGAAAGCCAATCATCACTATCAGGGTATGATGGCAAAATTGAGGTCATTTTTTAGAGAATCTATCATCTTTACTGCCACATCAAAGAGAAGAAATTGTACAGTGCATGATGGTGGTTTGGGGAAATACAGCAGAGAGTTAATGAAGCACATTACAGTAGTGAGATGACATGGATTTTGAGGGTTTGAAATCGGCACCACAGATGCTCATCAAGCAGTCTGCACTATTTGGATGTAATTTTATGGTAATCCTTTCATTTTCTGGGCCATTTTGTTCATTTCATGGATTGTAGATGTGACTATGACGAGCAACTCTGAGAGAAAATGGCACATGGCTCACACAACAAGCTGAGCCTGTGAATTTATACGAGAGGGAAGTGCGGACAAAAACAATGCTGTGAGAGGTTTAATGAATAATTGCATGTAACATGAATGAGGGCACGATTTTCAATTACCACTAACAGCAGAGCTCACATTTATGAAGTAAAAAATGACTATTACTTCTGTGGTGAAAATCACTGTGACGTTTATAGCTTGAAATTGAAATGTTCAAAATGTTTAATCTTTCTCAAAAAATCCACAGTGGTTGACATTGGGTTGGATTTTAATGCACTAACTCACTATTTTACTGTGATTATCAAACTAATTTAATTTATGACATGCTAATGTTTAAACTGTAGTTTTTAAGCAGTTTTTTTTTTTTTTTTTTAATTTGTGAGTGGTTTTTTTGTTTCAGTTTTTATTAACTAATGTAGAAGCGGTTTTATTTGTAGTTGAGTTGTTTCTATTTGTTTTTCTTTAGTTTTATAATTTATTTGTAATGGTTTCTATTATGATAAAAGTATAATGAAAAAAAAACATAAAATTGGACTTAGAAACCCTGTGTTACAAGGTGTCATGGTTTAATTTTTTTCTTGTATTCAACCTTGTGTTGTTTTTCTCTTTAACACTGCTTATTGCATGGAATTACTGTGATTCTTTTTCTAACAAATGAGGAATAAAAAGTCATCAACATAGTAAAACATAAATTGAACCGATGCAGTGTAAACCTCCCAAAAGAATTATTAATCACAACATCTACACTAATAACTGTAATTGGTTACGTAGTAAGAGAAAAATGCATTTCAGCCTTTGTTTAATGCAAAAAAATCATATTCAGTTTCTGCAAATGTTCTTTTTTAATTTTTATACAGCTCATTTGTATGTGTTATTAAATCATTCTGTGTATTTTGTGTAAACATCAGAACAACTGGAGGTACAATCGCAGATAGCACTGTTTTAACTCTAAAAACAGCAATATCACTCTTACTAAACATGTTAACCCATTATCTCTGGTGACTGTATCCCTTTAGTTATCTTCGTACAGTAGTCGTCAACATGTCTTAGTAAAAATAAAAACGTGTTTCCTGTTTTTAAATGTAGACAGCCAGCAGCACAAGGCAATTGCTTTGTCAAATTCATTGTTATCAACCATTTCTACTGCGCTGCATGTTACTATGAGCTGCTGCCTGCAGGTATCGTGTAATTATACCCACCCCTCGCTGTTTTTAACATGCAACTCTGGCACATAGGCAGTGCAGTCACACCGTATACAGTAAGTAACACCAAGCTGTAAAAGCAAGGTTTTGAAAGCTTAATGATGACGGTGTTTAAACACGTTACACCAACTGAAGTGAGAGCTGATGGTTGAGTTGAAGCTACTCTTTCACAAGCTGTAAATATGAAGTATAATTGTCTTGTTACTAGTGTTATTGTAATAGTGTTAGTGTAATTGTTACTCGTGTTTTTATTAGCAAATACCGCACACTATGGAGGATGAAGGTCACCCTTTGGCTATCTGTAACCATGTGTTCATTTGTAATAATTTCACAACTGTCTGCAATTATTAATTTGCTTTATCATGCACATTAATCAAAGATGATTTTATTAACATTTCATAATTTCATGCACTATTCTCTGCTGTTTAAAAACATTTCCTGAAAGCCACAGTGCCTGTTGGGTTCATAAAATTACAGATCCATGGGGGAAAAAAGAAATTAACTATGCTGTATTTGTGTGACTTTCTTTTAAGATTTACGTCTTTAATAAACAAATGGGCTTGGGGCTGAGAGCAGCAGACAGGCTACACAAGCAGGAAGGAACTGAAAGATTAAGTAATAAGTAAAAAAAGAAAATAAGAAAAGCACAGACGGACGCCAGGCTTATGCTTGAAGGCTCAAGAAGCCTAAATATGTTGGGCCTATGTGCATGAATGGAAACATCAAAATGTATTAGAAATTAGTTTCAGTCTGAGCACAAAATATGCAGATTTTTGCGGGGTGTGAAATGTATGTGGTTAGATTTATCATGCAGTTCATTCCACAAAGCAATCAAAATACTGTAATCCTGACCAGTTGTCCTGTCACACCAGTAACTGATGATTATATTAATAATACGATTGTCTTTCCTGTTAACTTTATGACTCCATCTTGGTTTAATAGGGTCATTCATAGGCATAGAATAGATGAAATCATATGAAGAGCATTTACCATCTGTTTACGTAAAATGTACTTTTCAGATATGACATGACTTTTAAAAATAAAAATAAAAATAAAAAAAGCCCATTTCTGAAATATTCCAACAGGCACCACATCTAAGTAAACCATGGTGTTAGTTTTCCATTGATCTCCATTGATGTCATAGCAAAGGAAGAATTGAGCACCACAGGAATAATAGTTAATGATGTAGAAATGATAGTAAAATATACTATTTCTATTCATTTCTCCCAAACGTTTTATACAAGCGAGGTAATGGAGATGATTCACTTCCCTATTATGCAAAATGATTACAGTTATTTAAATGCACTGTTGGATTATGTAACAAATATTACAAGCAGGTTTCAGCCAAATTAAATAATATGCTCTGACTTACCGGCTGCTAACAATCTAGTGTTTATCATCATTTCTGTTTGAACTGTCTGTTGCTACACATCCACAACGGTTTAGAAGATAACTGATGTGAAACAATCTCTAATTTTATAGTTTTGTTCTTGCTCATAACACTCTTTCTTCAAACACTCTTTATTCAGCCTCTCCTGCTTTACGTTTCACCCAGACTACACTATATGAGCAAAACTATTGAACCCCAGTTTCCCGCGTTACGATTGGCTTAATGGCTGCCCTATTTACTGTCCGATTATGTTGGTACTTTTTCGGCTGTGACGTTTACATCTAAGCTTTAGAGTTAATTCAGATTAAAGTGTAAATTGTGTTGTGAAATATGACTGACACAGCAGGAATATCAGCAGGATATCACATATGTATATATACCATTTTTTTCTGGATCCGTCACTGAAGTATAATTGTATATTGCAATAAATATCATTAAAAGCAACAATTTTCCTTTATTTAAATGCTTTTTTTTTTTATGTTTGTTTTACTTAATTTTGTCATATTAAACCACAAATTGCAGTCTGGTTTCTTCACTGTCAGGAAGAAAAAAAAGCCATTAAACTGTAAATACATATTAATTTGATATTTATTGATAATTATCCACAACACCTGATGTTTACACCATAGTGTATCAAATCAGCGGGAATGGGAAGTCCTACAAATGGTGACTGTATGCTATTTGACTTATAACTGACTTATTAGCACATTATCAGACTGTATGTATCCGATTTTTCTCACACATTAGGTAGCAAGATGTTCATCAAAACCTGATCAGTTCCACTTTCACAGTTTTGAGCAAAATTAGTCACTTTTGGACCAGGCTTCCTTTCTAACAGTTGTTTGTGTGTATTTTCAATCAGATGCTTTGATGTTATATATGCACTTTTACTGTTTGCTGTTAAAATTTTTAAGGTGTTTCAATTTTAATATAGCCATTAGCTCCATATGCTGCCTGTGTTTAAGATTGTGATTGACACTTCGCTTTGTAAGCAGCAAGAAGAGTCTTGCATATTTCATGGTGTCCATTCAGAATGTATTATTTCACCCATCTTTGTGTTAACTTTAACTATCACACTGTGCTAGCAGCTCGAATTCAGACATTACTAAGTTATCATCGATACATAACAACTTTATTATATTCATTTCAGTTTTTGCTTCTTGACAAGGATATTTCGGAGCTCTTTCTTCACTGCTGGTCCATGATAATATCTCAGTATCCATGCAGTACATTCCATGTAGAAGCACTCTCTTGTGGTCTGCCCTACATTTACATCATCCACTGTTTGATTGCAGGAGGAAGAGAGTAAATATTTATGTCGTAAATTTAGCATTACACGGATATGAGGCTGTTTGTTGAGATTTCTATGAACGCTGTAGCCTGCTCTTTGAATCAGCAATGTGCTGTTTTTGTAATGTCCAGGGTTAGGGTTTACTGTGTAGGATATTCTCCTCTCAAATAGGTGTGTCCTCTCTTCACCCAGCAGTAGCATCTTTTTCTCTTTAAAATGGAACAAATATCAGCACAGTCTTGTTATTTTCAGGGCGTCATTTAAGAAAAATCAATCTCATAAATAAACATTGGCAGTTGAGCAGTTTAATTAATGACTAAGTGGCTCGGGCCTGCTATTCCCTAAGGTTAGCATGTCCCCAGACAACACAATCATTCGCAGAGATGCGACATACTGGGGCATTTCCCCCCAAGTTTGTTTTCCGACAATGACAACAAACTGCGCTCCAAAAATAGTTGATTTTTCAAAGCTAGTGTCCATGGGCAATTTGCAGCTTGCTTTTGGAACAAATTGCTGATCTTAAAAAAAGCGGTTGGTATACAAGGACTTTGAAGTACAAAATGGCTCTTATCAACTTATACCAGCTGTTTTTTAAACACTCGTTGCTGTGTATATTCATTTAAGGTTTTTTAAAAGTTGCTTTTCTTTCATGCAAATCCCCAGCATTGAGATTCAGTATACATCAAAAGTGCGCTTCCCCGAGAGACAAATAGATGCATTGTCTAAACAAAGTCAGAAAAGGAACTTGTGAGAGTTCTTTTGCTCCTTTTCATGACAATTTCTTGGTTGCCTTACCAGGAATACTTTAATGGCTAAGATATCATTATCAGGTTCAAGACTAATGGTATCCTTGCTGTTGAACACTGCACTTTTCATCTTAAAAGCTTTTGGTAACTAGCTCTCAGTAAGACAAATTATGACATCCCCTCTAGGTTGCAAAAGCAGAGCATATGAGAAATCCATTTGAACAAGTAAAAGATAAGTATGTAAGTGTGCTGAGCAAAGAGTCTCATCCTGGTAATAAATGTAAAATGGGTATTTAAAACAGGATGACAGAGATATTTCCAGGTTGTTAGATTATTGGCTTCGGTTGGAACAATTCAATTAATACTTCCACGGATGAGATTAATTGGAGACTCAGCCGTGCTCCTCCTTGGTTTGCTGTTGTAATGCAAACTTTGGCTGTGGCCAGAAGGATTCATTATGGTCAGTCCTAATCCATTTTCAACATCGGGGAACATGAAAGTAGTCTGAATCAGGAGCCGGATAGATTTAATTAAGCAAGTTCACTAGATCACTATCGAAGAATCCAGCAATGGAATCTGTTACTGTGATTCTCCGCTAGACACTTGAAGGAAGAAGCAAAGTATTTTGTGACATTTCCATGCCTGGCAGGCAGAACTAGATAGCTATTGATTCACTATCAGATAATATGATACAGATTAGATAGAGTGTCCTTGTTAGCAGTGAGGGACCACATCTTGTGTAATTAATGTATCTGGTTTCGTCAAGTTTGAGGATATGAAATGTATAAGCATTGAGCCAGTGAGCCGTAATGAGCAGCTGAGGGTATATAGTACCACAGTGCATAGAGTATATTTGTAGCAATGTCTTACAATATGTAAGGCCAAGTCAGTTCTCTAAATATGCCATATTTATGAATTCAAATCATTTTGGGATGACATTAATTGTATTTTGCAATGACTAATACACTTAATTTTATCTCCAAACAAACATTTTACTAAGCTTCAGTAACATATCTTGTAAACAAACCAATCTTGTGGTTATTTTCAATCTTAATAACCATAATGTTTGTTGAATCTCAAGCATACGAAATGTGTCTTGTTTTATCAGTGATGGTTGTATCCATCTGTTGTTTTAATAATGCGCCCTATGTAGTGATAGTTATGGGAATTAATAACATTTTATTGACATCATTGCAGTTTGCTTAACATTCTGGATCTTTATTAGTGTCTATTGATTCTTGATGAAGTATCTGTATGGAGAATATATAGAGCACACATTCATTCAGTCATTACCTGATCCGCTTTATCCTTACTCGGGTCACTAGAACCTATTCCAACTCCTTATGGGCAAAGGGCGTAGAGCACATCGCTTTTGCAACAACCAAGTCATGCTCTAGACCAGTGTTGATGCCTGAGTTTGAGATCACTGTTATGTGCAACCATCAGGAAAAAAACAAAAAAACAAAACATGCCACCATTAATAAAATGAATTTACAAGCTCAGAGATTTCAAATTTCTGGATTAGACAATTTGGAACCAGTTCTCAACAGGCATGGAGCTTTAACCCTAACACTGGATCATGGAAGTACAGCCTTTTCTATTTCTTAAAACTACAAATGACTACACTATATACATTTGCATTACCCTGTATTAAATATATTAAATATTCATAGAGAAGTCAGTCCATAGCACAACTAGAGGCTTAAAGGGGTCATATTTTGCTAAACCAAATTGTATTAATGTTTGGTATTTTTATTTGTCGATTTGGACCCCAATAATCCAAAAAAAACTGAATTTATTTTGGCAAAGATCAAGTGGATTTCTACAACCTATTTTAATTCCATCTTAATTTGTTGCAATAACTAGTTACGTCACAACTTTTGCACATATGAGGTCAAGACTTCCGATGAACATTTCTCAGAGTACAATGAAACGGAACGGAGCACACAGTCAACAACCTGGAGGGGGTGGGGTTTGAAGTGGCTCATTTGCATTTAAAGAGCCAGCGCTCAAAACGACCTTTCTGGTGTCATTACTCAGAAACAGTGTTGAAGATGGAACTGTGGAGTTGAATTAATGAAGAATTCAGACCC
>JAPTYQ010000013.1:2111529-2136719 GCA_029814465.1 Ostorhinchus cyanosoma | reverse complement strand
GACCTTTCTGGTGTCATTACTCAGAAACAGTGTTGAAGATGGAACTGTGGAGTTGAATTAATGAAGAATTCAGACCCCAGCAGAGCATTTACAGTTTATGTAGACCGCAGGGAAATGTTTTAAAATGCATAATTCCACTTAAAGTAAAATATGACCCCTTTATTAAAGTAGTCTGCCAAAGAATATCTGGTGAGTCATCGGAGTTGGTGAATGCAAATTTTTCGAATTGATTTATAGAATATATGTTACATATCATGACTGACAGATGATATTTTCAGTGACATACAACAGAGTAAAATAAGCTGCTATCCTGTAACTGGTAATTGATTGTTATTGGATACTTTTCACACTGCAGTAACACTTCCTCTTCACCTAAATGTAACTGTGTTTGCACTGTGCAGGTGTGGCAAAACAACAAGCTAAGTTGCTGTTTTTTCATCGTGGAATTTACTGCACGGCTAAAGTAAATGCATTTGTTCTGATGCTTCTATTTATTCTCTGATATGATGTGACGAATAGCAGTGTCAGATATATAACACTATGCCAAATTAATTTCCCACAGAGTGATAAAAGCATGCAGTTGTATTTGTGTTGAGAATGGCGTAGGTTGCTGGGGTTTTCTTTCAGGATGTTTCATCAGTCTCACTGTGTGTTCACCAGCACAAACACACTTATTTAACTCTACTTTCAACCTCCAAGACTCCGCCAAAGTACACCAAAGAATACTGATATATTAAAGGATTAAAGGCATAGAGGAGAATGCATTGGTGTTTAGAACTGGAACTGGCACACAAGCAGTCCCGCTCGATTGACCAGGTGTTGAAGATGTCTGACAATAGAAAGGTAGATGGACAAAGAGAGAGAGAGGGAGGGTGAGGGTTGATGGGCTCTTACGCTCATGGTCGACAGAGCTCAAACATATTATGCTCAGTGGTTCAACTGCGAAACTGAGTCAATTATCACAAGAAAGGCTGAGACACCAACGGATGACTTGCTTCAAGTATCCTCCATTCAGTATGATTCTGGTTCCAAGAAGGGATTTGTATGCCTGCGGGGACATTGTATAGTATGTGTAATCATAGGTCTTCACCTTCCATTCAAGTGTTTACCAGTTGGTCTTTAACTCATTCATTTATCTTAGCTGTTATCTATGTTACTCTGCTGTTTGCTTTTAGTTCCGAAAAGAAAAAAAAAAAATCCTTAGGCTTTTGCTTTAAAGGTGCTGTACAGACATTTTGCAAGATCTTGAAAAAGTCAAATTTTTACATATATGCCTGATCATAGTCTGCAATTTAAAATGAGATTATCAGCACCAAAATAGGTTATTTCCAGCTTACCTGGTCGGGTCATACAAGACTGGACTGATTTACAGCAGACTTCCCTCACTATAATGACACACCAGCCGGCAGAGTTCTGTGAGAAGTAAACTGAATGAGTGAGGAGTAAGTTCTGTCCTTCTTCCAAAGAAAGGGATTTGTTTGGATTGAGTTGTAATGGCAGACACTGGAACTGGAACTGGAACTGGACTGGCAGAAAGAAAAAGAAAGATAAACAGGAGAGTGATAGATGACGGACTAAAACACCGGTAAACCTCTGCATTGAACCAATGGATAGAACGAATGGAGTTAAAAAGGATGAAAACAGAGCTGGAGTTGTCCCTCTTCCGTCTACACAGGTACAGAATGCTTTTGTTCTCCATTCATATGCATTGGGACATTGTATTTGACAATAGCGGCTGTCATAGCTCAGTCTAACACTTACTAATCTGTGGCATGGGTAACTGTTTTATTTGGAGCATTGTTTCAGTCCAAACTAAGGGCTTTGGAAAGTGAGACTGAAATGGTTCTGTGTGGAGTTGAATGTTCATAACAGGGTGTCTGTGAATAACACAAAAGTTCCGGAGAACAAGAGACATAGAAGCAGCAGTCGGACTGCAAAGTTAGGTTTCACTTTCATTTTCATGGAATTTACGGTATGAAGTTTACTTGTCTCATTTCAAACGTCACTTTGTACCCTGCATGTTGCTGTGTTGAAAAAAGAAGTGTGGAGTTATAAAGAGGATCTGCTCTTCATTAGCTTCAAAGTTAATGCTTGCCTTGGCCAGAGTTATGCCCTCACAACAGTAGAGCTAGTGCTCATGGGAAGCGGAGTCTTTATCCCTTAAAAACACCACCAATTCCACTTGAAGTTGTGGCTGCGATGCACTTCAAACAAATTCACTGCACAGGACCTTTAAGCACAGACATTTGAAATCTGAAAATGTCTTCAGTTAGTGAGAGCAAAGTGTTAAGATCAGTCCTGTTTCCATGATTTCCAGTTGGGTTAAGGAATTTCAACGAGCTACCTGTGTGATTATGTTCATATTGTTGTTGTAATTTTGTTCTTCCACAAAGCAATAACAGGAACATCATACGAGGGACTCTGGAAATTCTGTTCATACCTACATGAATGTGTTGCTGAACCCTGTTTGATCTTAAATTGGATGTGTGAGGGAGGAAATGTGCAATCAGCATAAGGAAATTGGCCAGTAAACCCATACAAGGATGGTAGGCTAAAGTGGTATGTGCAAACCACACACCTGCAAGCTTCTGAAAGTTGATGAATAATGTGCAACTCAGACATAAGAAGAAAGGAGTGAAAGGAAATGCCAGCCAAGAACAACAAAGGGAAAAAAAACCAAACATTTCTTGGCAGGGCAAAAGATCACCACCAAAATGAAAACTGTAAGAAGAAATTCTAAGAAGAATTCTTAAAGGATGGTTGCCAAAAATGAGTGTTTGCTGTCAGACAGAAATACTTTGAACATAGTGATACGACATCAGTTAGTTATTATGGGGTATCTCCAGATGGATCTAAGGCTTTGTGTCAAAAGCAGTGGTTAAAAAAGTGGATTTGTGTTCAAAAGTAATGTAGACGTGTGACCAGTGTGTTGTAACACTCCACCACACCTTGATTCATCCAAGTATCCACTCACCCTCTGCACAGTTCAAGGTGGGACTCTGCATCTCACATTATTTGGCCATTTGTGGCAACCAATTTGCATATTATGCTTAATGTGCAGACGCGTACAGTCTGTAATACAAGGTTGTCTAGTTATCTGGTAAAAACATAAAAAAGGACACTTGAATTATTAAATTAACAAATTCTGCATTTGCAAAAAAAAAAAAAAAAAAAATCATTAATGTTTGACAGCACAAAACACCAGTTGGTTGGTGTTTCTGTCTGCCGAGGTTAAACATTGGACACAGATTTTTGATCATTCCCTAAAAGCAAGAAGTATTGTCAATACGTTTTTCTTAAATTGTGGGTTCAAGTAGATTAACAATGCACTCATGAGACCTGTTATGTTATGTAAAAGCAGCGTTTTCTTATTTATCTCTAAATACTGTGCACACCTAAAGGTAGCCATGGGACTGTTGTCATAAGCATGTATTTCCAATATTAACACCCCTGACAGAGTTGCTATAAAAGTAATTCCCAGATGTCCACATGTAGGTCAGTTCTCTCAGGTCTGAGAAGTCTCCGACACCACCCCTGCATCATCACAGAGCCTCCGCTTTCAGTCAAAACCAAATCATACCTTAAGCCTATGCCATCAGAAATGCCATCGCTGTTTTGCTCAAACGAGATATATTTCCTTGCCGTTTCCTCTCCTTTTACATCCCAGCTGTGATGGCTGAAGGCTGTCAGGAGTGGAGACGCTGCCAACACGCGAACACATCAAAGGCACATCATCAGAGTGAGCCATCTGTCCTGCATGGCCTGGTCTTTGCTGCCAACTGGTTGATGATGCACATGTACAATAATAAGATTACACAACAGAGCTCCACTAATAATAACACTAATACCACAAGGATAATGATCCATGCAGAGAGAACTGAAAAACTGACTCAAAAGCTGAGCCTCAAGCAGCTTTTAAGGACTGAGGTTTGCACTTTAACATCCAGTCTTAATATATTTTGTTATAGTTTTATTAAAATATGCTGCCACCTGGTACTTGAACACAGGCTTTTAATTCACTACTGCAGCATAAAACCTGCACCTCTCAACACCAGATTACTACAGGGTCACATTTAACAACTAATAACACCAGAATTTATCCTCTGACTGGAAAGTAAAACATTTGGGGGAAAAAAAAAAACCTGAAGCAAATAATTTTGACTGTGTTATCAGAAGTTGGCGATATAGGTTACGCTAGACGACACAGTGAGAAACAGGAGTAGAGGAGTGAAACATGTTGCATTTTTTTTTTTTTTTATAACTGAAGTGTTTTTTCATGGATGAGAAATAGTGATAATTTGGTGTTTTATTATTTTTTGACTGAGAGTTCATTATTCTCTGCCAGCATGGATGTGAGACAGAAAATCACAAGACACTTATGTAGAATCAGACGAGGCTCTGAAGGGTTAGTCTGACTTTTTGTACTGGTTATATCAACCAGTACAGGCCCGCCTAAAATCCAGTGTATATTTAGAGCGTTTTTTCAGCTTTTTCTTCTTGTCATGCAGTTCTGTCCCACCGGAATCTGAATGTCAATTCCGTAGCCTGTTGTTCTATTGTCGTGTCACTGCGGTGTTATAATATGTTATTCTGGATTCCAACTGACAAACAAATTAACCGATCATGGAAGCGGCTTTATGAGGCAACATCACCACCTTTCTGTTGGTCCATTGTTTCAGAATACAGGCATATGAAATATATAAATATAAATGTATTTTAATATATAAAGGCGTGAGGATACACGATAGAAAATGAACAAGTCTGAGCTTTTTTATACACATTTTGTGACCTGGAGTCGTACTTAAACAACACTAAGCATAGCACACAGCATATATACGGGAAGGCTCCAAAAGTGGCAAGTTGAGCTGTTCTGGCCTTAAAAAAGAAGATTTTTACATATTTACCAGTTTTTATGTGTAATTTCACCAATATTGATCTGTTTCATTACAAGTGACTAATGTTGTTGTTTTGTTGTTATTTCCCTTTGTCCCAAGTGAAATTATTGCCTCTTTACTTATTCACCTTACTTAGTCATCTGGTTAGTTTGTTCTCAAAGGTTCATCATTGATGTTTAGAAGTTATTTGAAATAACAGGTTTTTTTAATTTATTTATTTATTTTACAAATTTGGTGGTCGCAGTTCCACCTTGTAGATAAATAAATCTAACTGTTATATGAATGACTTAAGCATACCAAGATGAGTATTTGCAGTATTAACATTCTATGGTTTGTCTTCACATTGATGCAGGTAAATTGCCACAATATCATGTAATGCTGTGAATGTTGTTGATGTTCTGAATTTCAGTGAAATTCATTTGAGGTCATGCACTTATGTGCGTTGCGTGCCCAGGAGCGAAAATGCTGCCTCATAAAAAGCAGCGAATAAAAAAAAAACCTATATAAAATAGAAAGTAAAGGTCAACTCATGAGGCCATTAAATGTAAAACAGCTTCTTGCTATACTTTCCAAAAAAACAAAGTGTGATTGTGCAAAAGGAGAGGTCATAAGGTACTGTAGGCTACTCAAACTTTTAGAATAAGTTGTGAAGAAACATGGCCTCATTGTCCTGAACTTGATTGAAAAACAAGGTTGTAAAACTCACACACTCTGCATTTGAAAAGAGCAACACCAAGGGAGCAGGGTTCACAAAGCAATCAATATTAACAGAAAGAAAGCCGGGGCTGAGCAGATTTACAGAGATTAGTTTGGAAAAAATAACATTTTGCCTTTGTTTTCCTGTATCGAGTTGTAATAATTCCTTCATGGCTTGTAATGATCAAGCAGCTTTGTTGTTTCCCACGTCTTCTGCAAACCCTTTAAGAGGACGGATGCTTTCATTTATCCCAGGTGATAAACTGACAGGATGCAATGCCTTTATATGTACAAAAAGTGCATCTGAGGCTGTATTTCTTGTCTAAATTCATTCCGGCAAAGTGAATATTTTAGCTCGGGATCTTATCATGTTAACAAGAACAGACTACAAGACATAAACTCATTTTTCCATTTGTTGTATTTTATTTGAGCAGCATTTAACGTTTGCATTTTTGCACAGGCGTTCAAGGCTTTTATTTTATTGAAGAGGTAGATGTTCTAAATGGAAAGAAAATTATGTTTTCTTTTTTCTATGAGTATTTAGTATGTCAAAAGCACTTGTTATTTGAGTTGTCAAAGCCTGCAAAACATATCCAAGTTTGTAGTTTATCCCCCCAAGGGTGTTAAGCCGCCAGACTTCTAGTTTACTGCAGATCCAGGGGCCTTTCATTAGCTCGTGTTTAGCTCACTATCTGCGATCTTTCCATTTTGCTTTTATCCTTGGGGAGTCAGTAAAGACCATTTGGCCTTGAATCAATGTTTCATGGTAACTTTTAGGGTCAGCGCTGCAGTCCTTACCCAATCCATTAGCAAGCAGCAGAACATGCTTGACTTGGTGCACTCTTTGGTTTGCCTTTCTGGTGCCTTGTCACGCAGGAGAACCACAGCGCCTGGCCGCCGAGTTCAAATGGCAGAGCGTTGTGTTTAAGAGCAGCTGGACCTTTGTTCAAGTCAAGTGGCAAATAAAAAAAGGGATTCAGAGCTGTTTCAGTTTTCCGCAAGAATGCACAAGTGTATGGATGATACACTTAAACCAAACCCAGAAACTCTCAGTTAATAAAAGCTTTTTGTGATCTGCTGCATATTTACTCATCTGTTGGTCAGCAGGATTGCACGAAACCTACAGAAATATTTTTCATGAAACTCTATGAGAAGGACATGGGCCAAGGACCAAGCTGTTAGGTTTTGGTAAATGAGTAAGGCTTGGAATTTGTATTTATTTATTTTAATTGTACATGTAATGGTACTTTCATCTGCCAAAACAAATATATACATACAACCACGGCTAATGTATAATATTTAAAATGTTAGATAAATTAGAAAGCACCTTCCACCAATTCACTCATGATTCTGCATTGTAGAAGACAATGGTTTGAAGATACTTCAGTTAAATATCGAAAGTCCATGTATAAATTGTTGAGCTGCTGTTTTGGGACTTTTGTGACGTGTATCATGTACATATGATTTTGGACTGAGCAATGTTGCATGTTAACAAATGGGATTCTGTGGCCTGGCCAGCCATCTGGTTTTCTTTGTGTATTTAATACTGAGAAAACTGGCCACATCTGCAAATCTCTGTACAACTGTTGTCGGTTGTGTACTTGATTCAAAAATAATGATTGCATTACAGATTACACCTTGTATTCTTACATTTCTCTGACAAAAGCGTCACGTCCGTCTTATATGTAATTGGTTTACTCAGCGCTTGTTAGCCCTGCCTTCATATTTGGATTCCAGCCCTGCGATTCCAGATGGATTTCTCCTTGAGAAAGATGGATGGCTGGCCAGACTAAGGTTTCTGGGGAATATTTCATGACCTTGGCCTTTGACCTGCAACAGCAAAAATCACATTTTAAAACTCTGAACCCCAGACTGTAAACAAACACCCAGAAAAACAGCAGTTAAAACACAACCTCTCTTAATAGCAACAGAAAAAAATAATGCAACAGAAAAAAAACTCCATATAACAATACAAAATCAAGCTCCTTCCTGCAGTTTGTTTCTAAAAGCAAGGCAACAAAGGGTGCCGCAAATCTGGAAAACTTACCCAGTGTTACACAGACGGTCTTTATATTTACACAGGATACGCTTTGGTATGAGTGAGGAGGAGCAGCAAAATGTTTCCCCTTAAATAAAGTACTTTGTTGAAATAAAAAGTAAAGACCAACATATTCGATATTGCTCTAGGTGATCCAAGTCTAGTGCAGTGCTTGTCTTATGGCTTATTGCTTTTTCTAGACTGGACTGTGGGGCTTTGGCAGAGGTCTACATTTGATCGTACCAGAGGCCTCTCTTTATAAATCTGCTCCCAACTTCTCCAAAATCGGACCTCACCCTTGCACCAAGTTTCATCAAAATGCAGCCATTTATGTGAATCCCTGCTGAACAAAAGACAAACAGACCCAAAAAACACTGAGCCCCATTCAGACTGAGATGAAACGTTTAGGACATAAGACGCTCATTGTTGTCGTCAGCCATTCCCCTGGTGGAATGCTGTCTCGATGGTGTTTTCTCTGCTTATTACAGGTGACAACTTCCTCTAAACAATGAAACCACTCTGGGAATAGATCAGAGAAATTCTAGACTGTCTTGTTTATGTTTTCCCTATTTCATCAATATTAGAAATATGCTTGCAATATAAATGCTCACTATCACTATCCTCATTCCCATTTAAAGATGCTAAGAATTATATCAAGATGCAGAAAAGCCAGGCAGTTAAAACGGAAAGTAAAGAGTTGTTGCTATGGAAACAATCTTTCCTCTCCTTTTCCTTCACTGGTGTGATGTGGCCGCCGTTTTGCAAGTAGTAGCAGATTTTCAACTCATCTCATTTGAGATATTTTTCTGAACTGGGCTTGAAGGCTCCTATAGACTGAGGTCTCAGTAGTTTTATGAGTTTACTGTCAGCCACACTGTATCTGGATCTAATCAGCTTGAGTACGACATGTATGCTGACTGTGCTACGACACAAGATTACAAGAATGGTAATCTCCACCACTAGAGTTGTCAAAATGAAGCTGAGCTAATGATCAGATTGTTACACAAGTCATATTTATTTATACGGAAATCAGGAGGAGGAGGAGGAAGAGAATGTGAACAAAGATCAGTCAGTCAAAGGTCAGTAATTTCAGCAACATAAACACACTTGTCATGCTGATCAGTATATCAGGTTCAGATTACTTTATTTATACCCGTAGGTGGATTTATTTTGCAGTTAGGATGATGACATTTCTTGAAACAACATGACACGTAACATGAAACCAATATATGAATTGACCATAGATATGATGCATTAAAATTGCTCCACCAATCAGGACATAAAAGGTAAGAGGCAGATGGGTCATTAAAAAGAATGGTTGTGAAAAAAGATTCAAATAAATCTCTTGACAATGACCAAGGTTAAAAAGTCTGAAGAAGTTAAAAACCCAATAAACGTACAGTACATTTAAAGTTAAGAGTCATGTCATGGTGCATCCCTGTTGGTGAAAATGAACCTCTGACTTTTTTTTTTTTCCTCAGAACAGCCCGAAATCAACAGTATATATCCAGCTTTAGAGGACTATAGAACATTGATGAATGTACGTGCTCTCTGAGTGTTTTTCTAATTTAATAACGTCAAATGTTAGCTTATATCAAATTCATATAGGCTTTTGTAAAATTCTTAAAAATCTGTGATATTTTTATGCTGGACAGGTTATATGATTCAGTCTGTGCTGCTATAACTGCCTCCACTCACATAAGAACAGTTAACTCTATAAATATGGATCCTGGCTGCAGGGTTTTGTCCCCAGCATTAGGGAAGTCGCAGGCAGCTTTTCCCAAAGGATATGGGCTCTGTGCAGGCTGGTCAAGTTCTTTGCCGTGAAAGTTTTTCTAATTCCCCAAACTAATTGCTGTAAAGGTCAGAGCACGCTATTGTCTGTAATATCATCGCATGCCATCATAAAACCTTAAGAAACAACCTTAGTGCACATAACCAAAGCCTCATCTGAATAACTTGTCCTTAAAGTGTGTGTCTTGGATCATGAACTTCTTAAACAAAAGAATATTAATACTACATTTTACAATTCAGGGTAATGAGTAAGCTTCAGAGATGATACCATCTGTACAATAGCTCATTTTCCCTGGCTCACAGCCAAACTCTCACCAAATTTCATTAGAATCTGTCTGGTAGACCTTGAACCATCCCACTGAGAACACACTGAAAGCAGTTGTATCACATCAGGAAAATTCATCCTCAGCTAATGTCTCACTGACCCAGAGGCCGCTCGCTTATTCTTTTAAACATAATCACTGTGAAGCAGAATTACTGCCACTTTTTATTCTTCTCTTTCGTAGCAGATAACTGAGACATCTCAAGTTTCTGGGGTCGACGGGAATGTCAAGACACCTGACACGTGACACCCTGTAGAGAAAACAGCGTCTATTTCTCTTCACTTTGTTTAATCTCACCAGTAAAATAAACGACACATTCCCCAGACGACAACAAGTAAAGACCAGTTTGAGGCTTGCATGCATCATTTCTTTTTCATTTTGCGTCACTTTTAACTTTTGCTTGAACTTTCTGTGTTTTCTAACATTTGACAAAACTCCCTGTTGTTTTGTTTCCGTCCCAGTCGTGCATTCTGTCCTCCTTTCTCCTCAGATCAGTCTTTGGGCTCGTTTTGGGCCGGCCCTTTCCATTCCCTTTCCTCCTGGCTCTCGCAGCCTCTCATGTTTTTAACGAGCCAATAAGGGACAGCTCGACAAACATTCCAACACATTAGCATGGACGACCAGGGTTTGGGACTGTGTTAAGCTCTGCAATATAGCCAGTCCGCCGCTGCTTTAATTATGTTTGCTCAGCACCAACTACGCTAATGGCTAGCTCCATGCCACATCTCCTGCTCAGAGAAAGAGCGAATGAGCCAGGTTTTAGCTTGAATACGCCACAGAGGACTGTTAGACCGAGCAACGGGGCACACCTGAGGAGTTCTGTTGTAATATGAAAAATCTACCATTTAAGCGGAATGAATCCATCTTACGGCTTATGAGGAAGAACAAGAAAGAGACACTAAATATTGTATGGTGCATGGTCTGTCTTTCGTGATTCTTTCCATCATTTCTTACCATCTCTAATCTCTTTTTTTAATACATATGTAACCTGGCAGCAATAGCGAACATTCCCAGGACTTTTACAAGTGTGCAAAGTTTAAGGATTTGTTATTGTTATTATTATTATTAGTAGTAGTAGTAGTAGTATTTTGGGAGTAATCAAAATACATAGTACTCTCAAAGTTCAGAAATGTTATGTAAAACTGTATTGAACGCCCAGATCTGCAGGCAACATCAGTTATGTTTTTGTTTTCCCTCAGTTTTAAGGGTGTATCAAAATCAAAAAAAATGTTTGGCATAGCATGTAGCGATGCATAAAAGCTTTGGCGATAATTGTTCGACCGCTGTGAAAAAATAATGAAATTCAACATTTGACTGATACAGAATCCAGGGATTTGAAAAGCACATGAAAGGCTTACTTTATAAATTTCTTTAAAAAAAAGAAACATATAAATTAGTGACAACAAAAACACATTTTCATTAATAGCGACTAAAGTATACATGAAGAACATCTGAAGTTTAAAAACAATCAAGAAGCAATTACTATTTCAGAAATGTAATATCCACAAAGATCAGAGTATATTTGATTTACTGTAAGGAATGCATTTTGTAAAAAAAAAAAAAGCCCATATTTTGAAATAAACAGCATGCAAGCAATATTCTCTATATCCTCACATTTTGTAATAAATGATTACATATTCTAGCGTTCCTTCCCCCTGTGGCTTCTTGACAAGTAGAAATCTTTGACATTTCAGTGTATTGATTGATTCACTCTATATCTGTTACATAATCACCGATTTACCTAAACACAGACACAAATAAAACATAATATTCTAAATGTCCATCCATAGTAGAAGCGGTGTGCTGCATATTGACAGAAGATTCTATGTAGTTATTTTGTATCTACTAGTTGACACGTTAGAATTCATAGACTGTTATGGTGCTACACAATTCCAGTTAATGACTATGTGAATTTTGGTTGCTTATTAGGTAATATACTGTTTTTTTTTATCCAGAAAATTGCTTTTTGTAATAACTACTCCTGTAGTACATATTGTTTGTATGGATTATATTTCCCTGAGTTATTACATAATTTGCTATTTTAAGATTGCACTACCTTTCATTTTATCTCTTAAAGCTGCTAAGACACTAAAACTTGGTAAATCCTCCAAACAAAACTAAAACTGTCTCTAAATTAAACTGAAATTAAAAAAAAAAACAAAAAAAAACTGGCAGACTAAACTATCGTAAAAACTAATGGCGTTTCAAAAGCGCTCATAACTGAGACCATTCTAAGTAAGAGTTAATATCGAGTAAATTTGTGTGACACAGAAACATATTAAAAGCTATTATTAATCCTGAGCAGGATGCAGACACATCCTCCAAGAACCAGAGAGCTGTGCAAATGGATACTAATTGTGTTATTTGAAGGCATTTTTGGTTAGGCAGAGCAGAACACTTCCCTCTGCCTGATCACCCATCATCCCATCTGCTTTTAAAGACTCCAACCAGTGCTGAGTGTCTCCCTTAGGCTGCTGCCACTGCTGATTTTCAATAAGGATGAGGAAAATGCCAAATGCTCATGACATCATGGCTTTGGCTCATCTCCTTGGTACCAAATCACATCTCCTCCCACCATCATCGTCTCCATCTCCCTCCAGCTTACTCTAAACTTGTTTAACTTTTATATTCGGGGAAAATGCGTGCGTTCCATTCACAAATACATCGTCCTTGTGGCGCTTTTGAAATCTGTGGAAAAACCTGCAGCGAATCCTATACAGCATTTATTTTCATGTGCCAATTTCTATGCCGCAGCTGCTTAAATGGCATGAAAGCAGCAAGGAATGTACAAGATTTGTTGTAACTGCTGTAGATTAATGCAGGTTAATTAAGGTTAACTCACTGAACTAAACTCAGCTGTAATTCTGTGTGTTTTCTCGGGAATGGTTTTTGACTGTAAAATACGTGTACTTAGCAGAGTATGGTGCAAGGAAAAATGAAGGAAAAGTGGAAAGGAAAGCAAACTCTGCCATGTTCAAGGTTAATTAAAAGTTGATCTCGTCGTCAACACCTGGTTGTGAAGTTATCAAATTCAATGAGGAAAGAGAAATCAGACAATTGGCCAAGGGAGGTTTCTGATAGAAGGAGTGGGATGAAAATTAGTATTTTGCAGATGTGTCAGCTGCTTAAATTAGAAGATGGGAGGGAAACAGAAGAGGGGAATAATGCTTTCCAGTATTTACACTTGAGGATGACTGATGAAGTCAGAAGTTTTGAAACCGATGATTATGTTCATTTTCTTCCCTTAAAAAGTCATAAATCATCAGCCCAAAGATGTTGAGTTTTAGATTAAGGTGGATCTAACAGAAGAAATGGAATCTTACATTTATAATTAAGTTTTCAGAGAACAAGAATTACTGTGTTTTTTTTTTATCTTTGAATGAGCCATTAATATTTCTAGAATAGATGCTGATAATAGTTTGCCAATTATTTGAGTTATTACAGGATTCCTGTGCGATTCCCACGGGCTGGGATTTCGCTGTTAAATCATGTGACAGGGCTGTAACAGGAATGGAATGGACAATTCACGAGCAGGAGTCGTAATAACAATACAATGTCTTTTTTTGTATCTTTAAATATACAATTCTAGTATGAAATCAAACGTTATATGTCAGAGGCACCTAGAAAACATCACATCACCTGAAGCTTAAGCAAGACACAACATGGGGGATGGAAGGGAAGTTTTTTTTTTGCTTTTTATTCACCATCACGCATTATCACTTTACTCAAATCGTTTATTGCTATTGTACTGTACTGTCTATTGTTACAGTTTATTGTTTTATGTCGTGGCATTTTAAGGTTTAGCTTTTAATCTCGTACTGCTGTGCGATGACAAATAAATTCTGATTCTGATTGTGATTCTGAGAACTTCTAAATTCCTATATTTTTCTTGAGCTGACTATATTTTAAAGCCCTTTTGGATTTGCTGTCAACTGCACTGACTCAAAGCTGGAAACAGGCCTGTCTTACGGAGCTCATGAAAACTACACTTCTGGTTCTCACAGGACAGCGATGCAGCAAACTTATGATAATTGTGTAGAGTGTGACGCAGTGCTGTGGATTGAACCGCCACTTGGATATACAACAGTACAATGAACCCTAAGCCATCATATATAATAATAAACAATGACAGGAACAATTTAACTGCACAATGACCCATACGGAACGTGAATACGACCGAATGGGGCTCCGATTCTCTACGTGTTTGACAATTTTTGAAAACCGCTGTAATGTGTGTGCTTTCATCTTTAGGATTATAAAAATCACCAGTGCTCACTTTTCCCCAAATCACATTTTTTTGTTATGTTTTGTATGTTTTTGTGACTGAAACAGCACAATGGAAAACCGTTCAGTTGTAACATCAAAACTAATTTTGTCTGAGGGATGAACCTGCCATTCAGTCAGATGTCTGGATTTTTCTTGACAGTCAAACTGCAGCTGTTAAACCTCCTTAACTATCCACTGTAATTACTTTGAGGCAAAACAAATAGTTCACTTTGCTGTTGCTTCACATGCTTCATTGTCAGTTTGTGAAGGCAGATGAACGTCTTGTCACAGTAACAGAAGGTTAAGAAAATCACTGAAGCTGTGAAACTGTAATTTAGTTGTGACTTTGAGAGTGATCAGTGGAGTTAAAAAAGCTTTCAATAGAATACCTGCTCTGTCTTTTAATGTAATCACTTAACCAGGTTATTGATTATTTATAAGTACAGTTGCCATGGCAGTGTTACCTTGCACTGTAAAAAAAAAAAAAAAGAAAAAGAAAAGTGGTTCCAGGCACAATAAACCCCACCCCTCGCATGTATTGCAGTTTATTTTGGCATCGATCCAGCTGATGTCATCATGTCAATACGTGTGCTGATGTCAGCATATCAATTACAGCTATATATGTGCCAAGTTTGACGTAAACTGAAACAAAATCGATGTTTTTATACTGTAGACATGTGAAATGTCACCCATTATAAGTAAATGGGAGGAGGAAAAATAAGATTAAAAAAATTCATAAAAAATTTCCACTTCTATTCAGGGTCACTAGTACTCTGTAAACCAAATTTGGAATGAATTCATCCAATAGTTTTGCTGCTAGAGTGTTAACAATAAAACAAACAAACTACACCAAAAACAATACCCCTTGCCTCCCTTTCAGGGGATGGGGTAATAAAGGTGAAATTCGGGGTCACAGGATCTGCCATATTGCCTTTTTGACTCCATTCGAAGGCAGATTTCCAGATTCAGGACTACCATTCACCCGTGTCAAATCACAGGAATTATAATCAACGGGATTTTAATCAGGAAATACGCCGGATTTTTTTCCTCTTTTGTGTGACTGAAGCATAAAGACATGTTAAATCCACAGCTTAACGTAAATCCTAAACTTCATCTGTGTCAGAGCCCAGTGTGACATCTGTCGTCAAGTAAACTCTGAAAAGACTGAGAGGGCAGCTACACTATACAGTCGTCAAACAGAAGACTTGTGACTGTCAGTACACACAGAGTATGAGCTGAATGCCAGATCAAAAGTCATCCGAGCACATGAGCATATTATACTCTGATTTGTTCATATTCTGTTTTTTGGCATCAGCTGTAACGATACAATACAGTGACAAGTCATACAAAACAATGCTACCAGAGATTAACCATTTATTGAATACAGCACTTTTTTTTTTTATCACTTCATTTAATTAATTTTGAAATCCAGTTAACTCTATTCAAAGTGCAACTCTTCATTTTATAGGTAAGTTCCTCAAGTAAACATTTACCCAATTTTAAGAGAATAGCAGTTTGAAACATAACACAGAATGATTAGTTTGAGACGGAGAACAGGAGAGCTCAGTTCGTATCTGATTCGGTAACGGTCCGTTTCGTGGTAGAAATAGATTCACTGAGGCAGACACAAACCAGGTGGATCCGCAGTTAATTTTCATGTTTTGTGGATAAATTAAAACATGCTTTGACTGCTACTCAGCGTCACGATAAATCATCCCAAACCCTACTGGCATCAAAGCGAGGTGTGACTGCTGACATGTGGAGGCCAGAGTGGGCAACAAACTGGGCTGCACTGCTTAAGGGGCTGGAACCTCTTGCTTTTCATTTCACCATCCATGTTAGAGCAGCCACTCAGCCTGTTTGAATGACATGTTTCGAGCCTCGAAGGAGCAGCATGGGGCTTATTTTCTTGTAATTCATGTGGATTTCAGTTAAAGCACACAGTTAAAGGATATTGAGGCATATTGACTGTCATACCAGTAACGTTTTTCAACACGCAGGGCTAGGTATCTGGGTACATGGATACTGCGCTGATACTAACACCTTCCATATCAGTTGTTACATGAAGGGTGCGATTTGTTAGGGGGGGGGGGTGTTACATGCTTACTTTTGCTGAATGAATTTCATCCTCTGAGGGGACAACCCTGGGAATGATTCAAAACCAATTGAAATAACAGGCAGGTTGTGACTGGCTTTTCTTAAATGTATAGCCTACATGACATTGCCGGGAAACGAACTGTCGGCAGTCGCAGAATTCACGAACGTCCCCATGCACATAGATACATTGTATACTTTACCTATTTCTCACTGTATATATCAGTAGTTGCTTTTCCATTGGATATATGCGCAAAACTTTACCGATATTTACTAAATGTTGAAAAAACAGAAGTGTGTAATGTCCGTTTTTCCATAAAATCACAAATGCGATGATTTTTTTAATTTATTATTACGAGATGACACAAGAGGTCATTCCATAAACATGGCGCCGAACTTAAATATCGTGTTGTTTTACAGATATATTCATTATTATTATATATTACCCCTGTATCCCGTACTAAATTTTAAAAATGATGTAGTTTCCAGGTGTGTTCGCAAATACCGTGCCATGTTTCTTTTAAAACTCTTCTTCTTCACTTGTTGTAACGTCTGTCAACATCCATTTTTTAAATTCACCTGACTGCAAGATTGCAAAAAACAAAACTAAATAACATCTCCCTCTCCGTTTTTTTTTTTTTTTTTTTTGCAGGTAAATTGCACCCTGGTCAGGACACCATATTTATTTTTCAGGTCCTCTATATTTTTTGTCACTCCATAGATGCTTCATAGCACAAAAAATACAGACTTATTTAAGTTCTGTTTACACTTGCTACTTACTTGTTTCTGCATCCTGATATTATACCACTCAAGCCAATTTTGCATCATAAAAAATGACTTTATCTACACTAACTTGAAGCTGTCTGTTACCATAACATTAACCATTAGGCTTTTTTTTTTTTTTTTTTTTTTTTTTAATAATAAATGTTTATACCAAGATTTCAGAAAGCTGTATCTTGGAAGTGGCTAGAGATAAAGCCACACTGTAAATGTGAAAAGTATTGGATGTGACCCAAAGTTTATGATGGGAGTAACTTTACTTTAATTTCAATTTCAATTAGCATATTATGATGTCACACATACACAGCCGCCATATTGGATTGCATAACTTTCAGTAAATTGAATTCTGAACATATTTACATGGACATTTTCTTTATGTTTTTGGTTTTTTTGTCATCATATCCTTAAAATATATGAACTTACTCTGTTTTACTTTCTACGAATGTTTAAGTTTTAGAAGCTTTTTTTTATCCAAGCAGCAGAATAGCCAAATCTGTCCTTATCTTCCCAAACTAAAACTAAATGACTTTATTTACTAAACCAGCTCTGGACTATGCCTTTTGAACTGGATTTTCTTCTTCACTTCGTATCGAAACATGCCCTGAAATGGTGTTGGGATTGAAGGGGCACATGTCCGCCATTTGTTGGTGGGAGGTGGTAGCAAGATTTGGCAACTCTATCTGTAGCTATGGTCTGTTTCAGTCAGTTATGTTGTTAGTCACAGTGTTGTGACTTTGGAGCTCAAAGGTTTAATAAGTAATGTTTGAAAGTTAGATAGATCTGAAGAACTGAAATTTGGTATTGATGTTCAGTACCCAGCCCGACCTCGTAAATACGGCGTTCACAGAAGCCCCAGTTCGCTGATACAGTACTTTGTCCAATACCTTGTCTAAATAAATATTTTATGAGACCACGTGAGCCAAGATATAAAATACAGCCCACTCATAAAAATTACCAAGAATCGTTTGAGCTTGCATTATCAACGCGGCGTCCTCCAATCAGCAGCATCACTCACCTCGCCCGCTCTTTGTTCCCTTCCACCACCTCCATCTCATCACCTCCCTCTTGATTTCCCATCTCCTATTCGCTCACTGTCACTTTCTCCTCGTTTTCTCAGCAGTGGTTCACTCAGCCAACAGGTAGACCCAGAGCCGCTGACAGGTTTGATACAGATGTGATGACACACTGTAGCCTGGGGCACAAAGCTGAGAATTGATTCTCCTCCTCTTTCTTTCTTCACTCTCCTCCTGCCTATTGCTCTGCCGTCCCACATCTTCTGTTCTCTCCGTCCTCTCTTTGTGTCTCTTTTCACATGTCATTTTCCGCCGGAGGATGTCTGTTCTTCCTTATTGTACCCCTCGTACACTAATTGAGGGCAGAGGATGTGCAGATTGAGCCTTGATTGCTACCTTCCCCTTTGCATTTGTACTGTCCTCCCTTCCTGTCCCCTGACACACAAACATACGCACAACACACTGACTGCAAACAACATTCGGGCTCATTCTGTCAACATCAAACACACCGCAAGAGTGGGCACTGACACAGTTACGTGGGTTTTTGGCATCGACACACTCCAGATTACAGCTCTATTAGGGAGCGATTTCATTATCTCTCACAACAATGGCTGAATCTGCTGCTTTTCCTTCTCACTGCCCTAATCCTCTTTGTTTCTGTGGCCTTTTTTCTGAGGTCACATGGTCTTGTATCTGATAAGTTTATAATGACTCCTAATGAGCCATTATTTATTCCTGGCTAATCAGCTGCGTATCGAGTGTGAAGGGATTGCTGACAGGCCTGATTCTGAAAGTCTCATTTTTCATGCTGCACAACAAAAGAAGATGACTCTTTCACTTGGAGTGTTTGTGGACAGTGAGAAATGAGAGTTTGCACCGAGTAAGGATGAAATGGACTGTGTGTGCTCAACCGTCTTGTCTAGTGTTCACATCATAATAGTAATTTATATAGGTCCTTATTTACCATTTTCCAAGATAAATGCACATCAAAATAAAAACCGATAAGGCTTAACCTTTTAACATCCACTCTTTTCATGCATCCCTTACACTCCTTCTGTTGGGCTACTACCAGAAGAAGTTTAAGGCCAGAATGCATGTACGAGACTTAAATCGTAAGGGAGTAGGTTATAGTTTCTGTGTTTAACGTGGTTGAAGCACATCTGTTCATGCCTTTAACCCCTGGCCCAAAAATGTGTTGTTGGTAGGCTGGTGCCTGCTAAAGGAAAACCATAAAATATTTAAGACGCACGGAAGATGAAGGTTAAGCTTTTTTTTTTGTTTTTCTACTTTCCAGTTTCCTTTTATATGTAAAATGCATTCAATTGCCTTTGTGTATAAAATGGAAAATATAAATAAACTTGTCTTGCTTTTTTTGCATACATATTTACACTGGGAATATGTATGTACTATGTGCTTTAAAGACAGCTTCATAATTGCAAAGTCACTTCAACGATCAACTATGGGAGGCTGAAAGCAACCACTGCTACCAAAGAATTAAGGCCTGGTTCAGCCATAACGCACTGTATTAAAGTTCCTGTTTTTGCACAGATCGGTCTTATAGCATCATCAGCTGTCCATCCATCAAAAAAGAGAGAATAACACTACTGTTAAATTTACTTGCTCACTAGACTATACCTCTAGTGGTACGCAGTGGTATTACAACAGAGATGGACTATTATGGAATAAAAAATAAAAATAGAAGCAGCAGGTGAAGAGTTGTGGCAATCTGAAGGGACCAAATGTTGTATATTATATTAAAATGAACTTTAATTGACTACCCACTGACACGATGACAAAATAATAAACATATTTTACAAGTGTCAAATAAATGTGAAAATTTTCAGTTTTGGGATGAAAATGGGTGGTATAGCCTTTAAAAATAAATAAATAAAACATGTCGTAGCATTTTAGAATCGCGGTACAGCTAACCAAAGTGTCAGCTGAAATTAGCCAATAAATGCTGTGTGAATCCACTGGATAAAGCTTTTACTGAATAAGTGGAAAGCTTGCTTCCCTGAAACTAGTGACGGCCACTGATCATTTCCAGGGTGTCTTCACAAAAAGAATAGCTGCTTGTTGGTAACATCTTCGACATCTTGGAAGAATTTATGTTGCCCAGTCTAATATCTGTGATATTAGAGGCATGTGATGTGTACTATTAAGAGTGAAAAATGACATTATGTGCAATCTGAGCAGCTGCCCCCCCCACACCCTTGTCACTACTGTCTATACCTACATGTAGTTAGACCTGGCTGTCAGAACACCACTTGGCAATGAACACTGCAGGCAGATCCACAAGGACCCAGCCCATTAGACTGTAAAGGTTGGGCCCAAAATGACAATGGGGAAGTTGCCATTAAACTTGATAATGGGAGCATCAGCTCCACCAGAAGCTGTGGAAATTGCCCTCATGTCAGTATTATTGTAAATGGATGGATCTAGACCCAGGCATGTGTCCTGCAGAACGGTAACAATGTGAGGAAGGAAGAATTTGATGATGTCCAGGACTAATTTGATGGCTCAGACAGTGACACGGGTTATGGAAACGGTTTATGAAATGTTGTTTTATGTATACTAGAATGTAGAGTAAAAAGTTTGACCATAAATGTTTTTTTTTGAATTCTTACAATTAATACTTACTAGTGAAAAATAACAATCACACAAAATATGTTTTCTTTGTAGGGTAATTAATCATAACCAAGGGGCAAGGACTTTCGCTCCACAATGAAACTAATTAAACATCCTATTTTGATCTAATGCCATCCATGTGGACTTTCTTTTGTTAATTTAGAAAACTTTTTTTTTCCTGCCAGATCACTCAATTGTAGTAATAGTTAATATGTTACGCTAACAAGACCGTAAAATAACTTTGTTACACAGTGCATATCTAATAGTGTAGCCCACGAACATTGAACGTCCAACTGTTTCTCCATCATGCAGTTTTGAGTTACATATACATCTACTTATCCCAAAAGACAGTGAAGTTCACTCCCCTGCTGATTCATTTACTAAAATAGATACACAACTTAATTCTATATTTGTCCATATTCCTTGTATTTTGAACAACAAAACTGAAATTTTGATGAAGAATGATGAATCCCATTTGTGATCATTTCATTTTGTGCATTCACACGTGTGTCCATCCCTACTTTTGGGCAGTGTTTTGACAATTTGACTCAGATTGTGCAATCTTTTTTTTTTTTTTTCCTCGTCCATTCCCTGGCAGCTCTATTTCCTGAGCGACATCATGGTGACAGTAAAAGCAGCAGCTCCACAGCTTCAGAGGGAAACTAAGAGAAGTTCACCTGAGGGAGTTGGGCACAGTCATTGTACTCTCACCTCAAAGTGCTTAATCTCCAGACTGCACGCACTGATGTGGACGTGCAGGCACATGCAATCATAAAATGTTTTGCCGTTTCTGACTCTTAATGATTAGCAGGGAAGACTGTGATTGTCTGCTCTGAGTATTCTGCAAAAACATCCACAACAAAGCCAAATTATTATACATAACAGCTATTTTTTTAACCAAAAAACAACAACAATTGGCTAATCATTTTTTTTGTGGCTAAATTAATTAACCTTGAATACAAGTCTAGACCTGACAGAACATGAAATATTAAACAATGAAAACATTTTAAGATAAGATACACTTAATATGATTGAATTAAGAAGTTGTCTTGCTCCTCTGCTGGGATGTAATTGCAGACCATTATTTTCAGTTTGATCCTGATTAAATCAGCTCAAAATTTAATGGAATATCTGAAGACAAGATCCTGTCGAAGTTCTGTTTTGTCAAAATGAAATTACATTTCTGATGCACATCATACTTGACAATAATATTTGCCATTTTTGTAAGAACACCAAAACAAAACAAATATGCAGGTTTTCAGAATCAAGGCTATTTGAAGTTTATTCATTTAAATTCCCTGTTTGCAGTGAGTGCTTGTGGTTGTGTGGGGAAAACCTTGAATATATGCAACAAAATCATGCAAGGTGAAAAAAATACCAGCAAAACAGCTACACTTCTCCTTGAGCACTTTGCATCCCATTTCATGCCCAAACCCAGAGATTAGCCTTACATTAATAAACCTACAGTGCTGGAATTGAGCGATTAGTGAAACAAACAATGCGGGTCCAAGTGAGTCGCTTGGGAATGTAAGGGCAAAGTGACACTTAGTACAGAGTCCCAGACTTTCACTGTGGTGCTCACTTGACGGATTTTGTTAATTATCAAACGGCAGGGGCCCGGAAATACATCCAGGTATAGGAAGGTCTTTGTTGACACAGTGTCAAACAGCAAAATTTTATCCTTTGTGTATGTATATTCAAATAGCTGTTGCACTTTATCCTGTCTGCTGATCAGTCAAGCACTGCTTTGGTTGAATGGGCCAGTAATGAAAAATATGAATTCATTTTTATCCTGCTCAGGCTCAAGTGTCATTTCTGGTGGCTTTTCCTATTTAAACACAGCCCAGTGTAACTCGGGCATTAAATATCTTTATCCATATATTCACACTTCATTTTCAAATCTAAGCCTCTCGTGGTTATTTGGAGCATCTGTGCCTGTTCGTGTCTGGGTTGCCTTTTCATGTGAAGGAGCTGTGATTTGCTATGCATCAGTTCAAATGGCTGATTATATACATCTGCACCACACAGGAGCGAGAAGCGCAGGACTCTCACACTTGAGTGTTTAGCCCATACTTGTGCTGCACTCCAGGATTTTCCTTGTTTGCTTTGACCATCAGAACTGCTGAAGTCTGCATTGTTTTTCAGCAGTTGGTGATAAAAAGGATGATTTAATCTGTCATTTGGCACAAAAGATGGAATGTTTTCCAGAAGATTCACTTTGTATTTTGGGTTGTGGCTAAAAGGAAATTTGAGAATGCACTTAATCAAATCCAAAATTGCCCAAAACACAAGGACAACGACTGACCACTTTCAAGTTCTGCAGCGAAGTGGCAATTTGACAAACAAAGTGGTTGTTGTACCCACATATACAAATTCACTCTGCACTTTATGTAGGTGTTTGTTTCCAAGTAAAGCAGAGCTGGTGAGTTTCATGTCAACACCACTACTGTAATTATCTTCTAGCCTGAGGACGGAAGCATCATTGGTCTGTGGGGGAGACAAAATGGCTGATGGCTGCATTAATATACCATAATTTCACAGCAGGAGAGTCAGAGCAGTCTCACATTGAAACAAAATAGGTGTTATTATGAGCACACAGGGTTTGGTTTGGTTTGGTTTGGTTGGCTATTCTCCTCAGATTTTGACTTTCACTAGATGATACTCGGCATGTTTACAGCAATGCTTACCTCAGGAATTTATATCTGCAACTTGGAAAAGTAAATTCTAAAAATGTTATTTGCTTAATCAGACTTCGATCTTCAATGCTTTGCTTCACTATTCACTATAGTTAAAGTCATTTTAACGCATGCTTTCAAGATCAATAAATTTAAGCATTTATTCAGTGACTTATTGTCCCTCCATGTGTTCTCGTGGTCGTGTCAAATTTAAGACATTTTCAATGATTAAACGGAACTTTACATATACATATGTCAGTTCTGTTAGAACATAACAGCTAACAGTCATTCTGGCTCAACGAGTTTATTGGAAACCTGTCATTTAGAGTTACACCGATACTATTAAATATATTTTCCAGTTTGTCATTCGACCACAATATTAGTGATGCTTATATTTTGTATCATAAATATTGACTGGAGTTTTACAAAGTGCTTCAGGTGCTTCTTTGTGAGGATCAGCAAATTATGGACATTAACTAAACGGTTATAAATATTTTACCATGTTACTCTGTTTAGTTGCATTTTATTCTATCGTGTTTTCCATTCAGTTTATCATCTTAGATCTTATATTAGACCTCAGACTCACAGTTAACGGTACACTGGTCTGATCATGAGCCCCTACGCTGCCACAGATAGGACTTCAATAAAGTGGTTCTCGAATCACTTCAGAATTAAAGCTCTGGCTGAAACAGAACCAACTTACAACAGTGCTGAAAGTAACACACTTCTCTCCACAATATTTTCTGCTTCAGTATTCCTTTACTCAACATTGGTTTGGGTTTCTCAATAACAATGCTTCACTTTAGTTTTCATGGGAGCCTACACAAGTCCACACAAAAGCAGTACAAACCACACCTGATGCAGTCCAAAGCACTCATTGCTCCAAGCCTTAAACCGGGCATATGGGACCGGTTTGTCAACCTCAGCAGTCTTTGTAAATTGTTCCACTTCTGTGAAGCATAAAATTTAAAAACCTGTTTCCCAGTCCCTGTGTTTGTCTGGTGATTTTCCAAGACTGAAAAACAAATTTGTGGGACCAAGTGCAGTGCATATTTAAAAATGCACTTAAGTTAATCTATATAATTGATATGAATCACTTCCGTGGTTTGAATGTACATTAATTTCATGATTAATTCCTTTGCATTTAAATATATATCATTAGAAGCTTCAGTTAAACAGAAATAAGGGAATTAATTGTGTTTGATTAAACCAAATTGTGCAATTATTTGATTCATTAATTATTAATTATTTGTAAATTGATTGACAGCACTAATCGAACTATACAAATGGCTTCATAAGACTGAGCTCTTCATCTATGGGTTATGCATTCGCTTCCATTTAGCAGAATTCAAGTCCAAATGTCCACAGTGAACAGTGTAACCTGGTCTTAGACTGGTGAAGCTTTCATTCTTCTCTTCTCAGCCAGTATTGATCTCTGTATATAGAGCCGCTCTCATAAAAAGAGCAAATTAGAAAACCAACTTTGGCTTCGATCCCTGATGCCTCTTCTCCGCATACAGAAATGCTACACATGCACACACTTTGGAAAAATGTCCCTCAGCATATAAAGAGGAACCTTGCAGAGTGGAGATAGTGGCGCAGAAAGCTGTGGAGTGCCAGTGATAATGGCCATCTTCTGGCAGCCCAGAGAGCCGTGACAGGCCCCCATTCCCTGCCACCAGCTCTCCGCCTGCCGCCGATAAGGACAGGGCAGGTAGCAAGACACAGCGGCAGGTGATCTCTTTCTCCCACAGCATATTCGCTCTTTCTCACGCTGGCCAGATATCCGGATGCACTGTACGGGCCATAAGCTCACTGACTGCACAGAGAATATGTGTGCATGCACATGCTGAGCGCTGCAATTTGCACTGGGAGGAACATTGTCATGGGCAAAAAAAAAACTTAAAGTATTACTGCAGTGTGTGTGTGTGTGTGTGTGTGTGTGTGTGTGTGTGTGTGTGTGTGTGTGTGTGTGTGTGTGTGTGTGT
>JAPTYQ010000013.1:2055059-2075754 GCA_029814465.1 Ostorhinchus cyanosoma | reverse complement strand
AAACTTGTCAGCATTTTTTAATAATATTAAATCATCCATCTGCAGAATTATTGAATCCCTTCCCTCTCCCTGTGAACTCCAAACATCTATTATTTTTTACTCAATATCTGACCTAAACATTGCCAACCTTAAATGATTGTTCACCAATATAGTGTACAGCTCACAATTAATCCTTGGCCTATTTAAGTATCTGCTCTTCTTCTTCAGTTCAGTTCAGTTCAGTTCAGTTCAGTTCAGTTCAGTTCAGTTCAGTTCAGTTCATATTGCCACCATGCCTTGCCTAAGTCAAAGGAGGTGTCAGAGTTCAGAAGAATGATAATTGAATTCCACATGAAAGGAAAAGGGTGCAAGACCTCGGCTAAGACATAAAATGTACCTAGACATACAGTTGTAAACATCATTCAAAAGTTTAAGACCAAAGGTACTGTGGCAAACCAGTGAAGATGTGGCAGAAAAAGGGCGAGTACCCATGTTATTGCAAGATGGGTTGAAAGACAAGTGAATAAAGACCTTCACTTACTGTCGAAAACTTGCAGGAAGACTGAGTAAGAGCAGGGACTGATATTTCTATTCTGTTGATACAGTACGGTGTACGTTACACAAGCAAGGGCTCCATGCCAGGACCCTCAGCTGTACATCCCCCCTGACCACCAGGCACAAAAATATAGACTCCAGGATGCCAAAACCCCTCTGGATAAGCCTCAGAAGTTCTAGGACTCTGTTATATGGACACATGAGACAAAACTACAGCTCTTTGGCACAATTGATCATCGCTATGTTTGGAGGTCGAAAAATTAATCCTATGTGGTGAAGAACACACTACCAACAGTGAAGCATGGGGGAGGCTCAGTGATGCTGTGGGGATGTTTTGCTTCCTCAGGTACTGGAAACCTTCATCATGTAAAGGGATAATGTCTTCTTGTGTGTAGTAGGAAATTCGGGAGAAGACTGTGATACCTGCAGTAAGAAAGTTCCGGCTTGGACGTAACTGATCGCTGTAGCAAGATAATGACCCAAAGCATTGGTCAAAGTCCACCCAACCCTCTCTCAAGAAGAGGTCCTGGAAGGTTTTGGAATGTCCCTCGCAATCCCCTGACCTTAACCCCGTCCAAAATCTTTGGTGGGACTTAAAGAAGGTGATTGCAGGGCACAAGCAACCAAACTTGACAGAGCTTGAAGCTTTTCCAAAGAGGAATGGGCCAGAATCCCCAAGGAATGTTGCTAGAGGCAAATTTCTAGCAACCAGACCCATCTCAAGCAGGTTATTAAAGCCCAAGGATGTGCTATTAAATATTAGAGCCAGTTACTATGAGGGGTTCACTATTTCTGCAAGTCAGATAATCAGTTGTGTATTTTTTTCTGTTTTCAGAACACCTTTTTGTTTTATTTGCTGGAATAAAGTCTTTAATCTGTTTCTGAGTGTCTTCCATCATTAAAAGTCCTTCAGTGTCATACAGGTTTGTCAAGTACAAAATTTGCATATATATAACAGAACAAAAAGAAAAGATGAGATGGGCTAGGGATTACCAATTTATCAAAACAAAAAAGGTTCGAAGCTGAAACTATATTTTGACCCCAGGTTTTGGAAGAAATGGAATGGTTCCAAGATGAAAAGGACCATTAAAAAACACTTAAAAAACGGTGTTACCACCAGCAGGTCCAGAAGCCACAAGTGGTTAACAGCCTTGTTTGTTTACTTCCTCACACTGTACTGTAAAAGGTCAGATGCCAGAAGTCAAAATACCCGGAGAGAACAAACTCCACAGAAAAAGGCCCAGTTGGGATCAAACCCACCACCTTCTTGTGGTGAGGTGATACTGCACCAACATGCCAGCGAGCATGTTACATGAAGCCATTCTTCCTCTGTGTACTACTGTGTAGCACTGACATTCATGTTATGTGCTATAACATGGTGCTATACGTGTGTGTGTGAGTGTGTGTGTGTGTGTGTGTGCTTTTGTGTGTGTGTGTGTGTGTGTGTGTGTGCTTGTGTGTGTGTTTGTGTGTGTGTGCTTGTGTGTGTGTGCTTCTGTGTGTGTGTGTGTGTGCGTGTGCTTGTGTGTGTGTGTGTGTGTGCTTGTGTGTGCTTGTGTGTGTGTGTGTGTGTGTGTGTGTATATGTGCTTGTGTGTGTGTGCTTCTGTGTGTGTGTGTGTGTGTGTGTGTGTGTGTGTGTGTGTATATGTGCTTGTGTGTACTCACAGTGCAGGTGCATTTGATGCAGGGTTTCCTTTCTGGACTGAACTCCTCCTTCTCTTTGTACAGACGACCCTCAAAGATACAACCTGGCGGAAGATAAATCAAACACAAAACTTCAAACACTTTGGTTTTTCTTTTTTATGTTTTCAATTCATTTCCACTTGTTACCTTTAAACACACACCAGTGTACTTGTGGTATCAGTAGTTCTATCCCATAGTTACAATAAATGTATATAGATGTGTGTTTTTATTCACCAGAGCAGGTGGGGCAGCATTTCTTGGGGTGGATTTTGGGATTCTTGCAATGAACAACACATTGCACCTCTGCTTCGGTGATGACCCCTTCCTGTCACAATCACAAGGAAATTATATCAGTTTGTTTAAAGGCTGCTTTATCTTGTCCTTGGTTGCCTCATTCTTTCAATATTTTTTCTTTCTTATTATCTGTCTCCTTGCTTAACTGATACATCCTTTTACACTGCTGACACCCCCCTTCTGCTTTTTTCTTTCTTCTTTTCTTTCTTCTTTCTTTTTATTCTATTTACATAATAATGTTTTGTTAAATTTTTTCCTACCAACCTATGAGGAAGAAAGGATTCAAGGTGCACGTACCTTGAATCCATTTTTCCTCCGCTCAGTAACTCTAACAATAGCATTTTTCAGTTGCTTTAGAACATAGGTCAGAGGTTTCTACATGACGTCAGAACTAAAATAACATCGTCTGCTCACTGAACCTCAGATCTACAGACAGTCAGTACAGCTAGGCAGGATTCAAACGCAGACATAAACACACCTGACAGCGTCTGGTCATGCATGGCTTGGTAGAGGTGGTCCACAATACTGAGCTGTTATAGGATCGTCCATCCAACACGCAACCTGTTCATTCAAAAACAGAAAAATGAAGGGTTTGTTTCGGAATACTTATCACCACCAGTGGGATTACACACTACGGCTTTCTCCTCATTAAATACTCCTCATCACAATACTTGAGTACTGGTTCAGTATGGATGACAATGATTTTGATTTATTGCAATTTTAATTTCCTTTTTCAACACTAGTAGTACCTAATTAACACTGAGTATGTTAAGTGATGAGCCTATGATGATTGCCATAGTTAATATTTAGCTGTTCTTTCTTCATTAAAATTAGAGTTTTTACACTTTGCGAATAAGGCTCAACTACATTTTTTTTACATAAATACACTTCCATGTTTTACCATATTCACCTGTTCTTTACCATCTTTTACACATTTGTAGTTCATTTCATTATCTATGTGTGCTTTTATGTATTTATATAATATTATGAGGACAGAAATCTAGGAAATATGAATTATTGGATTCTAAACAAAATCACACATTTAAAAACACATTTAAAAACACAGTACAGTTCATTACTAGCAACTTACAATTACTGACAGGCTTTTTAGGTATGAGAAAGTCAGTGGCAGTTATAATATATAATATGTACTGGAACTTTTCCGTAATATGAAACATAATGTGCAGGACAATCTGTTCTTACATGCAAGAACATATTGTCCTTCACAGAAAAATGGCAAGAAGACAAAACAAGAAGTCACAAAATGGAATCATATCAAACACAATTAGCACAAGAATAAAATGAGAAACATGCTGTCTGTACTTAAAGACCATTTTACATTTTTTATATTAAAAAAATTAAATTAAATTAAAAAAAAGACCATTTTACACTTGAATGTTGAAGTGAATATTAAACCAAAAATTGACATCAGTGAAGCTGACCTTATTTTAATTATTTTTTATTAGACCTTCATTTAACCAGATAATAATAATAATAATAATAATAATAATAATAATAATAATAATAATAATAATAATACAACTTTTATTTAGAACACACTTTTCAGTGAATCTCAGAGTGCTACAATAGATAAAATCCCATTGAGATCCAGATCTCTTTTACAAGACTGACCTGGCCAAGAGGTCAACAGCACACGCCAAGAAAGACCTTGGACCTTCGTGGAACTTAATTAAATTTTTTGAGTTAAGGTCAAAAATGTGTTTTGTGATGTAACAGTTATCTTGAACTTTCAGAATCAAAATGTAATCAGTTCATCCTGGAGATCAAGGGAATTTTGTGTCAATTTAAAGAAATTAATAATTAATCCGAGGTTTCCTGAGATATTTTGTTTAGCTTAAGTTTACGCTGGACCTTCTGCATATGAAACGACATTTTATCCTATTACACATTTCTCAGAAAATGTCTTCATATTTGAAGCATAGGCCTGTGAGTTTGTGAACACTGGATAGCTCAGTAAGGTCACCACGATGCCAAAACCAACCTCTGACCAAAAACATTTACTCATCATTTCTCATCAGAGTCCAAGTGAACATTTGAAAGACAGTCCCTCTAGGGATACTTGAAATATTGTTTTGTTCTGTGTGGAACAAATAGAAATGATAGACAAATATAAAAGTTTAAAACATGTTTTTTTTCCTCTGTTTGCCAATGGACCAAAAACATTGTTTAATGAAATACACAGAATTCTCTACCTTCCCACGAGTTACACAAATGAAAAACATAACATATTGCACACTTTTAACCCCCCCCCACCAGCCTAATATAGTGTAAGATTCTGTTGAATGTTACTGCCCCATACTTTAGATTAGATTGTCTTTGTGTAAAACTTAGTTAATACATATTTATTTTTGAAAGTACTCAGATGATCAGATTATAACTGCACAAGGCCATTTGACCTTGAAAAAGTAGGTCATGGTGACCCATTTTCAATAGGCTTCTGCTCCATGCCAAGATGCATCTGCAGTATAAGTTTGGTGCAGACATCTCAATGCATTCTTCAAATGATGTGATTATGTCGTTGAATGGACAGACAGACAAAACAATTACAATATCCCTTCAGCCGCGGGGTAAAAAAACTAAACAAAAACCTCTCTGTTGTCTTTCAGCTGCTGAGTAACTCCACAACTACTGGCCTATTCCCTAAATGAATAGCTCATTTCATTTACAGAAAGTCGTCTCAGATTAATATTTAACTATTGATACAGAGAAACCTGATCACAGATATGGATTTGCTTGAGTTCAAGTCAGACGCTTCACTATCAATGTGGAGGGCTTGTGTTCGAGGGAAAGACTCAGAGTAGATAAAGGAACATCTCATAGAGACTTACATCCTCTTTACTAACTCTGATTTGACAAAAATCCAATGAAAGTTTATCTGAAAGTAACAAGTCAACCCCACAATGCAAAACAGAAAATATGACCCACGGCCCTCTGTAACAGGAGACGTAGAGTGGACCCAAGTGCACACACATAACACTTCCAAAAGTCTTTATTAGTTGATTTACTGATGCAAACAGAATGGTGGGAAAGCTTGGATGAACAGGTGAATGTGCCGGGTTTGAACCTACTTCTCTCACATGGCAGATTAGAACAGTGCCCCAAAGCCAACAGGAGAGGCTGATTTAAGGCCTCAGGGGAGCATTCTTTAGAGAAAGGCAGAGGCAGTGTCAAGAATAGACAGGCCAGGCTTGATTGAGGCCTCTTGAGCAGTCTGTGGAGAAAGGCAGAAGCCGAGAACAGGAAACACCCGACAGGCGGACAAAAACCAGGGAACAAATACACAGATCTTGCAGTCAGGAGCAGAAAATTGCTGGGTTTACCAGGGCAGAGACAGGAAGATGTGGTCAATAACAGGACGTGGCAAAGGGTCGAGAAAACAGAAGGACGAAGAAAGCAGGTAGCGCTCGCACCACAGGGATGTCATGGTAACAGGAGGCTTGGACGGCCGCAGATGAGGAATGAGAATGACCAAACAACCACAGGGAAAACCAGGGAACAAACAGCCAGATCTATCTCAGAAGGAAGGTGGGTTTACCAGCGCGGAGACAAGAAGATGTGTCAGAAACAGGCCATGTCAAAACGAGAGACTCAGCCTGAGGACAGATGCTGGAGAGGCCGCATGCAGCAAAGACAATCTGAGCCCGAGTGAACAGCTGGGAGCAACAGGTGGAACTGATTAGGCTGATGAGGAATGGAAAGGTGAGGGAGGAACAGAAGGAAAGCAGACACGAGTCGCTTTTCCACTGACCCTCAAATATCGCAAATATAAAAATTCACCTAATGGAAAAACGACAGTTTCGACAAAACTCTTTCAATGAAAAGTTTTTGCGCTTGGCAGGAGGTGGTTTTTCTAGTGTTGTGAAATTGGTGTATTATGCAAAACTGCAATAGAAAGACTTTTTTTTGCAACTGCAGTCAGGTGAATTAAAAAAACAGATGTTGACGGACGTTATAACAAACGAAGAGGAATTTTAAAAGAAACACGGCGCAGTATTTGTGGACATAACAGGAAACCACATCATTTAATTTAGTACGGGATAGAGGGGAAATATATGAAAATAATGAATAAATCTGTAAAACACGATATTTACTTTTGTCACCATGTTTATGGAATGACTTCTCGTGTCATCTCACAATAATAAATAGACAAATCATCACTTTTGTGATTTAATGGAAAAACAGACATTACACACTTCTGTTTTTTCAACATTTAGAAAATATCGGTAAAGTTTTGCAAATATGTCCAATGGAAAAGTGACTAGTGACAACCCTGGCATGTTCTAGGAAGAATCACTAACTAAGGTGGTCATGGTTCTGCTGCTGTTACAGTCCTGGGGTCTTGATGCAGGAGCTCAGTCTCTCAACAGAAGTGGGTGATTACTGCAGGAAAACTCAACAAATTAAATGAAAGTCCACATCTGACTTTCTATCAGTGCACAATGTAACTATATGGATATTTCCTTTTTATAAGCCATAAAAATATGGACCATTATAAGTAAAGGCACATTTGTAATGCTTCAAAAATTTGTCAAAAATGAAAACTTCTCAAAACTGTGAACAAACTTTGAAGACATTGTCAAAGGACGCTACGTACATTTTTTAATTTAATCCCAGTAGTTTTAGAGAAGAAGATTGTTGCAATCTAGACATTGTTGACCTTGAGTTTGACCCTTCAAGGTCACTCAGGGTCAAAGGTCATGTGTCCAAATGAAAGTCCATATCTGACTTCCAATCAGTGCTCAATAATAACTATATTGAGATCTCTAACCACTTCAGTATTATATGCCATCAAGTCCATTACAAGTAAAGGCAAATTTTTAATAATTCAGATATTCGTAAGAAATTCAAAAATTTAAATTTCTTAAAACTGTGAGTAAAGTTTGTCCCAAGGAAGCTATATATAAAATTAGAAATGAATCTGACCAGTAGTTTTGCCAGAGGAGATGTTTGAAGAATTGCTAACGAGGACGACAGTAAAGACGACGACGACACAGGAAACATCTCATCTCAAGGTCAGTGATGTGACCTTGGGCCATCGGGTGTTTCGGGTCTCCCAGTCTCAGACCCCCTCACCCAGGGGACAAAGCTGGGGTTGATCAGGCCCAACTTGCATCCCGTTAGGAGCCCATGGATCAGCCCTCTAGAGCCAAAGGCTTCTGTGCTGCTTCAGTTGCAGATTGAAGGGCTCTGTTCTTGACCATCACTGAGATCCACAGGACTGTGAGGAGACAATGTCCTACAAAGCCTCTTCTATGGGCTCATAGAATGTCCTCCAGGCTCTGCACCTGCACAACTCCACCAGTTCCTTGTATTTAGCAGGTTTACGCTCATTGTCTTCCTCAATGCGCTCCTCCCAGGGCACTGAGCAGGTGCTTTGGAAGCTCAGAGGTAATGATCACGTCTGTAATGTGCTGCAGAAAACTGACGACAAAGATGATGACGACGGAGACGAGGATGATGAAGACAAGGATGATGAAGACAAGGATGACAACGACAACAAGGACGAAGTCAACGATGATGAAGACGACGCTGGACACAACACCTTCATCGGCTCCTGGCCTCTTGGCCCGTGAACTAAAAATGTGCTGCTGTCATATTCTGGGACTTTCCGTATTCAAGTTGAGCTCCTTTAACCTGTGGCATAAAAAGCAGAACTGGAAAGGACCACGACCCTCCTGAATGCTGACGTGCACACTTTAATGTTTTATTTAGGAACGTCCTCATAAGAAAGATCAAGGAAGTTTATGCTTCCTTGTGCTTTCAACGTGCCTTTACTGCTTTAACTTAAGTTTATCTTAGATAAAAAGACATCTACATGCCTGCACCTGCAAATATGAAAATATTTCAGATATTTTTTGTAAAACTCCACTGAAATATTGATGCTCAGTTTAAGGGACAAATGAAGAAGAGGATGAGATGAATGGACGCAGAGGGATGGAAATGTACATATGAAAATGGATTGGCTTTCTGATTCATGAAAACAATTGTATGTTTATGGCCTGTGAACGTAACAGTGAACCCCTTTATGACAAGAAGAATACATACATGTGGTTGATAACAGCTTTAAAGCCTCCTGGTCCTATTTGGTGAACATAAAGTTGTTCCTAGGGGAATGCTTCTATGTTTGAAGAGGTTCTTCTTCGCATATCTGTGTTCATGCCACAGCGCCCTCTGAAGCCCATTAGCAGATGCACATTCTTTTAAACAGGCTGTAATATTGGTCTGACTAAACCACTGGTGAATCTATACTGATTCCAAAGATTGTATTACTCACTGAATAAAATATAAAGCTCATTGTTTATGCACATCTGTTATCATCAAGTTTTCTTCTTCATACAAAAATACAAAGGTGTTTCTTTAATGTTCATGTGCTACTATACATTATGGTTCTGTTAAGTAATCTCCATTTTCAGACAGAAAACAGCCCAATAAAAACAAACACAGTTTACAGAGTTTGTATTGTCAATAGCTGCACTAATAATCTGTTTGGAATCATCCAAACAAGGTTAAAACAGTTAAGGTTTAGTCTGAACTAAAGTCTGTATCGTTAACTATCATTAATGTTAAAGAGACATCACAAGGTAAATCTGCAATTTCAGCATCAAAGTCCATTCTGTTCATTTAGAGTTGAAAACAACAGTGCTTTTATCACTCTGTCACTTTATTTGAATCTAAAAGTTATTTCTTAGCAGTTCACATCCCATTGTTTACCTCATACTTTAAAGGTTAAAGGTGCTGTGGCATCTGCCCTGAACATGGAGGCCTTTGGCAAACATTCAGAGCTCTTTATTCTTATCATTGAAATCATTATTCAAGGACAATTTTTTATATTTAAACATAGAAATATGACATGTAGCCTTGTTAATAGACCTGTCATGTTTCTGTGTATTACTATTATTGAATGATAAAATGGTACAGAAATGAAAACAGTAGTATTTCTCTGAGACGACAAAAGTATCATCATCATCATCATCATCATCATCATCATCCTTTTACTTGTGTATTCATGTTTGTTGTGTGTCTGTTTTACCTTTACACCTTTCACAGCAGGCTCCAGTCTGTTTCACCACAAGAGCACAGTCTTCAGAAACAAGGGGGCATTTTTCCTGCTTACAGTCTGCTTTCCCGTCCTGCACAAGAAACATTCATTGAAGTTAAATAACATTGTCAGTGTCATGTTTTCAATTACTGTCAATCACATTAGGGGAAATATTTTACTTAATGTTAAAACGTAAAATTTGACAGGTAGTCAACGCTAAACATGTCTTTTTTCAATGCTGGGGTGCTGCTTCGCATCATGGATGTGAAGCAGGCGAGTCAGACCCCTGTAGGTCCTGTGGCCTGACATGAGCTCCCCTGAACGGTCCTGGCTTTGAAGCCAAGGAGACGTTTCATTAAAAGAAGAAAAGCCTTAAACCCAAACCTGCAGTTCACCTCCAAACAGAGCACATTTCCAATCACTTCCCCCACTCAGTGACACACTGTGAAGCCATCTCTCATTATTGGTAACTGAACTGTTTGGAGCGTGTCAAAAATAGACCTGCTGGAAATATTTAGTAAAGTAGAACATCATGCTACTTCTGGAAACTTCTGATCCTCTGGGAGCTTCTGACACATGCTGCAGCACACCTGCTGGAAATTCAAGTCCTGTGCAAAGTGGCCACCATCAACTCCACAGACCCTATAACCTTCTTCTGTCCTTTAAAATGGCATCCTTTAGGGTTTTAAAGTTTGACATGTTTTCCATGTTATATTGTGAGTAAACACCTGTTTATGAAATATCAAAAATATTGGATTCTGTTTTTATTTACATTTTACAGCATCCCAAAGGTTTTGGAACTCGGTTCTCTGATAAAGCCTTTAACCTCAGGCTCTAAAATACATATTTTTTAACCCATAATGATTCAGTGCTAATTTTGGACTTTTAATGTTTCTCTCTATTAAACCTTTCCTAAGTCATTTATCACCATTTATTATAATATTATCCTCTATATTTAGCATTTTCTCAGTTATAATCAAGTATTTTCCTGTATTTCATTTACTCATCATGTAGATTTTTATAAAACGCTCAGACTAGAGTTGAAGGTTCTTGTATCAGAAACAGAAAAAACTGAAGAAAAATTTTTCAGCAAAGATATCAATAACGGTACATAAAAAGAAATGGCTCCATGGTATTACTGGTGAATCCATGTTGTAGAAAATGACAGCGTTTCCATGTTCACTACAGAGCCTCTGAATGTCCAAATGAGTCATAACTAATGAAAAGTGAAGGAAAAGAAAAATGAAAAGATGCCAAACTGCATTTTCTACCAATTGTTTTGGTGCACTGATAGGATAGCATTTTGGTTTCCAGTAGTTGTTTGGGTCTTTGTGGATTAAATAATAATGTGATGGTGTCGAACAGTTCAAAACACCTGACGCTGTTTCATCAAGTTATAAAAGCTGAAAAAAGATTTTCACCAATTAATGCAGATTTTTATACTGTATTTTTGAATGTTTCTGTTTAATGTTAGACAGTTTCTAATGTTTCTAACATTATTTATCTCATTTTTCTTGGTTGGTATCTGCCAATAAAACACTGGCGTGCTCCCTGCAGACAGAGAGCTGCACTGTAGAGTTTCCACACTGCTGTGTGTTTCTATTTAATGATGAGTTTCCACATGTAATTGTGGAAAATTTTCCAGAGAGAAAAATCTTCAATTCAAAATGTTAAAATCTACGATGAGGCTGAGACTGGCCCTGAGTAGCAGACTTTAGCGCTATATGCAAATCTCCACTGCTTATGTTGTCTCTGGCTAGTGTCGATCATTAAACTTAACTAACATTTTTTACTTACATTATCAACCACCTCATTTCTAATTATTCTTGATAACAATTTTTTTTGTGGGACTGTACAAACTAATAATATTTCGTATTTTATTATTTACTTTTACTTTCTTATCTAAGTATAAATGATTACAATCAGCCAAAAATGTCTGGAACAACAAAAGAAATAGGTTTGATTACACATCAAACCTTAGAAACATACACAGCCTGAAATGCGGTTCTGTCTGGATCTCCTCCTGTTTTGTGTTATCCTTTGTCAGGGTCAGAGGTCACAGCAGGTCACTGTGCCTTATAAACACTCAACATACCACCACAGTTCTTATGCAGGTAGACTGGATGTCTACCCACAAACCGTCTCTTGTACAGATACACATCCAGTCCTAGTTTATTTATGACAATGTATAAAATGCTCCTGTAGCTGTGGAGGTCAAAGGATTTTCAGTCTCAAAGTCACTGAATTCCTTCGGGTTCTTCACAGGTTGAAACTTCTTAAATGTAGGTTTTAGCTTCAATCAAATTTTCCATCAAATTGTATTAATATAGCCCCACATCTGTTATCTCATGACACTTTACATATAGAGCTGTTTGTTAGTTTGTCATCACCCGAAACGGTCAAAGACTTGAGATTAAATATCTATTATAAATAAACAAAGACAATTAAAATGAATGAATCCATTTCCTTCATCTAACTGTTGTTTATTTCCAACTAACTCTGTAAAGGCCTGTGAGATAACCTTGTTGTGATTTAGGGCTCTACAAATAAAATTGGTCTGAATTGAATTCATATTTGGTGTCTGCCAAAGACTGCATTTAGTTTGATGTTTAGTTTTGTCTCATCTGACCAAAGGAACGTCTTCCAGTTGATTTTGTAGACTTCCACATGGTCAACAGTGGCTTCCTCTTAAAGGACTGTCTGGTGAAGAACCCAGTCCCATCTCAGCTACTGAGGCTTTGAACTTCTTCAGAGTAGTGGGGGTCTCGGAGGCCTCCTCACTACTCTCAGTTTAAAAGCACAGCTTTCTCTAGGTAGATTTACATGTACCATTTTCTTTCAGTTTCTTGATGATCTTCCCTGCCGGAGGTCTCCGAGTGCTTTTCTAGTTTCAGTTTAAAGTGGTAAATAAATTGACTGTAAGGCAGTAGTTTTACTTTGCAAACTCATCGCCCCATGGAAGCAAATGTAATGGTCTCAGTGTTCATAGGTGGCTAAGCAGTAAAGCTAACCTCTCCACTTATTTGCAATGAGACAGACAGGAAATGACCTTTGACCTTTATCTCTCTGACTTACTGGCAGTCTGATCGATCACAGATAGTAAAGGTATCCTTTCACCTCCTCTACTTGTGCAGGTAGGTCATCTGGAATGTTTACATGGTGGATTATCAGGCACCTGGAAACTTTGACCGTTTTATCACAGTGTAATAAAAATGGATGAAAACTGTGGGCTTGGTTTTTCCAGTTGAACTTATACTAATCTGCAACTTAACCAGGATTAATTCTTAGATTCTTGGATTCAGTCTTTAGCCTGCAGCAATTTTATTACATTATATTATTTATTTATTTCGAACATGCAAAGAAACAAAGCAAAACAAAGCAAAATAAGACAACAAAAACCCAAACATTTCTACGAACAGAATCTATCTTCAAGGACGAGCAAGTCTGAATTTTTCATGGTCGAAAAGGAGTAGGAAGAAGTATAAACTTATTCAGTCCTACCCCTCAAGTGCTTCTACACATTTATCACTAGCTTAATATAAAAATCAAACAATACATTTTTCCGAATTTTAGCATTCAACCACAATGAATACATAATGTAGTGATTGATTTGTGCACATTGAACATTGTTCATTATGACCATTGCTGTAGAATTAGTAAAAATAACGACTTTTCATCTGCAGTCCGTAGGCAGGCGACAGAAACAAGACATGAAAACAGCCAACATTAATACATCACTTGTTCACTATAGATTTAAAAAAAAAAAAAAGTAAAAATGCATATAATGATGACTTGAGCATTATCACAAAAAACAGACAAACAAAATAAATAAAAACAAATCGACGTATTGCATATCCTCATATAATAGTCTGTTTTTATCTGTCATGATGGTTTTTCTGCTTTGACTGAATACATTTCGGCTCTAATATCAACTGTGTGTCACTAAGTTGCTACTGCACATATGTTTTCTTCTATTCTCGCATTGTTTTGTTTTCTGGCGAGAGAACTACCAACTTCATTTAGAGCATCAGTCTTCTGTGGATGACAGTATTATTTAAAATTGTTCCGGTTAGATGTAAGTACTGGCAGCAGTGGTGGGTGAGTGTTATGAAACGATACCAAGAGAAAAAATCTGCCAAGATGTGAGACAGACTTTGTGGCATTTAACATTTTTCATGAACTTTAAGTTTTTCTCAGGCGCAAATGAAAGTTACAAGTGGTCCAGACGGGTTGTGTGAATGATTTACAAAGAGTTTGCCTTTTTCTACAGAAGGGCAAACTCTGTTCACTTGTTTCTTTGTCATCCATTGATTTTTGACTGTATGACTGTGACGTTCCTCCTTTTACTGTTTCTTAACATTTTGGCTAATATAGGACAGGACATGGTGCCTTATTTTGTCTAATCTAGTTTGGAATTCAAATAATTCAGAAAGCTCCATTACACAAAGGTAGCTTTCATCGTGTTTATGCAAATTATTTCCCCAGTTTTGTTAAGATACTTGTATATGCTGTAGGCAGACGAGGCACACGTCTTATGACAGCAATACCACCATGTTTTTGTTCCAGGCCTAGTGGATTTGAGCGGATCAAATTATTATTATGAAAAAAAATAATCTCAAGTGCAAAGGTGGCAGCATTAATTAGCACAAATAAATGTGGTAGAAACAGATTTAGGGAGGCGAGGTTTAACAGACCTCTAAGGGAAGTGTTGCATTCACTAAATGTATACAAGAAACAAACTGGAATGGAATAATAGATGGAAACGAGCATTACAACATCATGTATGAGGGGCTGCAACAAGGTCAAACAAAGCATTTGAAATGAAACAAAACAATGTCAGCTTTAGCTCTTAGTTTTATGAGCTCCTCAATCGATCACTCAAGGAATGTCTTTTTATAAAATATTAATTCTAACTTGCATGATAAATGAGGATGACTGACAACCAGCTCTTAATACTCAAGACTAGCGGATGGAAACATGTATGAATTCACTTTTTTTTTTTTTTTACCAAATTTATGAAAATTTGTTGTCATTACTTAAACTTTACCCCCCCCCAAACTTAAACAGACATTTATATGCAAAGTTGTGGATTTTTGCACCATATCCATAAAAGTAGCACATTATTCAAACACAGTTATAATAAGACTAAACATATCCTCTGTTTGCAGCAATAAATAGTAGCAGCATTTTATTCTGGCATGTGAGTTGATGCTATCACGTCACTTCTAGGTACATGAATGTTTTAAGTAAGAAGAGTCACAACCTGCTCACATGACAAATGTCAGTTTGATTAGAGAAATTTTAATTCAAGGCGTTTATCAGGTACAATAAATTGAATGTAAATTTTTTGAACCAATTATAATTTGAATTGGTGAGCGCATTGTAATCTGAAAATACCACCCAGGGTGTGATTAACTGTAACACCGACACTAAACACTGACACGTGCACTACTTCTACTAGAGATACTCCTGCTTTAAAGAATGCTGACCATTTGTAGTTAATGCCTTATTGGAAATCTTTTTGTCTGATAATTCCTTTGAAAAAAATGCATTAGACACACTGCCTCTTTGAATAAAAAAACACAGTAATTAGTGTTTTATCTCCTTCGTTCTCTTGCTCTCGCTCTATCCACTGTTTTACTTCTTGTCTTTGAGTCTCTCTCAGCCTGTCTCTGTAGTTCAAGAGAAGAATTCCCTCTGACTCCTCCACAAAATCATAGACAATTAAAGCAGGGCTTTTTTTTTGCCTCAGGGCCTATCTGCTCTGTGCATTTAATACATTTACACGCAGACAAACACACACAGCCTCCCACATACATATAAAGGCATACAGTACACACACACCCACGCTCAAAAATGGACAAAACACACATGTAAGAAGAAAATACACAATGACAGGTTGTGTGCAGTGCATGTTATTGCCCATGGCTTTAATGGGGCTTTTTATAGACTACAGGATTACAGAATCACATCCCAGCTGATTGGACACTCTCCACTCTGTCAATCAAACATTGGATTCATCCTGCCGCTAAATGCAGCGATGCGTTTAGCCTGCCGTAGTCTGCTTGAGATTTAGTCACACTGACTTAGCTGCTGGCAAGTTTGCACGCACATTTTCACCAGGTCCAGAAGTCAGAGAATCATGTCACCAGGCTAAGTCTGTCAGCATGGACTTCACCGCTAACCTTACACAGCAAAATAGGCATTTCAAGGAAGTAAAAGAAACCGATATTATTCATTTAAAGAAAAGTGTTGACTGGTAATCCTGTCTTATTAGAACATATATAACAAAATTTAACCAGTAACAGGATGAAATGATGGTCGGCACTCGAAGAACAAAATTGTTTTACTTCTTTTAAAAGACTTTTCAGTTTCCTCCTTTGAGGTTTATTATGATCTTTCAGTGTTACAGTTTTAATCTGATTTTTTACATAAAGAAGATGCTTCTCCTACAGTATTGTCAAATTTTCTTTTCAGTAAGTATAAGACAATTTGTTGATATTGTTTGTTGATTCACAGGAGGTCTCATAGGAATTTCACAAAATTATACTAGTTTGAGGTACTTTAATACAAACCTGCAATTAAATGCAAGATTTTGAAGTGCAAAAGACTGGAAATAATTATGTGCTGCCAAAAAATCAAAACCTCACATGCTGAGTCAATGTGTTGATTGCGCTGCTTAATTGTTTGTTTGTGGACAAGGATTTTATCAAGTAATTTTGAATTTTTTTTTAAGGAGAGAAATGTGCCATTTTTTAGTTTACTATTCATGGCCGAGAATAAGTTTAATCACAGGCATCAACCGTATCTGCATTACAATCTGTCCATGCCCAACAGCCGACAATTTGTGCCAAAGTTTTCAATCATGGAGTATGAATTATTGTATGAATTTATGCCAGATTTGAAGATATTTCCTCAACGTGTCTTGGATCTTGCGAGAATAGGAATGGACAGTCGCAAGGTCCAAGTGAACATTAATTCATTCATTTTCTGAACCACTTAATTCCTGAGAGAGCCAATCACAGCTACCTTTAGGCAAAGGCTCGGTACACCTTAGACCTGTCACCAGTCCATCACAGGTTCCTAAGTAAATATTTAATTCCAAGGTCTTCCAAGTCGCTTGTGAGATATGTTTTAAATGCAATCAGGACTGATGGAAAGACCTACTCATAAAGGTATGTGGTCATATTTAAGAATTATGTTAGCATCTGTTCATAATTTTATGTAGAGGTGGAGGATTTGTGTGATTTTACATAAAAAATTATGTATTAGGTCGCTTTGGGCCATTATTATGACCATATCTGTGTACAAAAAAAAAAAAACCTAGCTGTCACAGCTTGGCTCTCAGAGGTCATCACACTAGCGGAGATGATAAATAAACACCCTAGAAGAATAAAAACAACACTTGATTAAAAAAGTCAATTGGAGCCAACTGCAGCCACTAGATATGGGAAAAGACGTGTAGTTAATTTAGTTGCTCTCCACATTGATTTCACATTAATTTGTCTTAGGTGGTGCCCAAAATAGCTCGGGTGCAGCACCTGAGCTCCGTAATGGCAGTGAAAAGCTTAGATAAAGACACTAGGGAGGACCACAACCAGTATGAGGCAGCTTTTTGTCCAAAACCATCTTGCGTTTATGTTTCATATTTGTGGCTGAATTTATTCAAGTCTCATTGTCGTTAAGTAAGCCAGCAGGTAATGTATGATATTGACTGGCTCAGACACATTACAAATGGCAATCAATGGTTTTGTTTGTTGTCGTACTTGCTTGTCTCCAACACTTCGCAGAGCAGCTAATAATTGGAGCTGATAATTGCTACTAGGCTCATAACATATTGACCCAAGCTCTGTAATAAGCAGGTGAATGCAGCTGAAAACCTTCCATTCTTGAAAATTGATATAATTAGCATGTCTCTGTGTCGCCACCAGCTGAGACAGTCTTGAATAAACAAATTCTCCTGTGTCATATTTCAAATCCAGTCAGCATTCTCATTAAAATGTCAATGTATATTTGCTGTGGGGACCGCTGTGTATTCCAGCGTAAAAATGCCAACTGAAGGCTTATTTTTTTCCAGGTTGAACTTAATTATATGATTCACACTGATGACTTCGGCGGCACAGAAAAGCTGAGGCCATTTTTCTTTGGCCTGCTGGGTTTTTGTGAGCAACTTATTACGTGATCAATCACATACAGCATGAACAGCCCAGGATCAATTAAAAATTGAAAACCATTAAACTACTTAAAGCACCAATTGGGCTCTGCCTTAAGTCAGAGGCAGGCAGTGTGAAGGGGCATGGGGTTAAATAGACATGATTAATCAACCTCAGAGCAGCATTTATGTGTGAGTGGACAGTAGCTATGGCCTTCATCTGACAATCCGTGGGAGGATTTTCAGTCTTTAATGTTCTGATCGTTAGAAAAATACAAATCGAAGTCATCCTTGGGTTTTCTGTAGTACTTGAGAACGCTGTCTAACACCACCCAAGGAAATGTGTGGAGCTGCAGAGTGAACAGATGCAGAAACAACATACAGCCATTTCCTTTGGTGAGGTTTAATTTATTCATTGGTGATCCGTTCGTGTTAGTGCCATCTTATTTCCTGTTGACTGGCCTGTTCATTTTGTAATAATTTATTATATTTTTATTGCAAGATATTTCAAAATTAACAGAAGTATCAACGGTGTGTGAAGAGAGTGAACAAGTTGGCGTATAAGGCTACTTCCTTGCACAGAACATCACTGTGGTGTTCCAGTTTCCCATTAGGGTCAGAGTGACTTATTCCTCTTCTACAAGTTGCATTTGAAGCTATAACATATGTTCTAAATAATGTTAGATTCCTTGGACTCTGCAGCAGAACTGGCAACCTCCCAGCGTTTTTGGTTTTAGAGGGTATTTGATTTGTAATAACATGGTGAATTGTCTGCGGTTGCTGATTATTTGTTGACATGTAGCTCACATCCATGATAACAGTCTGTACTCGGATTTCGTTGTTGAGGGCTCAGCCATCGTTTTGTCACATATTCACTCTCGGGTTTTTTCATTGCACCTCTTCTGTTCTCCTCTAAAGTATTCACAGTGTGCAACACTAGCCACTGTTTCCTTATTTAATGTCAACAAATGAAAGGCTCCCGGCACAATATAGTTTCCACCATAAAAACCATGCATCCATACACTGCAAACCTGCATGAATTGTACATATTGAACCTTTAACTCAAAGTGAATGCGTAGAGCTGCATTTATCTCCTGTAAATTAAGCCTATAAAAATGAGGACAATGTGTCTGTTGTGCCATACGCTTTGTCACACATGCATATATGTTTAATGATTTCCATTTCAAATGTATTGAAATATGTTCTTCATGATACTATCTTTTTATACATATGGATGTCTGAATGCATGTTTATGTGGCAGAGATCAGCTGTGTATTAAACGTTAAGCATTTAAATAAACATTGGTGATAAAACATCTCTTTACTGTCATTATATAGCCGCTACTGGTTAAAGTGGCAGTGCCCCTCTACTGCCATCTATAGGCTGCCTCCGTTCATAGCAGATGGCTTCCTCTGTTAAGTACCGTAGAGCAGCTTTAGTGTGAGGCTGCTGCTGGCTGCAGCCATCTTCCCCTGAGATGGTGTAGATAATCATTTCATCATATCCTCAATTATTGACAGGCTCTCTGAGCTCGGTTGTTACATTTCCAGTGTTGTACAGAGAATTAACATCAATTTGAGTGTTATTCAGCTTGTGTGTGTCTGTGAGTGTGTTTTATTAGTTTGATCCTGACTAGACTTGCTGTTTGTAAGGACCTCAGATAGGACAGGTTTATGAAAAACCTCACCTCACTCTGTGCTGTGGCTAGATTACCACTCTGTCAAGATACTTTGGCCTAATAATGACCCATTCCCTGCTGAGTTGCCAATCATTTGTCATCACATTGCCGGCATATTCACAGCTCCACCATGCTGTGAAGATCACACACACGCCTCATCTTCATCTAGACCCTTTTGGCTACAACTTTGCTCCTGCTCTTCTGTCTCTCTGTCTCTCATTTGTCAAATTCCTGTCAGCCAAGATCAGGCTTCATTCTCTATTCAGATAACTACCTTTCACTTCAGCCTTACAAAACTTCCACCAGAGCCCCTATTATGCTGGGTAAAATAGCCTGGCACAGACAAACTGCTCAGACTATGACTTGACACTGCAAATTTTGTGGCAGCAGAACATTTTTATATGCCATTAGGTAAATGGATATATCCCCGACATATATTTGGGACTAGTGTCATATGCTTCAATTTGTTGTTGAGGACGTAAGAGCTTCATGTGACAAATTTCTGTCACAAAAGGACAATCCAAGCACTATTGAGTTACTTCCTGATCTCTATCATTACTCTGCATTTTAAGGTGCCATCCCTCTCTTGTTCAGTGTGTGCAGCATTGTACAATGATAACTGAAATAACATTACCTTGAGCTGAAAGAACACCATCCATTGTGTAAGTGACTGACAAGCTTGTCACAAACAGCCGTGTGCCTAATAGAAGGTATCAGGCTCAGTTGTTGTGTTGAACAGAAACTTTGAAGGAAGCTTAAGTTTTGGATGGAAAATATTCTCAGTGACAGCAACAATTGAGGCCTTTTTAGGTGAAGAGTAATATTTGCATGTCAGTTGCACTGTGCCTTCAGAATGAGGGATGTAAATGGTGACACACAATAGGAACAGGAATAATATAAAAATGTAGCACAAAGAAGAAGAAGACTTAGAATCTTAAAGAAGCTGATGCTTTTTGAATGTAATTTTGTATTATGTCTATTCAAGCAGCAAATGTTCACAATCATTTTACAGCTCCAGCAGCTAATCAATTTTCCCTTTTTTTCCTGTCATTCTCTATTCCACTCTTTCCCTTTCTTCTGTTCCCCTCTCTTTCTTTTCTTTTGTGTTACAGCTGCTCTACAGGTGTCCATATCCCTAAACAAGGTGGAGTTAAGTGTTGGAGAGTCCAAGTTCTTCATCTGTACAGGTAAAAATGTGTTTTTTATGAGGAACTGTGTGTGTATGTGTGTATGTGTGTGTGTGTGTGTGTGTGTGTGTGTGTGTGTGTGTGTGTGTGTGTGTGTGTGTGTGT
>JAPTYQ010000013.1:2036539-2050608 GCA_029814465.1 Ostorhinchus cyanosoma | reverse complement strand
ACCCCCATCACCACCAAAATTTTATCATTTGTTCCTTGTGCCAGTATCAACATTTCCTGAAAATGTCATCAAAATCCTTCCATAACTTTTTGAGTTATCTTGCTAACAGGCAAACAAACAGACAAATAAATGACCACTTTTATTCCATTTTGAACCTTTGATCATCAGCCAGCTTCTCCAACAGGCACTTATTTAAGTAGACTGTCCTACTTGACCTATGACCTTAGATTTACTGCTAAAGAAGTGGATAAACAGCCACAGATATTCTGTGCAAATCCATCTCGGTTGGATCATTGTGGTTTTCTTGATTTCCAAGTCAAAATATTTTATTTACTGTGCATTCCTCTGCTGAGACATTTACAATATCACAAATCCTTTGCCATTGCTGTTGTTTGTTTTTCTTATATGCCAGCACAGAAGGTCTGGAAAATAACATGTTTGTTTTGAGGTTTTTCTGCAGTGCATTGATTTCACTGCTGCTGAACCACTTCTTCTGGTGTTTTTATGGTAGTATCTCAATTCTTCTGCAGATTTGGGTGGTTAAGAACGTTTGGTGTGTCTGGAATTGATTTCTGTCACTCTATTTTTTTCTGTTATCAAAAAATAAAAATAAAGAACTTCCAGAGAATACTGTGGCATGACGATCACTGCCTGTAGCTGCTGCTTGTCTTGGTCCTATTTAAAGTTTTTTTCCACATGCTTGTTTCATCAATAAGACATTTTTCTTACACACAGAAAAATTCTGATCGTCATCCTTTTTTTGCCTTAAGAAGAATCTCGAATAATGCCAGCTTATGCAGATCTTGTGACAGCTATTCATACAGTTGTAAAGGCGAACTCAAGGAGGCAGGGTTGAGCGTGAAAACCAGGACAACGCGTTACAACAAGTCCCGTCCTCTTGTATCATGTGTGATGCAAATGGGTTGTCACCATGTAAGCCGCATTGACTTTGACATATTTCGCTGTCAACAATGGCAAAGTGGCAGGAAGTGATAACGTTGTAATGCTAACAGGTATAAAACAACGCCTGTGGCAACGTGAGGCACTTTATGAAGCCACAGAGCTCCAGTGGGAAGGCAAGCCATGTGAAGAGAACCTAGCAACGCTTGTGTTTCATCGCCTCATCAGACTCGTTGGCCTCGGAGCTAATGAGCAGCAGACACACATGCCAAGGATATGATGGTGATAGTGATGCTAATGGCCATTGGAAAGATCATGATGATGATCGGTGTTAGCGTGCTGTTTTGTTAGCTGGAGTCCTCATATCTTTCTTAAGCATCAAGCAACTGTTATATCATCATTTACCGTTACGGAAGCCAACAGATTCTACAAAACAGCTTCTCTGTTCATAACTGTACGTGTCAAGTTATCTCCTCTGAGTTGTACCCAGGAGCTCTTGAACTATCACTACTCTTTGCAGCTGACTGCTCAACAGCTGGAGGTTAAAAGCATTGCTCAAGGGCATCTTGCTGATAGTTACCGAGGGAGAAGAGAGCATTGAAACTGCCTGTCTCCTGCTCTCTGGGGTTAATCTATCGCCATTGGCTACTGCCATTTTCCTAAACAAGACAAACTTTCATTACCTCTATTTTAAGTTTCAGTTTCTTTAGTTTCTTTAATTAAATCCTGGGGCCTGCCCCCATGGAATTGGACAAGCGTCTGTCCATCTCCTAGATTCAAGGACTTAAGTTGATTGAAAGACCAAGTAATGGCCCTCCATTCTGACACTTTTATAAGCAGAATTTACAGGCAAAGGACACCTGCTGCTTGCAGATGGCCCTATCATCTCCTCCAGTGGCCAGATGAGTTCTTATTTCACATGATACATATGGGCAATGTTTTAATCATAATACTTGTTAGCTTTTGATCAGGCCTACATTTTGTTTCAGTGTCTGCATTTGTATATGTGCATAATCCTGGAAATGAGAGTGGAATTCACAACTTGCATATGCTTTACAGACTTATTAGCTATGTAAATCCAAGATTATTTCATAATCATATAATTTCATATTGTCTCTTCCTTTGACAATTTCCAACTATAATGTTGGGCACTCTTGAGCTGGTCAAAACACCTAGGCTAGCTGTTCTGCAATATAATGATAATCTTACTGACTTGTAAAATCTAATACAAACACATCAGCACAATAGTAAATTTGCTTAATGGCAACACTATTCGTGTCCAATCATTTTTTATGAGGGAATGTTCAGACAAGAGGCAAAGCAGCCAGTTATATTGTGTTTTCCCAGGCCTGCAGGATGAGCATTTTCCAGGCTTACTGACTTTATGCACAGACATGCCAAGAAAATGTCACTCATAAGAAATCTAATATTTTAAAGTTTGGTTGGAAGGATTCCATTTATTGGCATAATTTGAAAAATGCATAGAGCTGTTAGAAGTCAAGATCTGGCAACTTGTAAAGGAAATACACATAATAAACATCCTGAGGCATTTAAATGTAGACATAGAACTGCACAGATCCCAGGTGTGAGTGGGTGTAATGCTCAGTACTGGATGTATTGTGAAAAGCAAAAGGTAACTTACGATATGATCTTGACAAGTAAAAGAGAGAGAACGCACTCATTATAATCAGTGTTTTTATCTCCTTTTCCTCTTTTCTGACCTTGCCTCCAGCTATCGGTGAGCCAGTGAGGCTGGAGTGGTTCAACCCCCAAGGCGAGCGCATTGTGCCCTCTAAGCGAATGGCCCTCCACACAGAGACATCGAGGTCCAGGCTCATTATTTACAACGCCATCGTTGAGGACGCAGGTATCTACCGCTGCCAGGCCGCCGATGCCAGCGGTCACACCGAGGAGGCCTCTGTTGTGTTGGAGATCTATCGTAAGTCTGACAGATAATATGCACGCATACATGTTTGCTTTGAGATGCTCTGTGGCTGCTTCCTGAGGAGATTTTGACATGATGGCATAAAAAGAATACAGCAATCACATTACTGTTTGGTCAAAAGGACAGAACCTATTCATATTCTCCCCATCACCACAGCTGCAAGCTATAATAAATGTTACCTCTGTCTCTCTGGATGTGCATTTTAGGTCCATGTGTGCCTTTGAGTTTGTGTGTGAGCTTGTGTAAGAATGTGTGTTACTCATTCTTGTGATTAAAATATAATGACAGCTAGTAATGCCGTGGGACCCGGATCCTGCCAGGCATAATGAGGGATATGGCAGTGAGGGTAACCTGCCTTGCTGACCCATCACTATTTCCTGAACAAAAACTTAATGTTACGAGGCAGAGGTGGCTCAGTGGTTACAAAGACAGTCCCATTGCTGGTCCTGTCCTCGCTGAGAGCAGTGGATTAACTGCCATTTGTTCCTATTATAGTGTCCTTGAGGAAGACATCCAACATAACCCCTACTAGCTTGTTCCTTTGATATGCTGTGGAGCCACTATTGAGGATGCTGAGGTTGTGTCCTCCGTGTATTTGATCCGGTCATTGTGAGCTTTATATTTGGCTTCTATTTGACACTTTTACAAGCTGAATTTATTGTTAATAGATGAGTGATTCTCATTCTGAGGATACTTCTACAATTGCTGGGGGGTATGTAAGAAACAGGTGAAAGAAGAAAAAAGGAGCCAAACAGGATTAAAATATGGATTATCTTCAGTAAAAACACAGTAACAAGTAAGCTGACTGTCATAAATCATTTAACATACATGTTATGATTAAAAGAACATAAAAACTAATTACCTAATGTATGTTTCGTGTAAAAATCTAAAAGTAACAGATTAGTAATAAACAAATGGATTCTTGAACATTTACGTCAACATGAATAATTTAAACAGCCAGTTAAAGGTCATATATTTTTCATGTAGCTGTTAAAAGCAAAACAGCAAGTGATAGAAATAGTAGACTGATGATAATAGTTGATTTGTATGAAAAATATTGTACCTAGGGAACATACAAAATTGAAATTATGGTGTGTATAAGCTGAATGACTTTAGCAGTCAGTCAATATTGAGTTAATCTAACTGCAGATAAAATAGACTGGGAGCCAGTGTAGTGAATACACTTAAACATCAACAGTGTAGTAAATAAGAGTGAATGCAATCCATGATTTTTGCACTACCCATTAGCTGAAGTTGTGCATTTAAGTAAAACAGATTTGAGGTTTTGGATTTTATAAAGAGATGGGGTTTCTTTTGGCAACAACATGGTTTTGGTCATTTGCAGGCGAAAGATAGCCATGAGTGGAGTGGAGTCAGTACAGTCAACTTAAATTATTTGGAGTTGACCTATATGAGAAACTATCACAGCTTTCAGTGGGTTGGTTCAAAAAAAAAAAAAATGGCCAAGCAGTGTTCAGACTAAGTATAAATAACTTACAGAAACATTGCTGTAGGCTGTGATTTGTAGTCCACCTTTCCCTCTCAAACACAGGCGCAGGTCCTCTTATTCCCTGAGTGTCAATAATCTACATTACTGAACTTTAAAGCATTCGTGCTCCATTCATCCATTTGTGCCCCCTGCCTCCAAGCCTAGCACGCTCACTCATGTTCCATCCAATTAACCTCTAACATCAGCATTCATAAAGTAGTGTGCCGCTTGCAATGAAATCTAAACTCATGGACTTATATGTGGAGTTCTGCTGTTGCGACATGCTCCCATTTGATATCATGTCCAAGAAGGAGTATAAGGGCATGCATACTCTCCCATCCCTCACAGACGGACGGTCTGCAAACTGAGCCAAAGACCATGCAAAAAAAAAAAAAAAAGAAAAAGTGAGTCTGCATCAGTTCAGCATTGGACTATGGATTTAGCATTGCATCTGATATGTGGACACTGCTTCACTATGTTTAATAATGTGTAAATATTAAAGCTGGAGGTTTTTGGGTCATACCTAGTTTGGATGGTTGATAAATGCATATTTTTGTGGCTTGAGTTTTGCAGATATCAATATAAATCCGTACCCACACATTATTCCTCCAGGACTTGAAAAGGCTCATCAAAGGTGTTTGCAGTTAAATGCCCATGTGTAATTTTGTGTTCCTGCACAAACATATGGTAAGTGACAGTGAGAAGCCACTATAGTAATGGCAGCTTATGTGTTCCACATATAAATCCTGTGCCATTCCCAGTCCTCTATTTATCTGTGGCAGAGTGACAGGAAATGGGTTAACAGTATAATATGCATGCAGAAGCACACACCTACATGTGCAAAGAGATTACATTAAAACAGGGTGATTTCTGAAATGTGCGTAACATAAATACACATGGACTTTGACGAGGAGTCCCCCCCCACTTTAATTGGAGAAAATGTCAAGGTACATGAATTTCATTCCCAACACACGAGCATGGAAAAATTCAAGCACACATACTTTACAAACCCTCTCCTACTGTGTGGTTGCCTTTTCATCCTCTCCCGGAGAACCATTAGGGGAGACATCACGGCCTCCATCACACCTGCCACCACTCGGCCTTCGCCTCATTCACCACATAACCAGCTCCCCTAAACCATTGTTTCCATGGGAACCGGGCGTCACTCACTCAGGCCCTCGGTGTAGATTGCATGAGCAGCGTGGGGATGAATTCCTGCTGAACGCTCCAGCCAGCAGCCTGCCAGTGCGCAGCCAGAGCAGGCCAAGACTCCTCAGGTAGCACACCAGCCTGTGCACGACAACGTGTTCTACATGCAATTCATGACCTGTGAGAGGGAAAGTGTTGACATCCTCACAGCAGTCACTGACATCTCCATCGTAGTTGGTTATAATCATGCAACAAACAGTAGCAAATCACAGTGGATCAGAAATAGACAGACGGGGGGTGAACCTCATGCAAATATACATAAGCTCCTTCTTGACATTTGTGGAACTTTTCTCTGAGATACATCTCCTGCCGTGCTCTATGGGTGATGCAAATCTTAATGTTTTTCCTTGAATGAAAATCTGAGCATACCATTTGTGAAAACATATTCTGTATAAATGAAGAGCATGTAGCTTAGATGGATGTGATCATGTTGAGACAAGAGGGTAATGGGTGAAATTTGTAAAGCTAGTGCTGTTACCAACTTATTGAAAAAAAAATAAATAACACACTCCTAAATGTTGTACTGAAATGCCACCAGCTGATGCGAGCTATTTCATAAATATTGATACAAATGATTGTACATTGCCCAGCCAAAGTCACACAAATAATATTTACCTGGACTGTGTCTAGTTTTGATTACTGCAACGTCATTCTAAATCCTTCCATATTTCCATTAATTTTGGTTTTGTATTGATGGGAGACAGACCACTGCATAAAAGTCTGGTCCAGAACAGCCTAAATGTTCTCACTGGGGATCAGGTCTGGACTCTGAAGTTGTCATTTTGGAATATGCCCGTTCCATCTGGGTAGTGAAAATCCATGAATGGAAAAACCTGCCCATTCAGTATATTCAGCTGACATTTTATTGACAGATACTGTAACATTGCAGACCCTCAACCTGACCAACTAAAGACACCCCAGATCATAACACAGACAGGTTTGTAGTGTAGGCACTAGGCATGATGGGTAATTACTTTATCTGCTTCTCTTCTCACCCTAATTTGCCATTTACTCTGGAACAGGGTCAATCTGGACTCATCAGACCACATGACCTTTTTCCATTGAAACACAGCCCAATCTTGATGCTCTGTATCAAATCGGTGGGTGTTTAAGGAATGAGTAGCTACTCACTGCATTAGTTAAGCCTCTGAATCAAATGGAATGAATCCAAGCCATTACCTATGTGATTAGGTTTATTAGGTATTGTCAACTGCATATATAAACACACTAATCACTGGACAGCTTATATAATAGAACACCAAATGAATGTCATCATTATTGAAGCTAAGTTAGACTAACAGGCCAGGTTTTATAAAGAAGTGATGTAAATATCATGATCGTGACAAATTCACCTCACACTTCTTAAGAGCCTTGTTCAGCTGTCATCTCACCCACAACAACATTAGAGCTGTCTTGCAGGAGAGAAAAAAATAAACCCTGTTCTTCAATGAACATAGGCTCTAAATGTCTGAGCTGTCAATCAAAACTTACACAGCAGACGTCAACACATTCTGTTCACCCTAAAATCGTAGTAATGGAGCAATAATTTACAAAATTGCCACCAAAGCTTTTTTATTTTTTAGAAAAAAAAAGATTGACTTAAGAGGTTGATGTTTTGTTTTGTTTTTTTCTTGAAAGGGAGTCAAATGGGGACAGTATCTTGTAGCCATCAACAGTTTACTATTTTGGCTTTAATTCCAAGCTGCGTTGTTGCACCTTGGGGAAAAGCAGATGATTTCATTTAATTAACTGCAGTAGTTAGTAGCTTAGCAGATATACAAAGTGACAGGAAAGTTGCTTATACAGTGTCTGAGCAAGCTTTTCTCATTTCCCTCCAGTTTATATGTACGCAAAACAATGAGAAAACAGTAACCCTGGTAAAGCAGTTTTGTTAAATTAGCAAAATAATACATAAATAATAATGGATTAGATTTCTATAGCACTTTTCAAGGCACCCAAAGTGCTTTACATTATTGATCCATTATTCATTCGCTCTCACATTCTCCCTCTGGTGGTGTTAAACTACATCTGTAGCCACAGCTGCCCTGGGGCAGACTGACGGAAGCCCGTAAACACTTGCTCGTGTCTGCATCCCAACTGAGAAGTGGTCTCACCCACATGCTGTATAAGGCTGTTAGACTCTTGTGTAGACATAAAGCTGAAGAAAAAGTCCAGAGTCAGTTGTGAGTGTATTCGCAATTCACCAATGTCAAGTGTGCAGCAGAGTGTTGCTGGGGATAGAATGTTTCCCTTAGTGATTCTCTTGTTGAGCAGTTTGGCTACAAAAGAGATGAACACAAACAGGAGACGCCAAGAAGAGTGACACCAAACTGTTTGAACCAGAGAGGAGAGACAAACAGGGTAGCATATTTTGGAAGATATAAAGTGGAGCGCAAGAGGAAATTGATAAGAAAGCAATAGAATGAGTGACGAAAACATGCAAAGACATCCTTGAAGTAAATGAAGACACTGAAATGCCAGACACGTTCACAGACAGAGGGTGCAGTCGGGGAGAGAAAGCTCATTTTAGGGAGCAGCCTGGCATAAATCACACACCAAAATGCTAATGCTGAGAAGCCTCGCGAACGGAAAGAAGTGATAGGGGAGCTGTCGTTGATTTATGCACACCTTCACAATACAGCACACAGATGATAGCAGGTGGTTGCGTCGCTAGCCGTGCCCACCGCAGCTCACATAAAAGCTCGCTATCAGAACAGTTCGAGGAGGGATCACGTGGTGTTTTTTTGTCGAGGAGTGTTGGTCCAAGAACAGCGTCCCGGCAAAAAAAAAAGCAATTTGTCAATACACCCGGTGTTTGTCAAAACGTAGGACACTGCTTCTAACAGATGCATACGGGTATCTAATATTGAACCTTTCCAGAAGCCAACATTTTGGGAATCAAAGGTTGCATGTGTTCTTATTCTTGTTCTGCCAGCAAAGAGGCTGCAGACTAGAATACCCCAACTCATTGATTTATTTTTATTTTTTTCTCATAGTTGTGATTGGATGCTACTCTCTTCTCTCCAACATGCTGTTTTGTCAGAGTCCTAGAAAATAGGCAAAGCAGGAATTAGCTATAGGTTTATTTTAATTGTGTGAATGAATGCCACTCATACATGTCCAGTGTGTGTCGAGCCTTTTTTGAGTTTTGGCCAGGAGTTACATCAACACATCTTCCGACAAAACTCCCAAAAGTACTTAAAAAAAAACAACAACAAATATTCAACTTTAAGGAGGTAACCTAGATAGAAAATCAGAGAAAAGCCTTTTTTAAGACAACTTTTCTCCAAAGCCTGAACATTAAATTATGTCTCCAATCTGTCGTACTTAAAAGGACAGCGGCACAGCAGTTTTTTTTTATTTTTTATTTTCCTTTTGATGTTCAGACCTGCAATAATTTGTCTGCTCTGAATGCTTACAGAAAAAAAAAAAAAAAAAAAAAACTGTTCAATCTCCATCTTGTTTGATCTCGCAGAGAGGCTGACGTTTCGGGATGTTCAGTCACCACAGGAGTTCCGGCATGGAGAGACGGCAGAGGTGGTGTGTGATGTCATTAGTTCGCCCGTACCCATGGTGGTGTGGTACTACCAGGACAAAGAAATCACAGAGGAGCACCACAGTAAGTTCTCCACATATACCTGCCCTCATTGCTGTAGTATTATTACTGTTTTAATTCACACTTTTTTCCATCTTTTGGGAAGAAAATGGGAGAAAACATTCCCCATAAGATAATTTCAATACAAAACTCCTTTATTTAGATTGTTCCTTTCAAATGCTTGTGCAAAATGCAGAGGTAATAATCAAGAAGCACATGATCAGAACATTCTGTCACCTGAGCAGATTTAAGTGATTTCCAATGTAAAGATAAACTGTAGATAAAGCAGATACGCCATGTACAAACAAAACAAAAGTTAAATCGGAGACAATACAATGTTTTTAACAATTTTCTTTCTTTTATTATTGTCATTACTTGCCTTTGATGAAGACTCAGCATGGTACCTTTTCATGGTATTTCTCCAATATCAGACCAGTCAAATAATAACACAATAACACAGAAATAATGACAAATACAGACTTTTAGAGTGAAAGGCCAGGATCTAATAAGTGGATGTAATTAAACTGCAGATGGAGTTTGCTAAGCTGTAATTATTCCCCTCCCAGAGTACAATTTTGATCTAAGTCTCTGAAGCATTTTTTCTTTGATGCAATATTAAACTTGGAAAAAGTCCAATCACCATTGAAGTTTTGGGGCCACGTTTGCGTAGGTGTGATATTACTTATAACACTTAACAATTTAAATCCTTGTAATAAGTTTTGCTTAATGGAATTAAGCCCCTCTAATTCCTTCTAAGATGCCTATTAACATTTTGCCACATGAGCCTCTGAATTTGTGCCCAAAACCTTTTTACCCAAAACTATTTATTTGTATAATGGTCCTTGACGAGGAAATAGACCGAATAAATGCACGATGGAAACAAAAATGTTGCAAATCAGAAATGTCAACAGAACTGTTTTGTATGGAACCAGTAATGTCACAGGATGTCTGTGCTTGATAAAATAGGCTCGTCTATTTGACGGAGGAATTTTTAAAACTTTTTTGACAAATTACAGACAAGATTGATTCACATGGGATTTAAGTCATGCACGATTGCCACAATTTTTACAAATTACCTGAGGGCTGATGATGAATAAATACTAATTATTATACTAAGTTTTTGCTTTTAGTTTTCTGCAATTTATTTTTTTAGTAATTTTTTTACTAATGCAGATTTTTATGCATCAACAAACTCTACTTTTACAGCTTCATTTACTGAAAATACATGATCTTAGTGACCTTAATACAGTGGTACTGATGTACAAGGCACACAATAATCTTCTCCCTCCTTTCATGCAGAATATGTTTGAATGTAGAAAAAGTCAGTATAGTCTCAGAGGAACGGGCATTTATAAAAAAAAAAAACCAAAAAAAAAAACAGCTAAGGCAAGAAATAAAAAAAGTAAATGTATTTCTGTTAGAAGAGTTCATTTTTGGAATGGCCTTGAAGATTGATTTAAACAGTCTAAAACAATTAAAACATTTTAAAAGATGTACAAATGAGCTATTTTTCAAAAATACATTCAGGGTTGATTAAAGAAAGTACTTGATCAAAAGTACTAGGATCAGTATTAGTAGTTGAGATAAGGACATGATTTACCTGATTTAAAATTAAATATGTTTTCTCTTCTGTTGTATATTTAGCAATGATTACATTGAATTGTTTTTTGTTTGGTTTTTTTGTGGAAACATTGTGCTAATTGTAAATAGGGTTAGCCAAAATAAGCTTTTACTTCAGTCTAAACCATTGTATATGGAATAATGGATAGGTTGAATAAACTACTACTGCTATTACTACCACCACCCTGGGTTTCGTAAATGCATATTCAAGAATCTGCTGTTAAACACAATATGACCTGTTCACATTACATACACGTCTAAATCACAGTCTTTGGGTCTGTTTACCCATAGAAGTGCTTCCATCCTACTGTTTTTATTTGCATTCTCAAAGAACACATCTTTTGAGGAAAATGGTGAAAAATTTGAATAAAAATGGATTTATGGAGAAAAAGAACAGAAATAAGCAAAAATGCCATATTCCATAGAAATATGTTATAGTCAGCTCCTCTTCAACAGCTCAGGTAGTGTGATATTGTGACAAATACTATGTATCTAGCAAAATTTTAAATCATAATGATGGTAATGATGATGAAGAACCAGTTCTTAATTTTCACTTGTCAGTAGTGGATGGAAGTGTGCATAAATTAGCATCTTCTTTTGCCGACTTTATGGAAATTCTGTAAAAATTTGAGATATATTTGAATGTCATATTGCCAGGTTATTATCATTAAAATAGCAACATTTCTTTCTAAATTCCTTTTCATGAATATATAATTTAGTTGAGGATAATATCAAACTGGAAGTCAGATTTTCAGGAGCTTTAATGAGTGTCAGTTAATAAAGTAACTTGCCGCTTAGCTTCATCCTACAGTGATGTTGAATCCACTCTGATGATAATGAATGTTTCATGTAAGCAGTGCACTTAAAAGCATAATTTCTGAATGTAAACCTGCCAAATACACTTGAATATTTAGTTGATTATGAGTCCCAAAATGCCCCATTCTTCCTCTCCTTGAAAAACGCAATACTCTGCCAAAAAATATGGTTCTCTAGGAAATGCTATTTCGCTCCTTTGTTTGTATTCACAATAAGACAAGGATATCACATTCTATGAATAGAAACCCCATCAGCTCTGGAGGAGGCGTTTAACTTGGATAGAAACCATGTTAACAAGCAGCTGAGACGATGGATTATCGAGCCGTTGGATGGTGACATTCAGAGACGCTCCATCTCATGAGATAACGCACCAACCAGCACCCTGCGACAATTAAAAAAAAACTATTTCCAGTAAATGTATTTACATGGTGCTTATAGTGACAATAATTCACACTCAGGTTGTCGGGCCTGTGCTGTCCTTTTTGATCTGCAGCTGATGCATATCATTTTTATCAGTTGAGCTCTGTGATCCCACCCGGCGCTGTCTCTGATAGTGTTAAATATCAGGAGGGAGGTCTGCTTAATTTGTAAAAGAGGAGACAGACAGAGGAAGGGGAGCACCTCAGAGGACTGATTCACTCTCAGTAATATTCATTGGTGACAGAAGACAGGTGCAATAGAAGGAACCGCCATACGACAATTCCTCATTTCCTCTTCTCCTCCTCTCTGATTTACAACTCTCTACACAGCTTCCCCATCCTCCTCCCCGACAAAATGCATGCCTGAACACTGATTAGAACGAGTGACCCCTTGAATCTCTCACATTTTTTAATTGAAATTCGAATCTTCTGTGGCACGGTGATGATGAAACATGAAGAAGAAGGGATTTTTTTTTTTTTTAAATCATTTTGCTTTAATTACGATGCATGGGTATAAATATCTTTGAGAGATATGAGATGGAGGCCTCCTCATCAGCTGTGGCTAATCTCACAGTGGTCTCAGCAGGAGACTGTGGAACTGTAATTGCAGGAGTGTTTATCTATGCGGACCTTATCAGGTAAATGTGCTGAAGTGAAGATTGACAGTCTAACTACTAAGGACTGGAGATGGCAATTTTCTCCTGCTGTTTTCCTAACTTTCTTATCTGGCTTCTCTCTTCTTCTATCACACGCTGTTGTTCTTTTGTCGTTCCGTCCGCTCACTCCTCTACATCTTCCTTCTGTGTCTTCTTTGTCTTCTTCTGTGAAGGCAGGTTCCAGGTTCTGCCAAACAACAACCTCCAGATCCATCAGGTAACCAAAGCTGACGAGGGCGTGTACCGCTGTGAGGCCAGCGTCGAGACACGCGGGGAAATCGACTTTGTGGACATCGCTGTGGTCGTCAATGGTGAGTTGTATTCAGCATCCAACATGGCCACTAGACACTGAATCTGAATCACTTTTAATAAGAATTAAAGCGGCTCTACTTTTTAATTGCTTAAAACAATTGAATGTGATGTTGAGTTATGTATACATGCAGAAGACATTTTTTTCGCAATTCGATAGCATGTAGGAAACATTTAAACTCAGGCTGCAGGTAAAGAAAATACACAGTGAAAAGGAGTTGATTTTCAAATAAGGGGGACTCTTGCATTATCTGTTCTGGACATATTAAACCAAAACAGAAAATAACATATTACGTAATTTTTTTGGTCATGTCTTCTGAATTTTTTTGTGCAAATCAACAATCATGTGAACGTTTAGAGAAGTGAAGCCCTATTCCTTCTGATTTTGCCACAGAGGACCTTGTATTAGAAAAAAAAAAAATCTTCAGTCAACGTCAGGAAGAGATAATGTTTGATCCTGCTCAGGTTATGCATCATTTACACATACGATCTTTGTCAGTTTGAAAATTAATTTCTACCAGTCAAGTCAGATCAGTTGCAGTGTCAGACTGTGGGACATTTCTCGGCAGCTTCAACATGAACGGTAACTTTTGCGTCTTCACACCTTACTCTTGAAGAATGAGGTGAAATATGCTAAGGTGATGGTCGTTTTAGTGTCGGTGACATGTATCACATGCAGCAAAAGATGAAGCCCATTGAAATGTTTAACACAATACTAGATGTTTCTTTTCTATGTTTACCACAAACTGGGATTTTCTTCAGTTGTAAAATTCAAGTTTGTATTGTCAAACACTGCATATGGGCGGCTGTGGCTCGGTTGGTAGAGTGGGTTGTCCAGTGACTGAAGGGGTGGTGGTTTGAATCCTGGCTTGGACTGTCCACATATCAAAGGCCCCGTCCCACAGTTCCCCCTTCGCCTACATTTCTTCCCTACCCCTACATTTTGAGTGAAGGTTCGGAGGGGTAGTGTGTCCCATTTCTCTTTAGCATCAAGGGAGAGTGAACATTCTGCCCCTCCGAACGGAGTCAGCTTGGATGCAGACTCGCGGCTTTTGCTTCAAACGGAGGGGAAGAATCTGCCGCTTTGCCCCGCCCACAGTGCTTTACGAAC
>JAPTYQ010000013.1:2009303-2034764 GCA_029814465.1 Ostorhinchus cyanosoma | reverse complement strand
AAAACAACAAAGTGCATTCTGGTATATTTAAGGAAATAAATAAACAGCTGCTACTGGATTTTACCAACGTAATGGTATGGCTCTGTGTTCAAAGCACAGCAGAATAATGTTCACAGAGTTTTCATGTCCGTATTACAATATTCTAAACTGGCATCTTGCCCAGAAGTAGCCCAGACATTCATATTGGTGGGAAACTATATAGGACACAAGACCTGCACAACAATACAATGAGATACTAGCTAATTGAAATGTAGACTGTATAAGACCATATCGGGCTGCATTGTGAGACACCAATGTAAACATGCAATGCAGACACACAAATATAAAAAGCATGCACAGGTTACATGATCATATACTTGTATCTAAATAGAACTGGTCAAAAACACTTGACCTACTCTCTTAAGGCTTGTAAAGGTTCGTCTGTCCTCCTCTGTTAATTGCTTTTTCCTCACCTTTATTTCGTAATATTCTCTTTCCTGAAGTGAATATTGTCCCACTAATGCATCAGAGGTTATAGTTACACGGCTCTAACGCTGCTATTATACAGATAGAATGATACTGGTAGGAATTATATGCATAATTTTTTAACCCCTGGCCACCCAGCAGTTTTTAAAATGTTATCAATAAGTGAAAAATGAGTGTACCCTAAGACCCCTTCAGTAAGTACCGATTAAACAACTTTCAGCTTTTCTGTTGCACTGATGGAAATTAAACCTTCAGAGGTGATTTAGCTGGTTTGTATCAGACTTATGTTATATTTAAATAACCTATTGTTTTGTTTTCAGACAACAGATCTATAATGTTCCTAAAAATGAGAAGACAATGTGAGCTGACAGGTCACTGATGTTGTCTTAGGTGGTGTGAGCGCGTTACTGTCTGGTCAAACACGAGGCTGGTACACGGCTCGTTCAGCTCATTCACAGTGTTTTGATCATGTGCAGAATCAAGTGAGTGATTGTGAAACAGCGTCTAGTGATGTGGAGAACTGAGCTGGAACCAGAGGCTCAATGCACAGACCCTCAGTGTAGTTTCGGAACACAGTTGTCAGCGCTGACAGATTCTGCTCCACTGATTCAGATAAATTCATCATTGGCTTACTTAGAGCAGGTTTGCTCTTTTTTTTAGCAGCGATTCAACTGATTTCTTTAAAATCCTCTTTATTCTTTAATATGAGTGGAGATTTCAATTAGCAATGGCTTTGGGCTCTGTGGCCCCAAAATTGAAGGATGTCATTTTAATTTTCTCATTTGTCCTCATTTACAGTGAGTCACCTGAGACTGCTGAAGTGATTGAAATATGATTTCACTAAGGCCATGAGCGTCTTGTAATGGTTGAACAGCTGCAATATTGTCTCTGCCTATGTAATTCTCTTCCACCTAATGTAATAGCAGAGCAGCCCTCCACCCAAAAACTATGAATTGCATTCAATTTAGCACACCACTTACCCACTTCTGAGGAAGATCCAATAAGCTTGCTCAATGAGGCACGACATATTATTGCAGTGACACGACACTTGCCATGTGGTGCTGAGATGGGACATGTGGAGCACTTTACAGAGTGTCCTAAGGAGAGTACTGTCTCAGAGGAAGCCACAACCTGAGGGACATACTTTAAAGTGAACTTTACTTTGCCTCAAGGACACTCATTCTGTTGATCCCTAAGGATTCTCACACTTGGTTGAGCCTGAAGGAGACTAAACCTGATTTGCACAAAACACCATTTGGACCTCATGAAATATATAAACTACTCAGAGGAATAAGGGTTCTGTGAAAGTAATGATTTTGTCCAATATGGCACCAAGCAAGGAGACATCTGTTACAGTTTCATGTATGTGTTTGGTTACATTTTCTGCATTTAAAATGTGTTCTTGTGATGTTCTTGTAGTCTGTGGCCATATTTGGAAGTCATGTTCGAATTACCACTGGCGCTAGTGCTGAAAATTAAAGTAGAACGAAAAATGCTCAGAGTAGTAGGACGTGAAAGTCATTCAGGAATCTTGGAAGGAAGATTACTTCTGTGATGTTGCTGTGGTGTAGAAAATTAAAATAGGGGAAAAACATGAAATGGGAAACAGTCTACTTTGTTTGGCTCTATATGTACATTTGTATGTACACATACATAAATACATGTACACCTAACCTCAATGGCCAAAACAGGAACTGAAGACCAAAAATATCTACTGATCTAAAATGTTTGATAACTTTTGAACCACTAATCATATCAATACATTTAAATTATTCAGTTAAAATGCAAATGTTCAGCTTTTCATTAACATTAGAAATGGCCATTTTGCACGTAGAGAAGTTCCATATGGGGCAGCTGTGACTCAGTTGGTAGAGCGGGTCATCCAATGACCGAAGGGTCACTTGCTCCCAGTAGTGCCTGGCAGTACCTTGCATGGCAACAGTCACCCATTGGTGTATGAGTGTGTGCGTGAATGGGTGCTTTGTAAAGCACTTTGGGCACCATGATGGTGGAAAAGTGCAGTCCACCACTGATATTCTAACCTTCAAATTTACTTGACATTTCTTGAACATTCTTTTCACTGAAAAATGCAGACCATAATATAATAATCAGGAAACCAAGGAAAGGTTACATGCAGGGAAAAAATCGGTTAGAAGTCATCGCAAAAATAGCTGAAGGTTTAATGGAGTGAATAACAATACAAAGCAGTTGGAAAAAAATGTTTCTTAAATGAAAGGTTCATTGTGTAAGAATTATGAAGAGTGAACCCACATTACCCACATCACCCTCCCCTTAAATGAATGTAGAAGGTAATGTAGCCTTATGGCGTATCATTTGTAATATCGAGGCCTAGTATTCAGCATTTAGTAAATTCTGTAGAATGATGAAAACTAAGCTGTGCTGCATACACCTCTACACAGAATTTGTGTGTTATTGTATTTGTATGTTATTTAAAAATGTATTAGTAGTTATTGCTAAATTTGTGTAATACCTTACTCTACATAATCTTGTGTTTATTGCTTGGTGTCCATTAGTTCGAAGGTAACTTTAACTGAGCTGCTGCCAAAGTGAGGACAGAGAGCTGAGCTAAGCTGAGCTGAAGGTGACAGAGATGAAAAGGACACTTACTTAAATGCCACCTACTGTCTGGGGGCAGGTCACTCTGCCCATTTCTTGTCATAGAAATTGAAATACCCTTTATCATCCATGCAACCTACCATGCTAATGCCCAGAGATTTCAAGTACACGTCCAGGTCTTTTACTCTGCACATTTTTGTCGATATGTGAAGTGCAGGAAGCAATAGAATAAGACTGTGGATGTGTAGAGTGCAAATTGGCTGCACTGTCCGTTCTGTGTAATCACAGACTGATAGATCTCATGTCCAGGCTTGTTATTACGGAAGTCCTTTGGTCTCAGCTCTCAAGAGTTGTTTTAGGTGTAATGAACGGTTTCAGATGGCCGTGTGGCAATGAAAGCCCTTTAATTGTATTGAACAGCAGCTCACATTGAATTATAGCCATTTGGTGTAGTAGCAGTTCCCCAGGATGTTTTACTTTCTTGTCTTTTATCTAAGAAAAGTTAAACATTTGGACACACAGAGGATTCCAAACCACCTTGAGTTCACTTTGACCGGTCTTATGGTTTGCAGTCCTGATAACCAGGAGTGTGGTGGAAGTAGAGGAGCCATTTGGACACACAAAGAAGCTGGAAGTATTGATTTCTAAAGGAGCTGGAATCTGCTGGAGCCATACGAGAATTTATTGTGTTGACAACAATCTGGTCTGGTCGAACAACACAGAGGCCCTAAACACAAGCAGATAGAGATGGAGTAGATTGCTGGGAGGCTCAGGTATGTCAATGAGGGCAGCAGCCCACACTACATGTTTTATCAATCAGAAACGGACAGCGTATTGTACAATGTTGTGGCGCCTGGAGGCATAGTGGTAAGTTAAGATAAACAAACTGATGAAAAAATAGAAGCTAGGAACACTGTCTTTCTTGGCCTGACCACCCCTGGAGGAAGAAGAAAAGATGATCCAGCTTCAGGGCATCTTCAGGCTCCACCTCGTCCCCTGAGGTACAAACATGGAGCATTTAAAGCTCGATTTTGTGCCAAAGTTAGTCTTGATGTTGAATTTTGTCCATACAGAGCCAGAGAAGAACACATCTTGGACATCCTTTATGTTATATTGAGATCCTAAGTGATGTAACCCCTTCAGCAATTCAATCTCTGCAGAGTCCCACGTATAGAACATCTCTGAATTGTATGTTGCAGGATTTGATTGTCTGATGGACCACAACATCTTGATACTTCCTTTTGAGTGCCCTCTGAGCTTCACTGAATTATATCCAGCTTGTAGCAAGGATATGTCATGCCAGTGTTGACATGGCCTGTCAAGTGTTAGTTCTAGCTGCTTCAGCAACATGTTAACACACATTCTGTGAACCAGTCATGCACAACATTTTGTGTGAAAGCAGGGCTGCAAAAGCCTACTATATTTTTTCCTCCCCTTGTATGGTCATAAATATTCATGGGTCAGTTGATAAAAGAATGGTTTCTTGCCTATAAGCATGCAGTGAATGAGGCTCTGCTGACCCTCCCTAGCTTCCAGTCTCCAGTGTATCATCAAAGCGGAGCATAGAAGAGGATGATGGCGTATGTTGGAAAAAGGCCACCCACTGAATGACTAATCAACTTGAGGGTAAAATGGCACAGTGTCTAAGCGGATGCAGAAAAATGTACACAAGAGAAAGTCAAAAAAATTACCATAAAAGTGACATGAAAGCCTTTTATTTCTGGTCTGTAGATACAATACAGAAGTCAGAATAAGAATAAGATACAACTACTGATTTAAGAAACACAATACAAAGTTTGATGTTTTGTGAGATGCTTATTAACATGATTATTTTATTAACTAGTGCACTGACCCTTAGGGAAGCACTGGTCATATTTATACCGATATCTAAGGACTGAAGTTAGTAAAAGAGTCTTTCCTGTTTTTAACTTCATATTGAGTCAATTTAAGCCTTTACTAAGCTTTGTGTTGCTTTATTCAGACGAATACATAAGTCAACTCAAGTCAAACTCAAGTAACTACAAAATTTAAGGACAGATTTTGATGACATTTTCAGGAAATGTTGATACATATAAACACATACATACATTTTGGTGTGTGTGTGTGTGTGTGGGGGGGGGGGGGTCTGGGCTCTCCGACTGCTTTTCCACTTAACTATGATTCTTGCATGTACCAGATCTAAACTCAGAGCAATGTATTGTTAAAGTTAGTTCGATATCCCATTCATTCATTCTCAGTCTTTTACTGACATTTAAGGACAAATAAGTACCGACGCTGACAAGGCGGCCGTGCATGAAAGCGCAGTGGCTTCTTAGCTACTACAGGAAAACATTGAACCTTGAACATGCTAACCTTTACTAAAAGGCCATCTTTCTAGACACAGTTGTAGTGATAAAACACTGAGGTTTAAGCCACCAACCCTGCAAGTTTGAGGACACGCTCAACCTCTTCATAGCTCACCCACAGCTAATGTTCTTATGTTAGATTCCACAGCTGATCAGTTGTTTGCATTACTCCAACTCCATTTCTAAGCTTACAAATGTTGCGCTTATCTACATTAATCAATATAACCTGTATTTCTCTGTAAAGGACTTGGGTTGGTTTTTCCACAAAAATCCAAATCCTTTTCTGATCGTAGCAACAGTGTGCAATAATAGTCACTACCATTAGATTAGAAACAGTGTGAGCTAAAGTCAACAAACCTTAAATGACATGTTTCTTACCAGTAAATGTAAATCTAGATTAAAAAAAAAGATGATATTACAATAAACAATGAAGTATAGTTGTTACAGTAGTTGCTCAACTCCGGCCTTGTCATCTGTTTATGAATTATTTTACAAGTACCATAATAAAAGTAGCATCGGTTAAGTGTTTGCGTTTACGATATGATGTTCAGTGGCTCATTTGTCTGGTTGTCCTGCTCCCCTCATCCACCTGTTATTCAGGTTATTATGAACGGTTTTGTCCTTCATGTCATGACATAATGTAATATTTCATCCCTGCATGTTGAGGGGAATACCATGAAATGTGACATATTTTAACTGGACAAACCCATTCCTCATCCTCCAGATAGAGTTGTATGTTTAAGAAAGGCTAACATAAATGCCTTTAGTTTTTTTGCAATGAAATCATGTGTGATGATTCCTCATATCAGACCAGATATCCATTTCTCTCCCGATGCAGACTACTGTAGCTGAAATTTGTTTCTATGGCAATGGACAGTGATGCAAAATGGAACTTCCTGATTTCCCATGCTTTTAGCACGGACTCATCCACTTAATTGTCGGTTCGCTCAGTCACCCTCTATACCCGTAATTTACCGCTTTTCAGCTGTCAGCTTAAATCACTGCCTGTGTCCTTCAAGATTCCTCAAATTATTATGCAGTGAAATCAATCATAACATAAGGATTTTCACAGGAAGGGACTGTGTTTACTGCTTTACAATGCATTCCTAATTACAGAGGAGCCCGTTTGATTTTGTCTTGTTAAAGGAAACATAGATCCTAATTACGCACCTTCGTCATCCTCTGAATTTCTAGTGGGTTTAATAAGGTAATGGCATCTCCCAAAAACATTTTCCAAGTTCCCTACATGGTAAATGTTCACCTTATTGAAGCCCATTCGTGCCCCCAAAGAAGTCATGAATTCATTTAAAAGTGCCCAGGCAAGTTTGTATCTAGAAGTATGTTTGTAGTGGACGCTCATGCTTGTGGGGATGTCTGTAAACTTCGCATTATCTCCAACGAACCTCTGAAGTTTCAAGGATATGACTAATACATGAAGAATTCATAAAGCTTGCCAGATTCTTTTTGGACGCTTAAAGCCTGTTGCTGATATGCTCTTTTGAAGTCTTTCTGCTTGGCAGTGTGTCTCATTAACTGTCTTGTTTCAGCACGGCTCACTGATGTGGGAGTATATCGCATAGGAAGAGAGGGACACTGGAGAATGGAGATGTATTGGCGTGGAAATCAATGGTTATCATGTCAGGCAGATGCTTGCTCCTCTCAGTCTCTGAATCAGTGCTATTGGAAAGGACTCACGGTGTTTGATTATTGCTTAGGCTGTTTTTATCCTGAAAAGCTCTCTGCACCTTGATGTGTGTGTGCGAGACCTTGTGCATGTGTGTTTTGTACAGAAAAAAATGAAGAAAAAAAAAATCACGTTTTTCATGCATAGCATTAAATGAAGGATAAATAGATGCTTTGAGACAGCAGTCATATATGATCAGACACAGTGGAATCTAGATATACTGTAAAGGTCTTTTTACTTACACTTTAATGCACACTTGTGTCGTAAGTATAATTGATCTTTTAAGGAACACTTCAATACACTGCAGTGTTTGGTTCATTAGGTATCTGCGATGATGTTTTGTTTTCATTATAAAGCTCTATTCATTATCCAGAGAATGTTGAATTGTTTTTCTTTTTCTTTTTTTTTTTTCTCTCTCTCTGACTCCAAAACTATTTTGTCTCAGCAGCATTTTAATGAGACAATGAGCCACATATGTAGTTTTTAATGTTCATCCTTGTTTCTTTTTAGATCAACATGGAATAAATGTCCCCTAGATGACATCCCTTGGAAGACAAATTCAGTTCATTGCTTTTCAGGAACACACACTAAATGTAGTCAGTTCACAATTTTGGAACAGTTACCCTTCGATTTCCCACAAAATGGCCTTCTTTAAACCGACAAAAGCGCACGGTGTGGAAAAAAGAAAAAAAAAGTCACTGCAGCTGCCAGTTACAGTAACACATATTTCACACAGCATCTGTTTAGTATGTTTTTAGAAAGCAAGTGTTTAAGACCAGAATTGAAGCACAAACCACAGTTTGCTTTCCGTCACAGATCCTTGTATGTGTTAATATGCTTAAATCTATCTCTAATCTTCATCTACATTTGAAATAGTCTGTAAAAGGTGATGAAATCAGTTCAAAAGCAATTTATCCTCCTCCTGGAAAAGCACTGAAAGAACATGTCTAGTGTTTGTTTTGTGCAGCAGCTATCTCACATGGGCTTTATTAACAGGGAAGCGGCCTGATCATTAGCTGTGCATTTACGTGGGTGTAAAACCAGGAGTCACTCACTGATGATGCTTAAAAAAGATCAAGGGAGACAGGACATGTGATGCAAGAAGGAGGGTTTTAATTGACCCTTAAGGTCCAAAGCTCTGACATTTTCTAGAGGTCAATTTTTCTCTTAAAACATGCAATGTTCGGAAAAAAAATCCAAGCCACGATATGTAAAATTGTACTATTAAAAAAAATCATTGTAATCTAATTATTGTGGACAATATCAAGGTTATCAAGGAAAATTTAAAGGTCACTGACATTTTTAAATGTGTAGTTACACTCAAATATACAAACTTAAACCTCTAAATAATGACAAAATACTGAACTTTCAATACAATAAAAAAAAGTAAATCCAAAACATCACTCCCCATACATTGCACTTTTAAATTATAATTATGTTTATTGCACATACTGACATTGTTTTTTCATAAATACTAGTGTCATTACTGCTGCAGTTTGTGCCTGCGATGGTAGCAACATCGCACATTAATTTAACATTAATATAATTTTGGTTTAGAATTCACTTAACACTGTTAAATTAGATCATTTTGTTGTGGTTTGTCTTACTGGTTTTCATGATTACAAACCAAAAAAAAGAAGTATTTTCAGAACTCAAATAACCCAAAGAAAACACATTTCTAGTCACATCTGAGCAACATAATTCTAATGTTTTACCTTCAGAAGGGTTCAGGAATCAGTATTTGGGATTTTTGATCCCAGTTTTCATGCATCTTAACATATACTGTTTCAGTTAACATTGCTGCTGGTGTTTTGTGCCACTCTTGGCTCGTTTCCTGGCTTAGTTTTGTGGCTTGTGACCATCCATCTTCCTCTTGATCACATTCCAGTAGTTTTCAACTAGGTGAAGGTCTGAGCAAATGGAGTGGTCTGTTAATTGTGTGCAGAGGTGTATAGTGTTTGACTGAGACTTCAATGACACTAAAAACAGTACTGTCTTCAGTGTGTAACAGTTTTTTTTACTGATCTGTTGTCTTGCTAAATTCATGTATATATATATATTTTTTTTTTTTAGAATTGAGCACAAACAGTACTATTGTTAACATGTATCTCTATGTGAATGTTCTATCTATATAATGATCAAAGGCATTTGTGTTTAAAGTAGACCTGGTGTTAATCTCCTCAGCTTCATTATCTCTAATTATGCAATGTGAAAATACAGCAGCTTAGAAATAAAGGAAAGGCATTCTATTGTATAGCTGTTTTTTTTTTGTCCTGCCAAAAATGGACTGTTTTTGTTTATTTTTGTCTCATTTTATCAATAACATAGTTACTGCAGGTACTATAGTTTTTCTTCCTCATACTGATTAGACATAGCTGCAGCAGGGACACATGTTGTTATGGCTACCTCAGGTGATTAGGCATGCACTTGTTTGACTCCTGCCTGTTTGCAAGTGCGGGTCTGGCTTGTCCATTATAGTAAAGGGAGGGAGTGAACGTTCCGGGAGTCCAATCACCCGTCACAAACATGCATAATCATGGTTGGAAATAGCTGGATCAGAGTTGTTGTGGTGGAAGCACAAACAAATGTGTGCATACAGGCTTTAGAAGTGGCCTGAGACACCTTATAAACATGCTTGTGCCATAAACCTGTCATTCCCTTGTCACCACAGAAGGCAGACGGAGAAAAGAGTAGGCATGTTTTCCTCCCTGACAAGATGACAGTCCTCAGCTGATTGGATGGCAGCAACATTCTTCACGCTCTGACAGCACTCGCCATATACTCCTGATAAAGTCGTCAAAATCACTGCTGTTTATTGATCCCACTTGTTCATCAAAAACTAACAAGCCATAGAGGTTTTTTTTGTTTTTTTTTTAAGAGACCGGTTTACACAGGTGTTTATCTGCATTAAGAACATGCTCTGTCACAGAACCCACGATCTGATACAGTAAAAATGAATATACAGCAACTCCTCCAGCCGTTACCATATGATTCTAGCCTTGTTGTGACGCAGTGCAACTTGATACGATTTGATTCAAGAAAATGCAGTGATAATCTTCCTGCATTTAATGCAGGAAGATTATCAGTGCAATTCAGCATTTGGATTTGATTGTCTGGGTCTGCCTAAGAAGACGGTAAATATTAAATATTAAGCCAGCTTAACAGTATTGATCATTATTTCACACACTTGTCAAGGACTGGAGGTCAGTGTCTCATTATGGCCTTTTATGACCACATTTTTCCACAAAAAAAAGAAGATAAAAACCAGGTGTGAACCTCTGTTAAGCCATTTAGTTTTTCCCGTTCTGTGTTCAGTCACATAAATCATAAACGGATGACTCGAGAGTATTTTATCAGTGAATTTCTCTTTTTATGCAATCACTTTCATAGATGCAACTTGTATTTTTACAGACCAAGGGCTCCAATCCAGCAATATGTTGGTGCATCCTCCAGGTTTTAGAGGGTTTTTTTGTACATTTTTTTCTGAATAGAATATGTAGTTTTTGTGCCGCAACTCTTTGTTCTCTCTTATAAACACAATAAAATGCCAGTTGTTACTATATATTTAATCTTCCAAAGAAAAATGTATATTAAATCATCATGTTACACTGCATAGGTACACAAATATACAATTGAATTTGCAGGAGCTGAAACTGTAAAAGTGACAGAATGTAAAATGGAGTCACACAGTTACATCTGTCAATCATTTATCCCCCCCCCCCCTTCAATGACACCAAAAAAACCCGACAGCTTTAAGTGTTTAACATTTACTTTTATGGATGTTGGATGGAATTTGACATGTACAATATGTTTCAGCATGATTTCATATGCATTTGTAACCAGCGAATATTGAGAAAATATAGAAAATCTTGGATTTTTGTCACATCTGTTACATGAGCTTAAGCATTAAAGCAAATTCAAGTGGTGTCAAACACCCATATTGTCAGTTCAGTTCTTAAATGCGGTGCTAAAAATATACACATATCTCTGAAAACACATTCTGACTTCACATGTTGAACCACAGCTCTTACGATGCCAGGATTCAAGGACTGCTGTTTTGACAATAGTTCCATCTCCAGCACATGACAAGGTTTAAATAGTTTATTCCCAAGCGAAAGGATCTGATTTTCATTGATGGTACAGTTGTTCTTGATGTTACAACACATTTTCCGCCTTGCCATTGTTTATATGGATTTGGAGCATTTCAGCATCACACAATAGTATTATGGTCTCACATCACTGTGCTGTGCTCTCTTGTGCTTTTACCAAAGCTGGGTCACAGTGTTGTTTAAAATCCCCATGGGATTACAGCACAAGTAGCATTTCCACTGAGAGTAAACAGGCCACTCACAGGGCAGTTTATTCCATTTTAATGCATTTCAATCTGTCGTCAGATTTGGCTTTTTTTGTCCAGTTTAACCCGATTGTTTCTCATGATTTGCTGTTGCTCTTGTCTGATTGTGTCGTTATCCATTCTGTGTCTACAGTGCCTCCAGAGTTATCAGTGCTCCAGCAGTCCTTCAATGCTACAGCTGATTATCAGGAATCGGTCACCTTCACCTGCATCACCCACGGATCCCCTGACCCGGTGGTCACCTGGCACAGGTATGTTACATCCCTAACACATACTCAAAATATATAGAGGCAGTTGTCAAAACATTTCACTAGATTTTTGATGTTTGGTTTGACATTTCAGTCTTAAATAAAGTCTTTTCTCCCAAACGTGGCAACTAAAAGCTGCTCCAAAAAGGGAAAAGGGGGTCACTTCCAAAAGCTGTGTTCACACCTACAGTTCATTTGATCTTCTGTGAATCAGTTATTGAGTTTGTGAAGTTGGAGTGTTTCTTCTGTTTGGTGTCTTTTCACATAGTACAAAAGACCACATGAACCAAAATATATCACCATAAACCTGGTGAGAACATTCACTACTCGTATTGAGCTAATGTTTGGGACCAGGAATAAGGTCCTGGACTAACATTTATGTAAGCAACACATTGGTTAAGAACCTCAGCTCATTCTGTTCCTATTACAATGCAAGCTTCTACTGTTGATGGTATACCTATTCACCTGGAGGTGGGTTGGATCATGTTCCCATCACAAATGAACAGTTTCAGACTTCTTTAAAAACTGTATGAACACTGTATTCACACCTTTCTACATGATCCACAACAAAGCTTGACTAAAACTCTCCAAAGGCTACTGGTGTCAAAACACGTTAAAGAGCAGCTCAACTGAAACCAACCAAAAAAGGGGAACATTTTTGCAAAACAGAACATCTCTTACCAAGGTTATTATCCTGTTAATGAAAACTAATGAAATGACAAAAACTAGAATTGGAAAAAACATTAATAAAAGCTATAATTAAAAGAAAAATGATAACGAACTGAAACGGTATTGCGTGCTTGCAAAACCAACTAAAACCAATGAAAATTATGCCTAAGATTCCCTTCGTTTCCGTCTTTGTCAAAGTCGGATTGATATGAAATCGATATATTTCACTCACAGTTTTAGCTGGTGGAACCAAACAGCGCTACGGTCCGTCACTTGTGGTTTCGAGCTGGCTTTTTGTCCCTGCTCTACCTGGAAACATGGAGACTAAAGTTGGGAGAAAGCAGCAGATCCTGTATGGGATTTATGTGAATACGACAGCGAAGAAGATAAAAGATACGAAAATACTAAAAGTTCATTAAAACTAAGCATTTAGAAAAATGCAAAAACTAATATAAACAACCAAACCTGTTCTAAAAACGAATTAAAACGAACTGAATTAGAGAAAAAAAAACTTATAATCTTGTCTTTTACATTGTTCCTATCAACAAATGGATAAGCTCACTTTAAGTTTCACTCCAGAGTCCATCCTTACACCCACCAGTGTCAGTGGACAAAAGTAATGTTTTTGAATGCCACTTTGCCTTTATCAACATTGTCGTAATTATTTGAGATAAGAAGTCATTTATGGCATTTATTAAAAGACCATTTCTCTCTGTCTCTCGCTTTATAATAAATATTTTTCTCAAGATTTCCTCAATATCACAGAGTAACCTGTTGTGAAAATAAATAACAAATCATTAAACTGATTCAGATGACCATGAAGAAAATCAGTCATTTAATATTTATTGTGCATCCAGTGTTTGGCCTAATAAATGACCAAAACTGAAACTTATAATGTACTATCTTATCTTTACTAGTCACTGACATTACACCTGAGGGGAATTTCTAAAACATCCTCTAAATATTGTACTTTTATCAGATATTAAACAGAAGCAGCCCAGTTGTACACTGTTACATTACTGTGGATACAAATTAAGTAGATAGTCTTTGACACTCCGGCTGATACATTTGTAGTCCACCCTCGCACACTGCCCTCAGCAAACACGAAATAATATCACATGTCACATAGCAACAGTGTGAAAATTTTCACCTCAAGAGCATTTGACACCCCACTATCCACTCCACAGCTCGACATTAAGTAATTAGCCTGCACCCACTCACCCACCCAATCATGGCAAGCTGTTTGCACCTAAGCATCTATTGATAACACTTTATTTGCATTCTACTGAAGTTCAGGCCTTTTTAGTCACTAAATGTCTATGTTTTAGTCCATTTAGTACAAAACAATTATACGTTGCATTACTCCTGACAGTAGCCTAAAGCACTGAGCAGCATTTTTGAGTTTTGAATGCGCTTTCTTTCTTTTTTTTCCGCCTCTTAGGCAGCTATTAATTTTGCTACAGTGGAAAAATCAACTTGCACAGGCTTGAAATTTCTTTAAGTAATTTATCACAGTTTATCAGCCACTTTAGAGTTTGTTTATACACTAATTTCAGATGATCAGAGACATGGTTGACAGGACATATCCAACTGTGTGTTCATACTAATCGATTACTGTCTTGAGACTGGCCTCAGGTATCTTGTAAGTTGTTTTTCATGTTGCACTGAAATGGATGAAAATCAATGGGTGCCTTAAAGGAGCTAAAGGGAGGCACATTTAAAAATCAAATGACACATTGAAAAATGGTTATACAAGCAACTTAGTGAATTACTTAAAATATGAACAAAAGATGGCTGGTTAAAAATGTACATAGGTCTATAATCAACACTTTAATGTCTGTATGACTTATCGTTTATGTCTATATTTGAACTATGTCTATGTCTGCATGGGAAGGTAAGAAACGTAATTTCAGTTCTTTGTATGACCAGTGCATGTAAAGAAATTGACAATAAGCCGACTCAACTTATAATAACACCCCGAAGGGTTTCATTTTAAAGTTTTCGTCCCCTACTCTGAGCTTTTATTCCAAACCATTTCAAGTTATTTAAAATAAAATGGGTTGCCAGTGAACTTGTAGATTCTAACAGGTTCACAACTGAACATTTGCAGCCTTTTTTTCTCTTTTTTTTTAGCTTTTCAAAAGTTGGTCCATCACAAAGAGCAGACACACAAGGAGAACTGTTTAAATTGAATGATGTCAAGTGAGTCACAAATATGTGCATCAACAAACAAGCAGCTACCTGTATTTACATATTTGTCATACTGACAGAGAGGATGCATATTCTAACATTTAACCTGATGATTACGACATTGTAAAGCTTCATTATCCTGTGAAATATGCACTTAGACTGAGTAGGGTGAAATGAACGCATTTTTGCTGTATTTTATGTGACACGGCTGCTGTGACTGATGTGGATATAATGAGAATTCAAGTATCTATGTTGTAGTTTGTAAGTAAAGTGGATCATGGCACAAAAAGTGAAGCCCATGCATCACTTTGCAAACAAAATCGGAAGACGCCGCACAGCTGGAAACATCCTCAGCTTTGTGAGGCTCATTTATCTTTTTCTCTAACTTTCAATCCCAACAAGAGGGATTCTATTTACTCCTGGTTGGGCTACGTTTTCTTTCACCACAGGAGCAAACCAGGAAAATCTGATTTTAATGATGTAACAGCATGTGGCACATTTCTTAGGGATGGTTTGTGAGTCGTACTAAAAGAATACAACCAGTTTTATCAATTTGCTTCAACTTTCTAATTGAGCCTTTTTGAGTCACGCATCCCTTCTAACAAGGACAAAAGTTAAACTTGGCCTTTGCATATTTTTTTTACACAGCATTTGCTTCTTGTTGACATTGTTCCTCATGTATCAACACTCTGACATTCTCAGAGAAGTGGACTCCAGATGCACTGAAACGTTCTCACCCAGGCGTCCTGAATGATCTACCTTATATGATCATAAATTGGAGGAGCTTGGTTGATAGGCAACACCTCATAACACTACATAAGTACAGTTGTGCTTTCTGCAAATGCTTTGGCCCAAGAATTAACGAGATTCCACCCAAAACATGTCTGTTGAAGGCAAACTGTGAGTGGGACATGAAATTGAAAAGAAAAGATGTTTTGACATGAAAATGGAAGAAAAATAAAAGTGTTGTTGAGGAGCTCTCACAAATTGAACTAAAATTTCAAGAAAGAATTGGAAAGTTGGCACAGACAGGTTTCTGGATGTTCCACTTGACAACTGTGCCGTTTCAGATGTATGAATGTATGCAAATTATCCAAAGTTTAATAGTACGCAGGAGTCAACTTTAGTGTTTTTGTCAGAGATCTACTTAGCTAATGTCAGCTTTCCTTGCTCCTGTACAGATGGTTACTATTATTATTATTCATTCATTTTCTGAACCACTTAATGTTTGCATACTCACATACTTGTTCTATGCCTTGTAGTTCATTACAGCATTAATTCAAGTTGTATTTAACTGTATTTACTTAAGTATTTTAGTTATTTTGTTTGCATTTTATTTGATCTCATTGTGTTTTTAACCCGTAAAAACCCAAATGTTCACCGGCGACCAATAATATCTGTTGATCCACCGATCCAGTTGTTCTCAAACTTTTTACTGTGGATCACCCCCTGAATTATGCTTTTTTTAGCCAAGTACCCCCAACTTTCGCTTCAGCATTTTTGATTGAAAAAAATTAGACAAAATCAGGCGTCTTATGATATTTTCAAAACTTTGTAGGCAAACAACATATATTTAATTTTAATATCTAAAAACAAAATTATAAAAATAAATTGTGTGCCGAATATAAACTTGACAATAAGAAAAATAAATGGGTCATTAATTAATAAATGAACCTTTCATCGACAAAAATATTATTACTGAGCAATTAAATAAACTAATTTTGAATGAAACAAAATAGAAATGTTCTTAAAATGTTACCAAAGCCAAAACAAGATGTTGGCAATAGAACCATTATATGAATGTATTTGTTGTGTTTTATATTCCAGCATTAATTCTCATTATTTATTTTGTATTTGATACATGATGACTTATTGTATATGTTTTTCCAAAAAAACTTTCAAGTACCCTCTGGGGGTACACACACCCCACTTTGGGAACCCCTGCACTAATGAAAAAATATGAATGTAAATATACATGTATTTATAGGATTAAATAGGATAAACTATATTTTATGTTAATTATTATTAAAAACACTAAAAACCAAACAATATTTAGTGGCTTAAAAAACATCATTGCACACATATTATTAGCACACATCCCATTTGGCTCTGCTTACAAAGTCATATCTAATGTGTTTCATATCCTCTTGTGCCTCCACAGTCATGCTCGGTACCAGCCACCTCTGCTTGTTATGACACTAGTGCCATTTCTCAGAAAGTTAGCTTAACTTTGAAAAACTATTCTGTTTTATCCTTCTTGCTCCCAAACTTAGGGCAAAACTCCAGCAATACTTTTGCCCAAAACAGCTGAAGCTCAACTAGCTCTTTTATCCCCGATGCAATATTTGCTGACACCAGGTGCTAGTTCAACATGATAATGACAATACCATGGAGAAACACTGGTTCAGAAATACTCATATCTATCACCACCCCACCCCACACTAAATACTGTCCATATTTAATGATGTCACTAGTTCTTCCATCTTCAGCTCTAGAAAAATTATGTATTTTTGCCTGTTGTACTAGTTTTAATAGGTTTAATAACGCGGCATAACATGTTATCTTCCCCAATCAAGCAAGCATTTCTTACTGTTTTGCTTTGGTCTCAACTTTTGATCAATGGACCAGACGTTATAATTACTGTAAAACATGTAATAATCTAAATTTAATTACATTTATGACCTTTGTGTGCCCTCATGATTCAAAGATTATTTATTGTCAATTCTAGAAGTAGAGTATATATCTGCTGGCTGGTATATCAGACCAATATATTGTGTGTGTGTGTGTGTGTGCTTTTTTTTTTTTTTTAAAGCTAATATTTGATCAATTGTAAAAATGTTCAGGCACCTGTGTGGGCAGCACTTGAAGTTCAATAAATGGTAAAATAATACAATCTGTACATGTATTAATAATTTCATTTTGTATTACTGCATAAAAATCTTACTTATCAGAGTGCTTCAATTGTATTTTATGGTCAATGTACTTTAAAAAAAAAAAAAAAAAAAAAACACTTAAAATTCAGCCTCAAATATCAGTTGTAGATATTAGCCATTGGCTGACCAATTTTTTTTTTTTAGAATTTGCATTGGCCTTAGAAAAACCCATATTGGTCGACCTCTAGTCAATTAACTCGATGCATAGAACATACAGAGAATTGAGATACTGTTTCTCTCTCACCTTGTTCAATGTCATGCATTTAAAAAGAGGTAAAAAAAAAATAGAATGAGAATGAGAATAAATAAACAGCATACAGAATCAACTATAACAGGATATAACGTGTACATGTCAATCTATTTACAATAGGAGCAGTAGTGCAATCCAGTAAAGTTTATGAGGTGAGAAGGTGCATAATGGAACCGAATAGCAGCAGATATGACTGTGATGCACTATGGTTTATATATACAATAGATAATTTATGAAAATAACAAATTGCAAGATTTTTTTTTTTTTGCACACTCACTGATGTGTTTTGTTTTTCGTAGCCACCGAAAACTTTTAAAATTACCAGTGATGCCATTTGTCTTTGTAAATAAACCGCACGAACCGAAGTCTTAATGACTGACCTTAGAGCACGAGTCATTTTCCTTTAGTCACTCCCCTTTTGTGCTTCTCTTCAGCTTTATCTTTTGTAGCCAGTTTAAGCAAATGTAGAGCATTCGTCAAAAAAAGACAGCAGACAAAAGACCGCGACTGTGTCCTGTCTGCAGACTGTCAGATGTCCCAGTGAGTTCTCCTCTGTTTCCCAGGTCAATAAGCCCTGTGTGTCAATCAGAGTCTGCAGAATTAAAATCCTCTCAACAAAAGAATCAGCACAGCCGTAAGCAACAATCACAATCAGATTTGTTTTTCTTCTTTTGATGTTTCTCCTCCCAGCGTCCTCCGGTTGTATTCCTTATCAACGTGAGGATTTTTTTCTGCTTTGTCCTCTGTGCATCTTGGGTAATGGACTACCTGTCAGCAGTCAGTCAGTATAATGACATTCAGTGCTGCAGCCCATCCTGCGCTGTTCCTTCCAAAGATGAGGCCTCTCTTCATTTCCTCTTTGGCTCGCCAGAGTTATTATTACTTGGCTTTTGGTGTTTCCTCCGTCGACTTTCAATTATCCTCCTTCTTGCTCTCCCTACAGTATGTGAGGCTGGGGCCTGCATGTTCACTACACATTATTACTGCCTTTGTATTTGTGCCTGGGTCCAAAAATCGCCTCATTTTTAAATCCCCGGAGTAAAAAGGTTGCCCTTTTTCCCCCCTCATCGAACTTACAGTGTAAGAAGGTTCTAAAAATATATTCTGAGCTTTACTTTGGAATTCAGTTCACGTAATAGCTGCAGAGCTGGCAAAACAGGTTGCCAGCTCAGATTCAGGACATTATTAGATGTACCAAATGAACAAGTACACAATTAAACTATCTTTTCATACCTGTTCTACATGTCACATCAGCTAGGGTCAATTAGTAATAAAATCAAGGCTGAATCAGAGCAGAAGAACATGAATATTAAATCCAGTGGTCATTTTAGAGTCTCTTTGCCTCATTCAATCAATGTAGATTACCACACCAACCAATAATACAAAAAAAGTCTGTGCTTGTTTTAAAGCTCAATATCAAAAGAGCTTATATAAAGCACAATTATGAAATTCTAACATCACCATATCAGTAATAGTAACAGAAGTAGAAGGTAATAATTTGTGCTTGTAGAAAGGTTCGACTCAGTTCACCCTGGTTTTGGAATAGGGACAGAAGGACCTGAGTTGTTTTGCTATTTTTTTGGCTGCACTAAGCACAGGACAGTGCAGCAGTGCATTTGTTGTGGTCGGAGAGAAATTGTTTTGGTGGAACATGTTTGGATGATGAAGCCTGTCAGAATATTACGATGAGTAAATCCTTGAAGACATGAAAAGAAAATGGCACATAAAAAAAATATATATATATATATATATGTCTCATGTTCCTTTAAGTAGTTAGGGGGATTTTCAAAGCAATGATTCACAGATAGAAGAATAAAAGGTGAGTGGCAATCCTGACAGTTATATTTACCCTTTGTCTTGAGTATGTCCTGTAAACCAGACTCATTTAAGTACATACAGTAGAACATTAAAGCAAAATATACAGCTTTAGAGAAAAAATGCTGTGACAAAATAGTAATTCAAGATTTTTTTTTTGCGTGTGTGCAAACGTTGTGCAAAACATATTTAATTAATAAATCCTTTTGTGCTATGAAAACAGAATTTCAAAACGGTCATATTCAAAGGCTTAAAGAGGCAATGATTGAATCTCTTCAGAAAATAACAGGTGGTCTATTAAAGCAATTATTATAAAAGCTCTACATGTTGAAATGAAATATTTCAGTACTCTCATATTAAAACGACAATCAGACAGAACTCATGAATGCTGTTCAGCCTCCTTTATGGAGGTTTCATACAGAGATTTAATTGCAAATAGTTAATACAGGTAGAGTAGTTTACATTTTATTGTCATGACTGTGTAGTATTTGGCAAATAAAATGATTTGGGTAAAGTTAAGAAAAGATCATTGTTTGATTTGAATGTTAATGAATATGATATTGCTCCTTATTCCTAACAAAGTCATGCATAATGTAAACTTAAGCACTGGAAATGTTAAATACTTTACTTATGAATATAATATCATAGACACCATTAAATGGTAAATGGACTGCTCTTATATAGTGCTTTTCCACACCTTCATGGTGCCCGATGTGCTTTACAAAGCTTCACATCCATCCATTCATGCACACATTCATACACCAATGAGTGGCTTACATTAGAGCCACCAAACAAGCAAAAACATACAATAATGGTTTTTGTTTTGTTTTGTTTTTTTCCACTAAATGGACCCGTGAACTCCACACATTTGGATTCCAGTCTGCACCTCTGCTAAAATCAGCTTTGTCTTTTAAAAATATGTTTTAGTGATTCTCTTAAAGTTTTCATCAATGAAAATGATAATCCACTGCCATTGGAAGCTGCCTTGTTGTATCACCAACAGGGCATTCACTGAAGCGAATAAAGTGCCTGGGTCAAGGACTCAAAGATTATAGGTTTTGAGGGAGAAGAAAGCTTAGCCGATTCATTTTTCTCATGTGGATGTTTGTAGTTTAGTTCTGTTGTCTTATCCTTCAGTTGCTAAAGAATCAATTTCCCGGTAAATAATTGAACGTTTGGTCTTTCCTATGTTTATGGATACCTTCGTTTTTTTTTTTTTATCCATGGGCAGATTTCAGTAATAAACATGGGCTTTGGATTAACACAGTCAAATTGTTCCTTGCCCAGAGGAATAAGTATCAGTTCTTTTTAAATAAATCAGGAAACACAACTTTTTAAAGCTGAAATGTTAATGAGTTCGACTCATTAGCTTACCTTTTAATATTGCTGTTGCAGAATACATTATAAATGCGCATCCACTTTAGGGCAAAGTAAAAACCTCTCATAACAAGGACAACAAAAATTATTTGATATGGTTAACCTAACACCCAGTGGCTGCTTGCTCTCAGAGCTGATTTCATTCGAGTCATGTTTGTGTCCACCTGCTTAATATAAATCCAATATTCAATGTTTGCAGTTCTGATCCTCTGACTCCAGAGGGAAATATGGGCTGTTTCTTCCTCTTCTAAAAGCGACACTATGATCAGCAGCCAGTCACAACTGATTGCTCTTAGAAATGTAGATGTTTGAATCATTTGATCAACATAGATGTTGATGCAGCAAATGGTTCCTGCAGTCTACCATGATCTCCGTAACTATAAAAGTCGTAGTGGAGGAAGTTCCGATTGTTTTACAGTTACAAATGAAGTTTTTCTATCCATGTTACAGCTGCATGAATGTATAGGTTGCATTTTAATACAATGTAGAGCAAAATTAATGCCAAACTTAAGCACATCAAATGTACTTGTGCTCATTTGAACTACTGCATATAGCATCACTGTCCTCTGAGAAACACATATTTAAAGTTATTTATCTTTTTATATGATCAGTTTTGGTGACAAAGCCTTTTCCATCATTTTTCATGTATCCAAACTCTTAACAGCAGGGCAAAGTCATGTTTCAGAACACATGCATGAGTACCAAAACCACCAACAGATAAACACTACTGAGTTATATGGTCCGATACACTGAACATCTGTATTGTGGTATCGGCACGTTTTCTGTCGTTTTGCTGTCTGTCAAAATAACACTGTGTCTTAAAATGTAAATGTGCTCAGTCAGCTGATAGTTTACATTATAGCTCTGTTAGCTTAGCTCTGTTTTTGACAGAAAGCAGCCACAGTAAAACCCACAAACCTCCATTTTCTCTATGGTTGATGCAGCTGCACCAAAGATCTGTTCAGTCAGAAGTGTCACAGTTTAGTCTGAACCGTGGATGAACGAACGTCAACTTAGCAAAGATAATAACATCCCATAATAACTTTATACCTTGATAAGCCTCATAGTTAAAATCAGCTGTCTCAAAGTCCATTCTTTTCATTTAGAGCTGTGTCCAGTGGTGAAAACAACAGTGCTTTTACCTTTTATCCCTTTGTCAGTTTTACCAACTCTAATAGTATTTCTTAGCTCTTCTCCTCCCATCTGGTAACTTTCTCAGGCTGTGGTCAAAGGCCTCATGGTGTTAGTTTTCTTCATCTTGGGGGACAAACAGAGTGACTCACCACTGCTTGTTCCAACTCATATCTCTCCAATCCAATACATTGGTATCTTTGGGATACCCTTCTTAACACTCTGCTGATAATTTTAGGCCTTATTTTAATATTTGACAGTAAAAATACTACCTATAACTCTTTCCAACAGTTTTTTTTTTATGATGTATTGCTAAGACACATTTGAGCCATGATGTTTCAAGTATGGTATATACAGAGAATGATCAGAATGGGGTCAGGATGAAACAGCCTCAGCTAAAGAGCCCATAAGTTACAAAATGACACAGAAAGGAGCACGAGGGTTACAAGAACGATACGCAGGGGTTTGGAGAAGGACGTGGGATGAGCTGACAGGGAACAAAATAAAACAGGTGTTTGAGACGGACACGGGAAAAGCACAGGTGAGAGGGAGTCTGACTTGGATGATGTAAATCCACCGAGGGGCAGATGGGCAGAAAAGTAGAACAAGGGCAAGAGAGACGACAGGGCTAATCATAGATAAGACACAAGTAAGACAGACGAGTGGAGGGAAAAACAAACACACAAGGACATATTAGGAGGGCCTCTTGGAAAATAAAACAAGAGTTGACAATGTACCATGGTATGGGTAAAACAACAACAGAAACATGCAATGACAACATTATATTCTGGCAGCTGGGTTGCAGACAAACAATTTGTGAACTGTGAAAATGAGAAGTTTAGAGTAAAGTCTGTGAGCCTGTGGGGGGGCTGGAAGAGCTTGGGGGCCAATAGCCTTGTCTGTTCACCAGCTGCACCTGTGAGAATCACGCATCACAAAAAAGTCAACTTCAGCTCAGAAAAACAGGCCGGTTTTTAGTTTAGTCACAATGTATTTTTCAGTGAATCCAAGAGGGGTTTTAAAGTCTTTTTTTTTACTAAAAATGGAAGGGAACACTTTTAACGTTTAACATTTGATTGTTAGTTATCATTGATCATTTACTTTGAGCATGTGAAAGTGGAGTGAAAAGGACAAGAAGAAGAAAAAACACAAATAGAGCACAAATGTACAAGTAGAAATAGATGCATATATACTGTCTGTACATATACATTTACACACATATACACATACCTGCATACTGTATATACATACACATATGCACATATACATGTATCTACATATATGGATACATATGCATATACATCTATCTACATACTGTATATACATACATATACATTTACACATATACACATTTATTGACATATATACATATTCATATATACATATACACTACATGTATTTGCCCAAAAGAGTGGGATGTACAACTTCTTTACTCCCACCCCCAGGCCATAGTCATACATTCCTTCGTATAACTGTGTTGAGCTGCTTCCTGCTTATAGCAACACAAAATCATTTGGAAATGCGCCGATTTCACTCGACAAGAAGAGAATGTAAAAGTGTAATCTGAAAAACAACTCAAGCTCCATCAAGCTGCATGAAGTGAGAAGTACAAGTGGTTCCGATTTGTTTGTGGGAAAAAAAGTACTCGGTTACGTTCTGGAAATGAACAACTTTGTAAATATGTTAGGAAACTGCTGTTGCATGTTTGGAGTCACTTTCACTATCCGTGCAAAATATGTAAAAGGCGTTCATGGCTTCGACTAAATTCATATAAATATGAGGAAAAAGTCACATTTATCCCTTTAACCTTATAGATTACACAGCTGGTTAAACGGCTGTAAATAAACAAGCGGGGGAGGCGGCAAACCTGCCTCACACCATTATGCCTCTGCTATGAAGCTTAAATATAGACATGGATCAATTTAGCTGTTGCTTTTTTCCCCGACTAATTTCCCTACAGAGTCCATAAAGAAAAGACATTAAGTCTGAACTGTATTCCACACCACACCGGAGTCATTTAGTGAGTGCTGCAGTCCATAACTGAATGTACACAACAACACAAGCGAGACCGAAACACTCAGTGAAAATATGAAGATGATATTCTTTCTGGATGGCAGATTTGGAGAAGTCTAAATGTGTGAAGAATTTTGATGACACGCTACAAATGAGTCATTGAACTCTACTTATTTCATTTATAGTGCCATACATCTATCACTGTAAACATGATTGAAAGCATTTCTATAAAAAGTGCCGTCGTGGCTTCACCTCTTTATGTGCCATTGCTCAAAATATCTTCAAAGTTGAGCTGTTTGCACTTACCCTCTCATTTATGGGATCAGTTGACATCTTAAGTGTTAAGATTATACATCTGTAACATCAAACTTGTGCGGTGAGAATTTAACTGAGGTCACTGTGAGTTGGATGGCATGTTTTCCCCTCTCCTCACTCATCCTCGCTGTGTGATTGTGTTCTTGTTGAGCAGGAAAGGGCAGCAGCTGGAGCCATCGGAGCAGTACATTATCAACAGGCTGGAGGGCGGGCAGAGCTTGTTAACCATCCGCAACATCCGGCAGGGAGACGGAGGAGTCTACTCCTGCAAGGCCACCAACAAAGCCGGGTCTCAGGAACGAGAGCTTTTGCTGAAAGTATTTGGTAAGAGCAATTACAGTCACTCAAAGAACAATAACAGGGTGGACAAAAAAAGAGTTCTTTGAAAAAAAAAAAAAGGAAAATGATTATTTGACTTTCCTGGACAGAAAATTATTTGTATCCACTTTACGCAGCAAGTGATCAAAGTCAAAATTATAAGAAAGCAAGGTACAGTTTGAATAACTTTAGTCCTTCCTAAAAACCATGAATGCCTTGAAAGTGAACAAATGCGCACTATTTTCCCCGTTTCAATAATTCAATGGTTAAGCCATGCGAAAGAAACACTGGAGAATGGAGCATGTCTTGTTTGATATATTGAAAAAAAATGATGACATGAAGAACTTGTTCCACCATGAAAAAATGGGCAGTTTCAGATTCAGATGTAAAACTGTTACTATTAGGTCAAGGTTAACTTTATTTCTATTACACATTTGCAGCAACACAATGTGCCCAAAGTGCTGTACAATGGCATAAGTAAAAATACAACATGTAATCAATCTATTGAAAATATATAGATATACTGTGTGATACTGTTGAGAAATTGCACAGAAGAGAAAATGCCATTGATATAATAGAAACAATCAGGTTGTTTTTCCACAACCTCGGTCTCGTATGAGGTCAAATAAATGTAGAATTCATCAAGTCATAATGGTAATATCTCTGGTGTGGATATTCCTACAGTCAGAGAAGCAAGTGAGCGTAGATAGATAGATAGATAGATAGATAGATAGATAGATAGATAGATAGATAGATAGATAGATAGATAGATAGATA
>JAPTYQ010000013.1:1978458-1992765 GCA_029814465.1 Ostorhinchus cyanosoma | reverse complement strand
TAGAATAGAATAGAATAGAATAGAATAGAATAGAATAGAATAGAATAGAATAGAATAGAAGCTTTATTGTCATTGCAATACTACAACAAAATTTTGTTCAGCAGCATATCCTTCTCCTGCAGCAGCTACCATCACAAGTGTGCTAAGAATAAATATGCATATATAAAATCTATAATAGACGAATAGAACCCAGGAGTTGGATGTTGAAAGTATGGTTTCACTTTTGTTTAATGACAGCATTAGTTACATTAGTTATGGACCACACCCCTACGTAAGGTTGGGGATAACAATGTAAAATTAATATATTTTACATAAGTATGTTGCGTTTGCATAATTGTGTTCCTCCCCAACTTCAAGACCAGTTTCAACCTAAATGCAAGAATAACATCTCCTCACGGTATCCATTGGTGTACATCATCCACGACAAAAACAGAAACTGAGACTGTTACATGACAGATGATTCAGATGAAAATAACATACAGATGTAACAAGGGAAAAAAAAGATGTGCAAGGGAGACTGGATCACAGACAAAAAGGCATCAAAACGTTTCAAGTTCTGCTGCTGACACTGAACACTGACTTACACTGGAACAAAATCTTCACGTTATATGAATATGACTTGAAGTTCAATTCACTTGACACTCAAAGGATTACTGTTTATTCTATACTTTAAGTACATTTTTTAACATCAGAATCTGCAGTTTTTACTGCGGTGTGCATACCTCTGTATATGAGCAAGTCTTACAAAGGTTAAAAATCATGAACTTAAAAAGTAGTTTTGTTAGGTGTTAAGTTTTATGTATAGATTAACCAAGACTTTACTGTTTGTTTGAGGATCTTGTAGTTGTGTTGAAAATCCTTTTACTATTCTTCAAACTTAGATTTGGAACTGCAGTTTTAATGCTATTTACTTACTACTACTTTCAAGGTCTAGATAGTTTTTCAGCATGCTCTATGGCTGGCATCCCCTTCATATATTTATCATGGACTTTATATTTTTTTATTTGTTCATGAATACGCTTAACTGAATGTAATTTAAGCTTGTCCAGTACACTGATGAAGAGGAGCAGAAGAAATACAAATAGATTTCAACTCAAATATAAGTGCACAAGACTCACATAGGTTTTCCATGTAAAAGCATACAAACATTTTGTCAAAAGTGCATCAATAAACATGTTTAATGATTAGAAATTATGTTCATTGATATACTTATCAATGAACATAATGAATGCCTCCCCCTACCTTTGAAAATCTACAGAAAACTGAAAAAAAATGCTATTTCAACCAGGTATTGAACCCAGATCCTCCACATGGAAGTCTGGTACACAAGTGAGTTAAATCTCCGCTGTTTTCTATCTGATTGTCGTGGTACTTTTCGGGCTGTAACAAGTTACCAGTGTAGACATGATATCAGGACGGCGCTGATTGACTCTGTGGTAATAGACAAACCAATATTTCTGCCATAGAACTGTGCCAGTAGCCACTTTCAAATTTGTATTATTTAGTTTGGGGATAACATCAAGTCAGGACAAGTCGGAACAAAAGTCCAAGTGAAGTCGAATTCCACACAGTCTAATATGAGCTTCATGTCTTTTATCCTTTTCTAAGATCACATCAAACAACTTGATTGGAATCTTAGAATTGATTACCAAGAACTCTTTCAGAACCACCAGAAACGTCCTCACTCTTCACAACTACAGAAAGCCTCAGAAGCATTGTGGGATATCCCTCTGCAGAACAGACTTACTGAGAGCTAATTCTGGCTCTAAACCTGTTCTGTTTTGTTGTTTGAGTGCCAGTTATTAGAAACAAATTCACAAGACCAATTTGAATACAGTTCGACATTAACTTCAAGACCTTGAGCTAAATACACTTGTCTTTTTTTTTTTTTTTTACTCTATTTAAAGCTGTTACTGAGTTGACTTAATTGACTAATTAGAAGACAGCAATGTGGGAAGGCAGCATCTTGAACAGAAACATGCTTTAGTCATCCAAAACTCTTGTAAAAGTAGACTTGAGTTTTCCAATAATTTGCTGAACCATGTTCATAAAATAAGTCAATGTCAGCAATCCATCATAATAAGGCTCCTTTTTGCTGCACAGAGTGATTTTTCTACAAGAGCCTCAGATTATACAAGCCGCTGCATCCTCACTGGTACTCAACAGTAGAAGTGTAGTCATTTTTGTTATTTGACAGCCTTGTCCTTTTGGTCATGATGCTTCAAGAGCCTAAAAGAGATTGCAAATACCACATACCGAACACAGTTCTGTTTCTTGGTACTTTCACTGAAAATAGCTCATGGCATCTTCAAATTCCATGAATACTAAGAAATCTACTAAAATAGAGTTGTCTATTCATGATGGTGAATGGGCTACAGAAACAGAATGTTAATCCAGCATCTTCATAGCAAATGTATATAAAACGAAAAGGAACACCAGTCCAAAAACAGCCCATATCCTTAAATATAACCAGTGTGTCTAGTCTTGGATAAGCTAGGTTTCTGTGATAATAATACAAGAATAATGATCTTTGTTTGGTGAGCACTTTTCAAACAAAATGCAGAGACATTAATAAAATACAAAATGAATTCAAGGTAATCACAATTTATAATAAATAAAATGGGACGTAATAAAAATCTACGTGATTCAGGTGTGCAATAAAAATCTAACAAGGTAAACAAGCAGTTCATCTACAATTAGGATTTACAATAAAAGAACATGTTGAAAAGAAACTTAAAGCCGCGTTGAGCCGCATTTTGTAACAAACGTCCAAAATGTAATAACTTTTTCATTTCATTTTGTAATAAAGCCGCATTTTGTAATAAACTGCCATATTTTGTAATAAACTGCTCCAACGCATTTTGTAATACATTTTGCCGCATTCATGACACTTAGGCTATCACTTGGGTTTTACAGATTTGATGAAAAATTTGGTGACCAGGCCATGAGGAGCTTTGGAAGTCATCAGTAAAGTCTTAAAATCAATTCTAAAACAAATGGCAAGCCAGTGTAAAGACTAAAATAGTTGCAGTGTGTTCACAATTCTTTTTTGTGGTTAAAAGTCATGCAGATGAGTTCTGTGCACTTAAGACAAGTGAAAAGACTGTTGCAATTATCAAGGTATAAAGACATAAAAGCATGTATAGTTATTTCTGCATCTAAAAGTTAAAATAGGTCTTGAATATATTTTTTAGATGATAAAAGCATGACTGTATGAGCTTTCTGCAATAAATGTCTAGGAAAGAAGAAAATATGATGTGGTGTAAGAAAAACATCACATGGGTTCAGTTCTATAATAAGAAAAAACAGCCTTGTAAGTCTAACTCAATATTAAGTGGAATGTCTTATGAAGAAAAAAGTTGTGTGTTTTCTTACAATTTATATTATGTAATGAAAAAATATACTTGACCAGATTGATTAATTTCCTACAAATGTGGCTTTCAAGGAAGACATATACCACATATTCCAGATGGTTATAGAGTGAAAAGGAGTATTTCGAGATAAAATGAATGACATTGTTTCAAATTGTTTTACCAACCCAGCATATCTGACCTTCAGATCTTGTCGCAATCAGTAGAAAAGAAAGAACGCCACGCTGCAGTCTCACAACTCTCAAATGCGTCAACTCAGACTCCATTGGCAGTAGTGCTGAAAAGTGGTTTCTTGGGGTGACAGAGGTTATCTGCCGGGTAACAGTCTGGAGGCTACAGCCATATCATGTCGGCAACAAGGATGCTCCTAGGCTGTTTTTTCTCATTACGAGTGAATGTCGATTACAGGAATGATAGCCTCGTCTGCTGTAATTGACCCGTAGCTTCAAATTGATACCATCTGTCTTCATACAGATGTAATGACCTTGTAATAAATCGACAGTTTATTGCATTAACCCTGACTCCATGTGAGGACTGACAGTCATCTGTGAGGGGGGTCAGGATGGATGAAGGGACTGTCATTCAGTCGTACAAAGTTAGGCCAGCAACTTTCTCTAAATTACTTTGCGACAGGGCTGTCCTTAGCCTTTCTGAGGCTCTGGCTGATATTTTGCTTATGGACACCCCCTCACATTTTTAATACCCCATTAATCCTCACACTTGACACAGCTGCAAGCAGAGGATGTAGCTTCAAGACAGAAGCCGTTAAATGTAGGATAACAAATTCATTTCCAGTAATAGTGGAAGTAAGACCTTGAATTTGAACGGAAAAATCTAAACGTAGTCGTACCTTCAGCATGAAAATGTTCCCATCCACAGAAGGGTATGAGGGCTGTTTGAATAGTTTGATGGTTATGGAATAGTGTGAATCCTATCTTGATTCATAGCACTGTAAATACTGTAAATAATACTTTCTTTTAGCACTGTTGTGGCTTGGTGTGTGACTTTGTGATTCATAATTTGTTTCTCTGTTTTGTTTGGGTTTTCTCTGAGTGCTATGCTGCCTCTTGGTCAGATCATCAGTGTAAATGAGAACTGATTCTTAATTGACCTACCTGGTACAATAAAGATTAAATACAAATTACAGGAATACATTTTGGACTAATATACTAGACAGCTGACTCGACCTCCAAAACCGCCAAAATAAGGAATGTCTGGTAGAAGTTCATCTTTTCAGTTTCAGCTCTGAGGAACATTGAAGATGTTTTAGCACAAGTGGCAACTTCTGTGACTTTTACACTTATTGTCCAGAATATTCCAGCACTTAATGGGGTGTGCCACTGATTCCATTACACTTCATAAAATCCATGGTTGTGTTGCAGTCAGGATGCACAAAAATGGACACATGGCACAGATATGGTAGATTGGGTCATAGGTCAAATTTGGAGGCTCTACCACTAATATTCCTGCTCCTGATGGGCCTGAAGTTTTATCTCACTGGATTTTTCAAGAGGTAGTTATGGGACCTGATTGGTCAGCGTAAGTCTGTGCTCTGCCTAGCTGGCACAAGCATCTCCTTATTGATCAATCCTAATATACTTCATGAACTCTTTCTCAGGGTTAGGTCAAGGGGTTAAGGTCAAAATACAATAAAACTGCTGAGCTGGTGGGTGTTAAAAGGTTAAATGTAGATCTGAATCACAATTGATCTGAGGTTAAATTACCTCTTACTTGTAGCACACAGTCTTTATGTTGCTTTTTCTTTTAATTCATTACTCTTCTGTAAATGATAGTTTCATACCTCCAAATACTGCCTTGATTTGTTGATCATCCGTTGATGATTTTGTGGAGATTTCTAAATGAATGTTTCTCTATTTATTTCAATTTATCACTGTTATTTACCCTCTGTATTTTTCTGTGAAAAGCAAATGTTTTCCTATATTTAATTAACTGATCGTGTAGATGTTTACAGAAACTCAGATTAAATGGTTATTATATCACAACAGAAAACTGAAGTTACTTTTTGCCACAAAATACACCTAGCTTTGTGGGGCTCACTTGGGGAACCATACCCAGACTTTCTGTGATGATATATCTGCCACTGTAAACACAGTTTTCAACCAAACATTTTCTAAAGAATTAAAGTTTGCAGTTTTAGGTGTAATCCCACAGAGTTTAGAGGGAAATAACCAAAACTACCTTTTGCAAATTTTACTAATGGCAGCCATTAAATGCATCACTAGCAAGTGGTTGAAAACTGAACCTCCTACATGTAGCATTTAGAGTGGGAAAGTGAGGGAAATCTATCAGATGGAGCAAATTATGTAAAATTCAGGGAGAGCTATTTATGCAGAGATTGAGTCCCATGATTAAGAATGGGAGTCTTTATTTCAGCCAGTCGAATGTGATCATGAAAACACTTCATAGCCTTGTAGTTCACAGAGCCTAAACTGATCCTAGAACATATCTGTGGATGTGTGTTTTCAGAGCCCGGATGGGCGTTTTGAAGTCCGTGGTCGGCACGGCAAGTCAGTACTGACCATCAGCGGAGTGAGGCTGGCTGACCTGGGACGCTTCGACTGTGAGGCCCTCAGCAGGATCGGAGGCCATCAGAAGAGCATGTTTCTGGACATTGAGTGTGAGTATACTTCTGACCTGAGAACTAGTTCTTTTAGAGCCCTCCACACTGTGCATTAGATCTATTAGCACCGGAATATGAAACAAAAAAAAGTCCTATAAACACCTTAAAGCAGCCAAATCACCATTTCCTTGCAGAGTTCAAAAGTTCAATCGAGCTTTGTTCCAATATTCTTGCGCACAAAGTAGCTGTTTTTTTTTCTGAGGAGCATTATATTAATATGAACAACCCCAGTGCCCGCTCCACCACACACACAGCCTCCAGAAGGGTTAATTAGTGAGAGGATATCATGCATCGCCTTTTGTTTTCCCCCGCTGACAGCTTCCCTACTTCCCGATGAGAGCACCCATTCCTCAGTGCTGGTTGTTTGGGGTTATTTGGGGCGGGCTATCCCTTGCCTAATGAGCTCTGAAGCAAAGATCTCCATTTTGGCCTCGGAATGATTATGTTCATTATGAGAGCAGTTCTGTTGCCTGAACAAGACCAATGGAAAATACTTATTTAGTAGCTCCGTTGCCACCTTGAGGCATACAGAAACAACAAAGAGAGAGGGCAGAGGAATATTATTGAAAGAGACAGGAAGCAAAAACTGAATATGTTGTATCTCTTTTGTCATGTGGAAAGCAATTTTCTCCTTTCCTGGCTGAGGTGACTTATGGGTTCATGAAATCCCTTCAAACCTGTTTTGCATAGTTCTTGACAAGCTGACATTTAAAAAAGAAAGTTTTCCTCCCAAAAGAAATAGGAGAAAAAAAAAGGATGCACACACCCACTCTCCAACCATACAGTCATTATAGTGTAAAGTTATTTTGCTGGAGCCACAGCTGACGATCTGCCCTGCCACTGACTTGAGTCCCACTCTGCAGAAAACCCTGTGTATCTGAGTGCGGCAGGGCTGAGCCGGTCGTTGCCACCGAACTAATGAACTCATTTACTAAGTCACTGCAGGCTGCAGGGGGATAACACGTCCTCGGCTGTGACAGAGAGCCAGGCATCAATCTCTTTAATGGAATCCTGCAAGCGAGCATAAAACAACCATAATGCCTCTCCAACGGAGCTGGGCTGACTGGGCCCAAAGAAATTCGCACGACAGCCCTCCACTGCAATCGTCCATTACTACCCTTCCTATTTGCTGGGGCAAATGAGCTTCTGTTGGCATCCTTTATTTTTATTCTTGGGGTGATGATCATATTGGATCACCCCCACCACTACCATCACCATCTCCCTGACTCACCCCCCCTCCCAGCCCGAGGTGGCATTAGTTTTTCTTTTCAACATTGCTGAGCGAGTTTGGGGAGCATTAATGAAATGCGTCTTCTTCTGCCTTTGAGGAATTTGTGGGTTAAGCTTCTGCGAGTCATTTTTCTGTCTTTGATCATCCAGCACAGCTCCACCTTTGATTTGAGTCTTTAATTGGCTGCCACAAATTCCATGCACACCAGCTATTACTCTTCAAGAATTTAGGTCTTGTTTTAGCACAAAAAAGACATCTTTGCAATTTCAGCAAGTACAAGAGGTAATATGTTTATTCATTTTGGATAGATATCCCAAAGTTCCTGACCAACCACACCATCTATTATTCATGGGAGGGGAATCCTGTGAACATCAGCTGTGATGTGATGTCCAACCCGCCTGCTACCATGCTGTGGAGGAGAGAGCGCTTCACCATCTCTGCAGAGGGAACAGCCAACACACGGGTTCACAGTGCAGAGGGCAAGTCTGTCCTGGAGGTGGGTTCATGGCATCTCTGTCTGCTCATTGCACTTCACAGTCATCTGTTTATATTGCTAGTGTAGCATGTAAGCATCTTCAGTTTCATTTAAATCCGTGGAGCTTTGGCTCAAAATGGTAAAATATCAAAGGTGAGCATCTCATTAAGTATCTACAAAAATCTGAGTCAAAATGAATGTTTGTTGCTGTTAGAAAACCTCCAGAGAACAGCTTATTATGCTGTTTAGACCAGTTCTCAAGACTGTGTAGGTGTAGGAGATCACAATTTGATTTACAACAGAAGGCTGCAGGAGGAGGAGGAGGACTTAAAATTCATCTGTCAGCTTGGACAGTTTACTATTCACAGATATCACTTCTTTTTTTTTTTTTTTTTTGTTATCCGGTCCATAGGGCATTAGCTGTAGATAGATTTTATTCATTACAGTAGAGCTGTGTTTATAACCTGAATATGTGAGAATGCCATTAAAAAAATCCCTCATATCCTAGAATTTTGAGGTAGTTCCCATCACTCTGTCAGACAGTTATTTCTAATAAGATGTTATTCCAAAATACTCTGTAGCCCAGTGCCTGAACACAAAGTCAACTCTGTCCATCTGTCCCATGACTAAAGGTTTGGGGTGTCTCCATTATATTTTTGGAGTCAATGTAAAGTTATTTCATCTAGAACTTTTTAAAGGCTTTTTTGTCCCCTTTTCTGCCTGTGCCTTCGTCAGAAACACATTTATTTGTTCTGGGAGTAACCCTGACACCGCCAATCACTCTCATTATATCTAAATCTGTAGAAATAATTGGAAAGTAAAGCCTTTCTGCAGCATGTCATGTTTCTGTCAAAACACTCAGCCAATCAGATGTTCGATCCGGAGACAGCCAAGTCTTTCCCATCATGCACTGAGCTCTTGCAACCGAAGGATTTAGTTTTTATGTGATAATTCATCCATGTCGTAGTCACTGGAGAGCAAACGCAGACTTTGGCTTCAAAAACTGTGGATATATGGCTCTCATGAGCTTACCATCACCCTTTGTGCTTATGAAGTCTGGATCAAATTGGACATAAATCTAAACAACATGTAATGTGCAGCGATCACTGGTAATTAAATATGCGCATCATCCCAGAAGAGCCTAAACTCTCATGGCAACACTTTCACGCAACTGTGGCTCAAATGAACATTATATTCCAGACCTATATGTAGGAACCCTGGATCAGACTGAAATGAGGGAACAGATGCCCCCGTCATCAGAATAGACTCATGTCATATGGTCGCTGTTACAGAGTGAGTAGCGGAGTTAGTGCACACATGCGATATTAGCAGAGAAGTCCATATTTATTCACAAAGCTATGAATTCACTGCGATATTTTTGTACTTGAAGCCCAAGAATATCCACAGCTCTTCAAACCCAGGATAAAAAATTTTACAAGATCTGACAGAGACAAGTGGTATGTTTTGAAATTAATAAAGTGAATATCTAAAACATCACTGCTAAGAATAACAGAAGACCCTTAAAAATGTAGTTTTCACAATGGAGGAGAAAACAGCAAAAAAGAAAAGAAAATCTCCACCTTGTATCTTTATTTATTTATCTCCATTAGCCCTTTAAAGGGCACACGTAGAAATACTCTGAAATGCAAGATTTCCACCTTAGTGTGTTATCGGAGGACATAAGACTTAATTACTTTTGTGACATTTTTCCCAATTTTTTTATTGTTATGTCAAAAAAAAAAAAAAAAAAAATCAAGGTTAATGAAGTTACCATATTTGGTTCATTACCTGTAAGTGGCAAAAAAATAAGAAAAAACCCAAGAAGTAAATATAAAAAAATGCAAGAAAACACATTTAAGGCGAAAGGAACGTGTATGATTAAACTGTTATTGTCACTCTCTTGTAATGGATGCTGAAGTTACCAAAAATAGTCACTTGCTCGATAAAGGGTTAATTTGTTCAAAGCTGAATTTAGTCTTTGTTTCCAGGTGACTCCGATGTCCGACCGGGACTTCGGGCGCTACAACTGCACAGCCAGGAACAACATTGGAGTTCGATACCAGGAGTTCATTCTTGCGCAGGCAGGTGGGTGTGCGGCGCTGCCACCATTCTACAGGCTTCTACTTGCACTAATGAGATCTGTGACTTAATTCCAGGACAGGAATGTGTGGAGTCAGGGATCCCACACCTTTCAAATCACTGCATTCACAGTAACTCTAACTGTTCAACTACTTTGTAACCCTCTACCTCTCTACTAATGGTAATAGCCTTATTTGCAATTCTCAGGAAGATAAATTCCACTACATCTCCCAGCCCCTATTCAGCCAAGCCTAATCTCAAATAGTGCCGGCTGATTTACCATACCCCTCGCTATTTACTGAAGTACCCCTAATTTACTGTAGTGCAGGCGAATACACAATAGTGCAGTCCAATTATCTTTAGTGCAGATTGAATTGCTCTGGGTAAGGAGAAAAGTAGTGAGCAAAAAGCTGACCTAAAATGGAGTCGTACAGGAAACAATGCGTGTCTAAAGTTGTTCTAACACACAAAGGGAAACACACGTACACACGCTGATGTTGTCGTAAAAGCCGCAGCGTCGACAAAAGAGGCTCTGAGGGGAGGCGATATCCGGTCGGAACCTGCGAGAAACTCATCAGCTCCTCACGCCGTAAATCAGTCAATTAAAGTAAAGCACAGATTTATTAAAGAATAGAGCGAGAGGCGCGACGCCGGTTCGTAACTCAAGCGATTTTACCAACCAAAAAAAAAAAAAGTAAATGAAGTTAAATAGCTTTTCAGTGCGTGGAGTTATTGTAGTAATAATGGCTGTGTTTACTGCGCTTATTGGTACTGCCAGCAATGTGTACACGGTGATGGAAGACGTATGTGAAAATACTAATAAAGATGAACTAGTGTTGCACTAGAAATACTGTAAATTTTATCAACACAATATATACAAAGCATGAACTCAAAGTTGTGCAGTGAAATACTCTTTGACAGTGTTTGTGCTGTTATATATGATGTTCACTTTACCGCTACTTATGCCATTATACGTATATTATATATTTTTTCCAATTAAGAAATTTACTAAACCAACTAATATCAATTTTTACTTTCCCCACCACAAATGGTTTTATTTATTAGCTGTACAAGTTGATTAATAGTGTTTTTTTTAAAGCCTGTATAATAATAGGTTAGAGCAGAAAAAAAAACAAAAGGTGACTGAAATTAGGCTGATATCAGTTACATTTATTTTACTTTCCATGTGATCTTTAGTACAAAATAACTTATGACAATATCTGCACTATTGGAGCACCATTTATTTCCGGTCTAATAGCAGTCGATCTGTCTTTATCCAGTTATCTCATGAAATATAGGGATAGGGTTACACCTTTACAGCTTTATATAAACATTTTGTGTGCCTTAGTGTTACATTTTTATTTCAAAGACAATTACAGTTATTTTTTGTTTCTTTATTTTATTGTGTTTTCAATCAGATTGCCCTTTTACCCATCTGTATGTAAGATTTGGTTTATTTTAAAGGTTAAATACATTTGCTTTGGATCCATGTAACAGATGGAATCAAAGCTAATCAGGAGAAAGTGCGAATGCTCAATAATATGTTTACTTCTTTTGTTTTTATTACAAGGCCAGGCTTGTGTGAGGTCCATATGTGTTTCAAAAAAATGTATGTTTCATGAGCTTAGAAACCAGGTCTGTTTTCATCTCAGTGACATTGAAATTTAATTTAAGAGGGAGGAGAACTTTCTCAACCCATAAATGAATACTTCATCCTTGTGGTTTTCACTGGACAGGAAGAGGATGGCATGTGACATTATATTACAAATCTGAATAATGAGAATATATTTAAACTGTTTCAACCAAATATGACCTTCGCAGGCTCCATTCACACATTACTGACAAGTGTTTATTTCTAAATAAATGCCAACACTGTGTGTAACAAAACTCAGCTTCAATAATCATCATGTTTCATTAATTAATGTATTTTTATTTATTCGAACATACTTGAATTTGGTTGAATTACTCTTCAAGCACACTTACCTCTACACAAATAAATAAAGTCAGATGTGCTGTCATTAACTGAAGTTTGTGGAATATAATTTTGTAATCATGAGAAGCACTTGAAACCAAATAATAGGCTCAGGCTAATGGATAAAGCTGCAGCGCATGAACTTGAGGGGGAAATAACTCATTGTGATGAGTGTTTGAGACATTGTTTTTCCTCTTTCCAGATGTACCATCAAATCCGTACTCGGTGCGTCTCTCAGCCGTATCCCAGCGCCTCGCCACCGTCACATTCATGAAGCCAGACTCTCACGGTGGCGTACCCATCAGCTACTACCTGGTCCAGTACAAGGAGGTCGGCTCACAGGACTGGAGGGACGTCAAGTCGCACAGTGTTCAGAGTGAGTCCTTGGATTTTTGACGCCAGCTCCATTAGCTCATAAAGATCCAGTGCTACTTTTGTGGCAGTTCTCAGTCATTTTTTTTCTCTATTTAACCTTTCTTAAGCGATTTATCACCTTTTATTATTATTTTATCCTCTGCATTTTGTGTTATTTCAAGTAAAAATCAGGTATTTTCCCATATTTATTTTTACTGACCATTTAGATAAAAAGTTCAGATTAAAGTGGATGGTTTTTCTGTTCTTATTTGTAGCATGGAAATGCACATGTTGGATCAGCTGATTTATCGTTCATATAAACAGTTACATTACAATCTCTACAGAATGACATACTATCCCTGTGTTTTCAGTGGATTAGACCAGTAGTTCTCACTACAGGACCCACATTTTCTCCACTGTACTAACTCCCTTTTATAGAATTCAAACCTAAAAAAAAATTAAATATGAATTACTTTATTAACATACTTATTAAACTAGCCTTTTTAGAAATATAAATAAATCAATGTTACTGTAATAATAACCTGAGTGTACATCCCGACTATACAACTGTAAATTGGTAAGGCTCACACAAAACTGTTTTCATTTAACATGTCATGTTAAGTGGGTGTTTTGGTGCTAAATGATTTTTGTTTTGTTATTTTATTCCTAACATGTCACACTTGAGGTTTAAGTCCGAACCATTAAATCATTGACAGAAAATTCCAGTTCTTTGAAACTGGAGCCTTTATTCATCTTTCTAAACAACCAAAAAAAAAAAAAAAAGTTTTTAAACATCAATTTCCACGTATGATTTTCAATTTTGTATCACATTTCATACATTGAGTTTCAATGCTCAAGTATTAGTATTTTTGAACAAACAAAAACATGATATAACACAAGCATGTCTAACAAATTGGTAATTCCTTTTCAAAACTGGTAAACTTCTGCTTACTGATAATCTGGTCGTGTCACTGGAAAGGCCTGTAGTGAACGAATTCCTCCCCCTGGTGGATTATCTGTGTATTGCATGTGTCTAATTGTACACATCCGGTTTTTCCAAGACAAAAAAATATCACACGGATCATGTAGAGGGCTTCAAATCTTGTGTCAAATATGATACGTTCTGCGTTACAGGGTTAATTCCTTTTTATTGTTACTCTTTGCAAATTCATATTTATCTCATTCAGGGTCACATTTGCCTATAAACATCTTAGAGTCAAATGTTTGTTTTAGTGCACTTTGACACGTCTGTCAAAATAATAGCATTTAAAGCAACAAAAAGCAATTCAAAAGGTTTTCTTTAACCCACACGTTTTACAACCCATTCAGAGAAAGCCTTAATTCACATTTAGGTCATAACCCACTAGTTGAGAACACTAAGGGCCTGACTTACTAAGATCGTAAATGTGCTTGCTCGTGCTAAAAAATGCACATGCTATTGATTTGCGTGTCATCGGTGATCAACTAAGATGGCCTGTGCAAATGACAACAGGCGCAAAATTTTGGAGACCGCCCTGTTTAAAAAGGATTTTGTGTGTGCTACTGTTTGTCGTCATGGAGACAGTACGCTGTAAAACCTGCTCTGGGATGCGCCAGCACTCATGAATATAAGTTGCTTTTTTTCTCCACACAGTGGGGTGGGTAGGTATTTCTCTGTTGTTGTTTATCAGGGCTGAAGTGTGTTCTTAGTGAAATATATGTTCTCATTAGTCTGGTCCTGGCTTAATAGTGATGTGCCACTAGGTGTGGGGGGGCTGGCCCATAAAATGTGTGTGGGGGGTCGGTATGTCTATTTTTTTTTTTCTTCTGTCTTTCCAAAAATGTTACCGTGAGCAAAACAGATTCATTCTCTGCGTTTCCTTTGGTTTTGCCTATATCTCCTCCTTGCCACAACAACTGCTGCCACTTTTGCATGGAGCTGTGCCAGTTAACACCTGCCTTTCAGATGTGCAAAATCAACCCCCGCAATCAGTTTCAGGTTTGGTAAATCACACTGTGCGCGCTAAATAAACATTTGCATCTTCTCCTCCCAGTAATTTTGCACATGCTGCAGGAAACGTCCATAATTGCATATTCACCAAGGCAAACGCGATAAAAAAAGGGTTGTGTGAACTATTTTGCCTACGTCACAGGCGCAACCCTCAGTGCGCCCTGTTAGTATATAAGCTGCGATGTGTTTTTGCG
>JAPTYQ010000013.1:1955624-1975571 GCA_029814465.1 Ostorhinchus cyanosoma | reverse complement strand
TGTTTAGTCTTAATTCTTGTAAAGATCGTGATGTGTTTTGAAGCTATTCTCACATACATTCATATATTTCTAAGGTCACTACAACTTATTCTAGTGGGCGTCTGTTTTTTTGTTTTTTTTTTTCAAAATAGACCAAATATGTTGGCTTTCAAAGATTCCAACTGCTAGAAGCATTCTTGTAATTGTCTTATTTTTAAATAGGACATTACTTGAACTTGAACTGTATGATTCTTCATCAATAACAGTGACATTTTCATGGGATTCCTCAACTGCAGTCCTTCTCATAACTTAATATAAACGCTGCTAAGTGTTCACTCCTGCTGACAACCTTGACTGGCAGCTTATAGACCCCAGTTACCCTGGTAGTTAATGCTTGGCGCCATGAATAGTTAACATCAGTGGGAAGGCTGAAGACATTTTCTAAACAAGAGGTTTTCATTGTAAACCAGCACATCTTTAATTCCTTGTACTGGTGAAAATGCTCTTGATGAGACTTTAGTTTTTTATCGATGACATGGCCAAATACCAGTGCTCCCAAAGTTTGTGTCAGATGAAAGAACCATATAGTAGATTTATTTCTTGTTTTATGAGTATGTGTAACAAACTCCACTAACCAGGCACAGACTGAAAGGTGTAGCAGCATGCATGAGAAAAAGGAGATGCATGTAGGTGTTTATTAAAGACACTGGATCTTTTTGTCACTTATATTCAGGAAGAATTGGGCATCAAATGTGAACTCTCAATTTTGCAACCGTGCATGGCTTGAGAGATCCAATTTCTACTTCCTGTTTCTCTTAAATTTCCATCCATCTATTCCCTGATAAAGACCAACAGACATTGATTATCCAGCATGCAAAAGACCATTCAACCAGAACATTCCAATTGTATTTGGCAGGGACTGAAAATATCCTAATGTGATCATATCCCACCTAGCCGGTCTCTAGCAATGACTCGGATGAATCTCTGTGTAGACGATAAATAGGTTCTTTGAAAAGGACCAGTCAAGCCGCTTGAGCAGGAATGTGTTATACAATCCTAAATGTCACTAGCCATGCACAGTTACAAAATGAAGTGGACTGAAAGAGCAAAGTATTTTACAGTTAACTGAGATGGACACCTATTTATAAAGCATTTTAAGATGTGTTTCATTATGCAGTTTTTTTTTTTAACCCATAAAGACCCAAGCATCCACTATCGACCAAATGCAGCCCACAAATCCTGTCGATACGTGTAAATAATTGGTGCAAAATACAGTTTGTCACCTTTTCATGGTCATCAGATACGACCCATTAGGACGTTCAGACGCTCCGTAGTGAACGTGGAAACACTGTCATCTTCTACAACATTGATTCACCAGTAAAACCCATGGAGTTTGATCAATGCATAAATTGATAAATGAGAGAGGATGGAGTTATTGATATATTGGCTTTAATAATCCTCAGCTTTAATCTGGCCTTTAATGAATATATGAAAATAGTTGATTTTCACTGAAAATTTGCAAAACACAGAAGATAATATCACAATAAATGATGAAAAATCACTTAAGAAAGCTGAAGTAGAGAGAATAATTCATTTGGGTCTTGATGGGTTAAAATTAGTTGTGGTATCGCGTATCAGGGAAACAGTCGATATGGTATATACATTAATTTGGAAATGGCTTCATTCTCTGTCACTGTTCTGTTGCTTTCATGTGTTTTTCTTGCCTCTATCCGTGAAAGGATTCAAAGCACACAGATGACAAAAATACTGGCATAAAGAGAATTATTCATGACCTACTGATGTGAAACAATAAACCTTGGCAGCCGTAATCAAAAAGATGAAATGATGTGAATAAGTTGGCTCAAGTATTTGTAGGAACAGTTATTTCAGTCTATGATATTGGTAGGGAAACTATTCCTAATTTCCATATGTGGATCTACACAGTTTTATAGTTTGTATCTTCAGTCCTTTGGTATGCTGATGTCAGAATATTGGTAATCGAAGCTGTGATATGCCCTTTAAGCCAGAACTACGTGGGCACCTGAAAAATAGTCATTGGTGACAAAATGGACATGTTATTTAAAAAAAAATCATTGGCTCTAATCTGCTGCTATTACAGCCTCCGCTCTTCTGAGAAGGTTATTCACAATAGCTGTGATTTTCTGCAGGCATTTGCTTCCCTTCAGCCACAATAGTATTACTGAGGTGGACCGCTCCTGCTGGCTGATTAGATCTGGCTCACACTCAGTGTTCCGATTCTTCCTGTGTTGGATTGAATTGTATAGCATTTCCTCACAAACAGAGGTATGAAAATTTGTTTACCAAAATAGGCGTATAAGCTTTTCTCAGATGAAACATAAAAAAAAAACATAAACAAACCCTAAACAACTTATCCAAAACCTCATTTTTCATTTCTTTTTCTTTTTCTTCCACAATACTTTCTGCTATCTGCATGATTGATGGTGGACTCATACAGTATTTCCAGGTGACGTGAACTCTGGTCTTGTCTCCATCCAGCGACGGTGGTTCTGACAGGCCTGGAGCCCAACACGACGTACGAAGTCCGAGTGGCAGCTGTCAACGGGAAGGGTCAGGGCGAGTTCAGCCACACGGAGTCCTTCCAGACTTTACCCATCCGTACGTCTGTTTCCTCATCCATCTCTGTTGTCACTGTTTTTCCTCCCCTTTTTCCTCAGAGAGTCAGTGTAACAACGAGACATTTATCAAAGTACAAGCTCCTCCAATCATTAGCATCCAGCTCAGAAGAGATCTTCAGAACTATTATAACCACCACTCCACAAGTGATGATGTGGAGAAGGTGATGAAATGCAAACAGCATAGAAATGTCATAGATCTTTTACGTATAGGTCAGTAAACGCTGATAAAGATGCTTCACAACTACGTTATCACAAAGATATTTTGGTCCCAATAAATAAATTGCACTGTATGTAATGGAAATCTAAATTTATTTATATATTCAAAGCATCAGCACCTTAGCAAAGTAAGAACTATTTGCTATCTTCTGATGCTGCCATGCTTATACTTACACTGGTTACTACGTCCTCGTATTTCAGTGATATGAATCCAGATTATTGGGGCTTGGAATAGATTCTGTCAAATTTGTGTCTTGATGTAAAAACGGCTGCATTAAACTTATACTGCAGGGGTTTTATGATAAGCATTTTATTTATTCTGGCAATCCAGCGATGGAGGATTGCAGTAAATCCAGGCAAGGCCATAGAAAAAGTGTTTTCCATTGTTAATATTATACAGCAGTGTAGCTACTCAGGATGAATGCTGGAAAGCAACCCAATTAGTAAAATACAGTGAATAATAAGAAGCTCCGGTGGACATTAGTTATAGACACGTAGAGGGAGTTGCCCTGTAATATGAATTTAATTCAGCTTAAAGCCTTCTCTTTCCTTGGTGTGCATCCTTATCTCATATCTCACGGTACTACCTCTTTCTCTGAAACTCACAGACACACTATCGCAGTAACACACACACAAAGGCATATTGTTTTGCGTCTCATCTAAATCCCAGTCCTCCCCTTCACATGTCCCACAGGAGAGCCAAGTCCACCAGCCGTCCATGGGCAGAGAGGAGTGGGCAAAGCCTACAGGCTGGGCCTGGTCAAGCAGGACGATGGGGGGATGCCCATAGTGGAATATATAGTCAAGTACAAAACTGTAAGTATTATTTATTTGTTTGTTTATTTGATGAGGACAGTGTGTATTAATGAACACTCTACAAATAGGAACATTACTTTGTGTAAATATGCTGGATTAGCTGGGAGGTATTTTCCATCCGTAGTCCTCAACATTATAAACAGACTAAAACATACAAACAAGACAATACACTGTATGTGACGCATTACTATATACAAGTCTACATTATTAATACAATGAATACAATAAAAATACAATATAAAACCACCAAGAAGAAAAACTACAGAAATTTGAATGAACTACTGAGCTAACATCACAGGTGATTACAGGTTTGATCAGACTTGAACCATTGTTTTTTTTTAGCTCTTTATAGTTGTGTGTGAAAGTTATGAGGGTCACGAAAGATAGAGCAGTCTGCACACTGTTAGCTTTGAGGAAATCAAATATTTATAATAAACTTTAACATATTCTGTCATTTAGCATTTCCATTCAAACATAACAGCTTCAGGCCATCAACACATTCTTGACAAAAAAAGCAATCATCTTTTCTTTGTTATGAGTTGTGATTGTTCAAGGTTATAACAGATTAAAAATCTGCTTCACATGATCAAAACGTCCGTTCTACCCTCTTATCATGGTCTGTGTCTTTTAATCAGAATACGACATATCTGATGTTCTTTTGTGATTCAGAGGTTCAGTGAAAGTAGCTCTGCTCAGGCCTGGGTCCAAAATGGGTCCAAAATAAACATGATCTGGATGAATGTCTAAAAAAAATGACAGCCGCTTCCATTTCTCATCATTATGAAAGTGAGAAAACATTTTGAGTTCAGATCTTGACCTGAAACAGATCTGTTTGGGTGAAAACATTACTGTATGAGAGAATGTTTTCAATTATACATTTGGAGCTTACAGTGTGGTATGACTTCCAGAACCTTGTCTTACAGCATTACACTTTGATCCGATGTGTACATTCTGTTTTCTGTCTTAAGTGGTTTGAATATTTCAACATTTTTGGCCCTCAGGTATGACACAGTGGGTCTGCAGTCATTTCCACAGATCATCAGAGCATGCAATCAAATCTCATGTTCAGATTTAATTCATATCCACAGGTGTTTGACACAATGTGAGAGTGAATGAATAATGGATTAATAATGTAAAGTGCTTTGGGTGCCTTAAAAAGCGCTATAGAAATCTAATCCATTATTATTATTATTATATCCACAGGTTTGTGCGTCAGAGTGTGTCAGTGTTTTCAATCTGCCTGAGAATAGTCAGAATCGTTAGCCTGACTATTGTCAAACAAGCAAATATTGTACAGTTATTATGGATAATAGATGTTTACCTTTTGCCAACTTCAGGCTGAAGGGGTATTGTAATAGTTTGTCGTCCATTTGTCCGTCTGTCTTTCCATTCAACAATATAATTTCATTACTTGAAAAGCGCATTGATATTGTGGATGCATCTTGGCATGAAGCAGAAACCTGTTGAAAAGAAATCATCTTGACTTACTTTTTCACAGTCAAATAGCGAAATGTCCTTTCAAAGACGTAATCGTATGATCTGAAGAATGCGTTGAGATATCCTCACCATATTTACACAAAGACAATATGATGTAAATTATAGGTCAAGTACCTTTCAACAGAATCTTAAAGTACACGTTCTGTTTTTTTTTTTTTTTTCTAGGATTGATTCGTCTTTCTTTCGGGGGTCACCCAGACAACGAACATCGTTTTGTTCTGCGGCATCCGTCTGTCAGTATTTCAATGCCACAGGAACTTATCTGTGAACTTTAGAGTCTTTGTCAAATATTCAATACCGAAAACAGACAATGCAAATGAAGTGCTTAAACGTTTTCGTCAAGTGATCCACATTTTAGATTTTCTCTTCTAACGTGCTGTAAATGGATGGTACTTCAGTTGATCTCTAGCATATTGTTGTTATTTTTAGCGGGATCTCTGCAGTCAGAGCCCAGGGTGGTGGTCCGCCAGCATGAGGGGCAGAGGACCCAGAATCTGCCTCCCACAGCTCGTAGTAGCCTGGCTCTGTGGGACTGGCTCCAGGCCGGTGTGTGTCGGTGAAGGTCGAACACTGGTACCTGGTTCTTACTAATCTGAAACAACATTAAAATGAAGACACGTTTAAACTCTATTTAGCTGTCGGATAGATATATATTAGAAGCTGAGGCTATTAAGGTTCCAACATTATTGACTGGGCACAGGTGCATCTGTGGCTTTTCTGCTAACAGCTCAAAATTGAAGTAGACCTCATAAGTGGAAGCATGTCCCCCTTGGTCTGAGTGAAAGGCTGGGGTCCAGCTGGTCTCCTCCAGGGTGTATCGTTCTACACCCAAGAACTGCTGCACACATTTTGAGGCATGACTGAAGTCCAAGAGCCATCTAGTTTTAGGGTTCTGTCTGTCTGAAAGTGCTGGAGAATACTGACTCGCAACGCAGTAAACCATCCATTTCGTAGCTGTAGAAATGACAAAATCTCCATTTTATTCAATTGTGCCACATAATCTAGACACTGGATGTGTTTATGTTATTATCAGGTTTTTATGATGCTGAAGTCAACTTTCCAATGTTGATGACAAAGATGGAGAGTGCAACTGTTTTGGACATAATTTTCTAAGCCATCTTTAAAATACAGTGGTGTTTTTAGATACTCTATGTATTTGGAATATGTTGCACAAAGATCACTTTTAAGAAGATATCCTCCCTTTTAAATATTTTTATTGTCTTTTAAACATTCTGTGTTATGTATATTAAAGACTAGCTTTCATTAGTATCAGATTTAATTTCAGACTTATGACGTTAATTCTCTACTGATCCATACAGTTATGCATAGTTTTAGCTACATTTAGCTTTAGCTTCCTAAAAGCTGGTGAAATAACTGCTGGCAGTGGATGAAAGCCTCAGTTCGCCCTGCCAATATTTTTTTAGATACATGTTTAGGCATTTCTTGGCTTTATTTTCACTAGGGATGACTGTTTTAATAACATTTCGAGGGCAAATAGTGAAACCAATTTAAATTGATTAGTTGTAATGTCATTGTTAACAAATCCGTCCATACCAAAACTAACCCAAAAAAAAACATTTAATATTTCAGAGCACTTACATTTTTTCCCCCAGATATTGCTTCACATATACAGAAGTCAGGAATAAACAGTGCTGTAATTAGTTTCAGAATCTCTAAAATGGTAAGTAAAATATAAATGTGCTCCAACCCCAAATAAAAAGTTAATTCTGAAAAAAAGATGTCGACTATGCTGACCATGCAGTTAAACAGCCGCGCAGTATCAGTTCACAAGCCACATATATTTGTTTTTAGGGATCATATTTTAATATTAAGGCGGATGGGGGGAGAAAATGAAGAGAATGAGCATCGAAAGAGCAGTTTGTTAGACAGAGAGAGGGAAGTTCATCCTCTTCAGTTGCAGAGCCACTAAAAACAGGACGCAGACCGAGAGCGGACATAGTCATCCATATCTACACACTGTTCCAGCCTCAGTGAGGGAAGTGAAAATCTTCCTGACTGGTTGGACAAATCATTATGTATCAGATTTCTGAAATATACAGAGTTGATGTGTAACGACCACTTTTTTGACATTGAAATGATAAATCTCTAACCCTTGAGTCCTGCTTTCTAGTCCGAGCCTCAGGACACTGCCATGACTCCACGATCTATATTAAAACCACAGATTTTCTTCAAATAATTACTGTGATTGAGGAGAGCTGATACTTTGCTGCATGACTGAAGTCTGGGTGCTGCTCCAAGTCAAATTCAGAAGCACTGATGTTGTTAAAAGTACAATGTGAATTTGTCTTTTCTTGCCTCTGGCTTATACTATTACTTCCTGAATCCATTACCATACGTTGCAGTCATTTTTCCAGCAGGATTCCCTCACTTCAATCCAAACAAATTGACACAATCACTTGATAAAATGAGTGCATTTTAAGAAGTGGCTAAAGTAAGCATGCTGCGTAATTAAAAATGACTGAATGATTTGTCTCACATAAAAGAAACAAAAGAAAAAAAAAAACAGCTGGACATTGTCGTTTCTTTGTAGTTGATACGATGTGACTCAGGGAATACATTTTCCTCTCAGTGGAGAGCATGTGGTTTGAGCTGCTCCTGCTGCCTGAGTGGGTACGTTGGCGGCAAAGTGAAAAACTTCCTGAATGCTCCGCTCATGAATTTCTATTTTTCCATCCTTGTGTCACTTATAATCCATGTTTTTAAATGAGTACACACAAGCTTTGAGAATTCATTCATCCATTTAAGTAGCTGATATTTTTCATTTGTTTGTAAAATAGCAAAAAGCAGCTTAAACTCACAAGATAATGCAGGGACTGAGATGAGGCCAGGAAACAGAATAGATGGCACTCTCACAAAAAGTCTTCACAGGACTAAGTGGATTTGAGCTGGTCCAAATCTCCTATCTCCCCAGTGCTAATGTGTCCAAGCAGCCGTTTCTCTGTCTGGTTGAGAAAGTGACTGCAGTTGAAAATAATGCCACTACAGATGAAAACATGGTGCAGAAAGGAAGGTCAGGGATAATATGCAACGCTTTTGAAGGCTGAACAGGAAACAGAAGTAGATTCCTCACACACCACCATTCTGACTGTCTACAGGAACACAGAGCCACTCAACTGAGGCGCGCAAACGTGAAGGATAAGTTTAAAGAAAATCTGCACTCGCACTAGGACACATGACTTTGACAACCACTTCATTTTCACCAAATAATCCAGAAAAAACATTATTGACCTTGACTTTGTAGAAATCAGTTTCCGCTCTTCTCTGACCTCTAACACTGAGGGATCCTATGGTAAGACTGGAAACGACACTCTGTTTTATATATAATATGCAAATACACGTGTGTATTCATTTCAGTCTCATCACTATGCATGCACAATAGTTAGATTGTGAGTATGAATGACAATACAGCTTTCAGGATTGTCTTTAGGTTTCTAAAAGGCTTAAGTGCTGTTCAGTGTCTTTCCTGGGTGTACAGCTCACGAGTCCTTCCACAAGAAAACTGAAATTGTAGTTTCACATAATTTTGGACCATTATTATTAACATATTTCTGTACATAAGATTGGAAAATCAAGAGGTTAAAGTGATACTGAACATTAAAACATGTTTTAGAGTTTAGAATCATTTGACTCAGTTAAAATTAAACATATTCATACTGGTGATAATTTGCATAAAAATGACAAATCTGTCATTTTTGCATCTTATAGTTGAAAACAGCTGAGCTTACTGCACCCTGTTTCAAAACCTTATGAACATTACCATCTCCATAACAAAACGCTGCTCTGTATCCTGAAATGTGTTTTAAAAAAATCCTTCTTTTATATCTCTCCATTGTATTGTTCTCACCTAAGGGCAGCAGTTTTGCCTCGTAAAAGCCACTGCCTGGATCTGTTAATTTATTTTTTGATTTGAATCCAAAAAAGAATGTATTACAATACCTAGAGACAACAATACCAGCTGCAGACTTTTGTATGTATATATATATATATATATATATATATATATATATGTGTAATTATTTTTTTACTTACCCTCTCAGAGCCTCATATGGTTCTGCATAAGTATTTTGTGATTGTACAGATGTCCCTGAACTACTCAACACCTGGACATTCAGATCACCTTTATCTCAGCCGCTGAAGGACTTTATTGTGGTTTTCACAGTCATGCAGTGTCCATAATGCTGTTTGACTAGAAACACAGATAAAGTTATACAGAATCTTTCAAAGAAGTCCTGTGTTAGATGTGGACAAAGTAATCAAGTAATATACTCCCCACATCCATTTCATAAAGATTATGGCTCAGCTGTTGTTGAAAAAGTCTTATCACACACAACTCCTATTATCTTGAAAACTCAAGTGTTTGCCAGTCGCACTTCTTTTTACTTTTTCATAGTCCGACACAACAAACACATTTATGAGTGTCTTATTTGCCTAATATTATTCCAGCAAATAAAAATATGAAAAACAAGATTAAAAAGATGGATGAAAAGAAGCTGCTGCCTTAATTCCCACTGTGAAATTCAAAATTAGACTATTATTAATAAGATGCTAGTTTCAATTCATCTTTTTTACTGCTTCAAACAAAAAAACCTCACACAGCTCTAATTTTTCATCATTGATCTAGAAGAGACAATAACACAAAAGATCTGTGGAGTTGTGTTTTATATATTTGAGTATCAACAAAACATATCACACAAACTCATACAGGTTGAAGTGGACGAGCTGCCCATTTTTACTAAAATGCCTATTTTCTCTGATTTTCCACTTATTTCCAAGCTTTGGAAAAGCAAGAGTAGAAGGGTATTTCAACAAATGTTTTCTGTTTCTATGCAAATGCACTGATATGCAAAGTCACTCCAATCATTCTGGAAGGGCTCATTCTTTACTTTTTTGATACTGTATTGTTGTTAAGAGCTGCACATTCAATCACAATTGCTATGTCAGCCTATGTAATTATATAAAACAGAAAGGTATCATTTAAAGGTGATATTTTGGACTCAGTGACACTGAGCACAAAGAAGTTCTGTGTCATCTTTGCATTTTCCTCAATAATGAAGCAAACAGACTCAAATAAAATGACAGGAATAATGATCCTAATTAGATCAATTTACATAGTTGTAGTCATCGCTACTTGTTTCCAGCATCATGGAGCCAAAAAATGTACAGATTTGTTTTCTGTTGGTCTCAAGACAAAAAGCAAGGAATGGGTCTGTGACTGAACCACAGAAAATGTGTTAGAAGGAAAGGGTGAAATGAGAAAAAGCCACAGGGGATGGAGAGGCATCAGAGGACAGCTGCGAACCAGCACGTCCTGTGAAACACAGATGATTAACCTTTTATTTACCTGTGCGTCTGTGGGGGTGTTTCACAGATCCACCTCAATTTCCGATCCCTTTAACTCTCAGAATCCCCAGATTAAAAACACAGAGGCTACGATATTGTTCATCATGTAAAAATGACATTTCACCTTAGCCCTTTTTTTGATGCTTTCAGACACACAAATGAGGGGTAGACGACAGCTATGCTTCACAGAAAGATGTCGTTTTATTTTATATTTGTTTCCTCTTTGCCCACTCTTAGGATAAAGAGGAGCAGTGGATGACGAAGCTGGTGCCAGGAGCGAATGATTTTGCGATGCTTCAGCCGTTGCAGTGGAACACACGATACGAAGTGGAAATTACAGCACGCAATGTCAAGGGCCTGTCAGAGCCCACCTTCTATCAGTTCTTCATGCCACAGAAGCCTGACATTACAGGTAAAATTGCGTTGTGATTTACACCCTGAAAATATGTTTTACTCCTGCATGATGACTCCTGTATGAATCCCCCAAGAGAATATTTCTGAACTTGTTACATTGAGGTATTTGTGTTTCTGGCTCTGATGAGAGTGATAGCTATGGTGATAACAAAGGCGAGAATGCAAAATGTTCCAGTCAAGGTAAAGCAAGGCTCTGAACGCAGCATGTCATGTTGCTGCATTTTTAATTTTTTGGTTGTTGTGTTTTTTTCTAGACAAATGAGGCTACTGTTGGTGGATACGTTAGTGTCTGTCCCTTTTCAGCAATGAGTTTCTATTTTCAGTTTGATTGTTGAATTGGTGTGTCTAAAGAGAAGTATTTTCCTCAAAACCTGATCTTCAGGGTTAACTGGAAAGCTGAAAATATTCCGCTGTAAAGCTCTATTATCGTGAACAGGGAAGAACATCACATCATTGATATTTGACCACTAAGCTGCGGCAATATAAAATGAATCCACATACATCACAAGTATTTTAAAAAATATATTCATCCGGTGTTTACTACAGCGTGTCTGGTGTTTAGTTTGGCTTCCAATCAGCGTTAAATGCCTCTAAAGTGGATTGTATGTTAAGTCAGTGTTGCGGCTGTTTTATTGTTTTCTACTAATGCAGCTTTGTAATATACAAACAAACTATGCTCCAACATTTAGCAATTTGCAATATTTACAGGTATGAACATGGAACATAATCAAGTGTCACAGAATGGAAATGATACTAAGCACTAACATGTGTTTTTTGCGCTGTTAACCCAGTTCAGTGAAACATCAGCGTTGGTGATAAAGTGCAAAAAAAAGAAAAGGGGAAAAAAAAAACACCTTCTGTTTTCAAATGGTTTTGAGAGTTGAGCTTTCACACTTTGAAGCTGATGTAGAGTCAAATGTTCCATGTAATTCTACATCATGAGATTTGTATGAAGAATCAATATCAGCGTGCTACCGTTTTACCTTCAGCTGGAGTCTGACAACTTTTTTATATTGCTCTTTTTGGACCTGCTATTAGCTTAAAAGCATCCCACATCTTTAAACATTCCCTTGATAGACACTAAAGTCAGAGTAATACAAGCGGCCTGGGTGATGGTGGAATCACTGTTAAGGTTGGGGTGAGTCTGGATGGTTTGAAGGAGGAGTAGGACTGCAAAGTAAAGCAGAAAAAATATTCCAAGTGTAGCAGACACTTATGCTGCCTTCATGTGCTATGGGAATTATGGTAAATACTACTTACGAACTTGAAAATTGTTCATGTTGTATTTGCCACCAGGGAGCTGGGAAAAAATGTGGATACACAAGTTGCCGAGGTGAAAATAATCTTTAAACTTTTCATCATTTTGCGGAGAGCAACGAAGGACTTAACGTGGATTATAAACACTACTTTTATTAACGTTCTGCTGCTGTTAGGAGATTATTTTGCACATTGGTATTATACACAATTTGCAAAAAAAAAAAGTGAAGTTTGCGTGTTTTCCCAATATGTGTGTGTGTGTGTGCGTGGGTTCTCCCTGACCTGCATAGACAACCATTGATAAGTTAGTTGGTTGATCTAAATTGCTCATAGATGTGAAAGTGAGAGTGATTGCTTGTTTGTCTCTATATTTGTCAGTGTATATTTGTCCCTGCGACCCTCGAGAGGACAAAGTTCAGATGAATTAACTCATCCAAAACTCTTTTACCCAAGTAGCAGGTCATGAATTGTGCATCAGCCATTTTTCATTTCACTACGATAACACAAGCACGTGAACGCAACTCAGTGGTTATTTTGAATTCACAGGTGGAAAGGATTATCTTTCCAATAGCACCTGAAGGCAGCATTAAAAAGATACTGATTTAAATGGGTCATATGTCTATGTATAAGTGTTTTATGAGTGTTGGTTTAGATGTCCCTGTAGTTTTATTGTCTCACACATCCACCCCTGGACAATCAGACATAAACCAATGTAGAGGGTGGAGCCACACTCAGAATGGGGCTAAAGGAATGCATTAAGCTTTGCCAAACTCAAAGGTTTCGCATTGAGTCCTGCCTGTCCGTCTGGCTGCAAAAAATATAAAAGCATATGGTTAATTCAACTCTGGGACAGTAATGCACCTTAAAGCTGGATTCCACCTCTGAAACAGGAAAAAAGCAGGAGAGGAAATGTAACACTGAAAAGCAACTCACTCCCCATGAAGATATAAACAGCTCATCGTAAAATACTGAATAACAAATCTTGAGTGTTATGTCTCATTTCTGCAATTAGATCCGCATAAATTAAGCACTTGACCTTTAACTTTTTTAATCAGTGAATTAATGGGAATCTACTGTAATAGTTGAAATTGTTTGTTCCAGTGGGCAAGCAACACTCTGAGTACATTATTATCTTAGCACAGGTTACAATGAATAAAAAAATCATCAAAACAATAGTAAATAAAAAAGCTTAAATGTACAATTAATTTAAAAATGTATAGTTAGCTGCTAGTAAATGCATTAAGTATGTTTTATTCTTCATAGAGCAACAAAAAAGCTAATTAAATCATAAATCATAGTATACGTTGAGTTGAACTTTGTTTCCAGAGCTATTATAAACTAATACGTATGGTTTGTAATCTAAAATTTTTATTTTTTTTTTAATGTTATCTTCTGTAGTTTTTTGAGCATATATTTATCTTAATAAGCAGATCAGCACATCTATTTTTAAAATCAGTGTAAAAAGCCCTTTTGGCGTTTCATTAACCATAAACATTACATCTAAAGGAAGGACCTACATCTTTTTTTTTCTTTTTTTTTCTGTGCATTATGGCAGCAGTACTTCCAGTGCCTGAAATGTTATATGGTCTGAATAATTCTGGTTATTACACAGTCTGTTCTATCAACACTTTACTAGGGTTAAAGTTAAAAACCAAAGCTGCAACACCTGTAAGGACCTTTTTTTTTTTTTTTCAATTTCATTGCCACAGAAAACTTTAACCCATGAACCCATTATTTGATCCCTTAATCTTCCTTTTTTGAAATTCTTAGTCTTACATTATTTATAGGTTATGTATTTCTGTACCTGAAGGTTATTTACTGAGCTTGAACTGCTTAGAAAACTGGAAAAACACATCTTGGCATGGCCGTGTCCATCCTCACCTCTGCACCTTTGAAGTGGAACCATTAAGGGGTCCCCACACATAGCAATGGATTCACCCCTTTTCATATAAACAGCACAAATAGTGCAATCACACCAGGGTTCACTTCAAAGAAACTCAACAGACCAAGACTGCATATACCCCAAGGCTATTTTTTGTGTGTGCTTCTTTAAAATATCATTCTTTTCTTCTTCATCATCTTCTTCTTTTATCCTTTCTTTATTTTGTGGTCCTCCTGTGGTGATGCTTTGCAACTCTGGAGCAGAAAGCAGCACAGACAGACGGCTTCTGCATGACTAGCCGAGCTCATTTCTCATTTAAAAGGCCAACAAACAGACAAGTCATATAAGCCAGAGAACAAACACGCACATCCTTTCAAGTCCCTGTTAGACTGGTCTTGGTTGTCCTTGTTTTGCTTTTACATTCCCTGATGAAGTGTGCAGGTGCTACTTGCGATGCTCTCCCTTGGTTGAGTCTCATGCTTAATGTTGTAGAAAAAAAAAATCATGCACTCACAAAAGCCCGGTTGTGTAGGAAGTGTTCGCATTTCCAAGTCCTACAGGCCATTTAGGCTAACATGCATATGTGCTCGCATGCAGAAATGCAAACGGAGGCTTTGAAGTGTGCAGCACGAGGCACCATTACATTTTAAAGCTAGAATGCACACGTTTGAAGACACCAAACACATGTAGTGTTGAAATGAAAATGTTATTCTTTCATTGCTCCCATGTGCATTTCCCCCAGCAGACCTCGCATTCACACATAAAAAAAAAGAAAAGTGTTTCAGTGATGCTTTGCTCTCCTCCCTGAGCCTGTTACCACAACCATTTGCGCTGTTTTGGATCCAGCAAGTGTTTGCCTCTGTCATTATTGCATTGGCTAAATGGCCTGTGAGAGTGTGTGCTGCTTTTCAAATAGAAAACAAGCCTGGCGAACAGCAAGCTTAAGGCGGGTCACTTCGATTGGCTGTCCTCTCTTGTTAGCGAACAGCGGTGCATCGTGGGAAAGAACCTGGGAGAGAGGGGACAGGCAGAAAGCGCTTTTCTCTTAATGTGCTTGTTTGAAGAAGAGTAACACAGCCTAGCTTTTCAGCTAAGAAAGCAATAAAGAAATGTACAGTAGATAGAGAAAAGAGAAAATCTGTCAAGCTGCGCCACAGAAATGAAGCAGGATTTTCTGGGATCACTCTTAGGATTGGATGCACCAACAGGCTTAATTTAATCTAAGATTAGTTCTAATCAGAATTTAGCAAAACTAGATTTAAAGCGAGTAAATCCTGATTCCAAATTAAAGGTTCAGTGTGTAAGGTTTAGGGGGATTTAGAGGATCTAGCTGCAGGAGTGAAATATAGTGTTCATAATTATATTTTCACTATTGTCACCTGAAAATGAGATTTGTTGTTTTGTTACCTTAGAATACGTTGATTCTGCAGAGGGAAATATAAAGTGATCATCCAGGGTGTTCAGAAGATTGCACTGCCATGCAGCCCTGAACAGACTTTGACTCCCTCTTCTCATTTCTTCCATTTTGTAGCAGATGGCATCAAATATGAAGGTGTGTTCCTGTCATCTACTACATCAGTGTGGATCATAGTTAGTATCCCCTAAAACAAAACACCAAGAACGGACTAAACAAACACTGGCTCTAGAAAAGGACTTGGTTATTTTTTTCATGTTTTTGAAGGTAGAAGAGGGTAAGTGAGGGGTGTATTCAGTTAGTAAGTTGACCAGTAGATAGTACTAATATTTAATTAGTTCTCTATTGGACAAATGCAAACTAATCTCTATTCAGCAAATACATCTGATATGAAATCACATTTCATAAATATTGAGATATTTGCGTACTCTAATTAAGACAAATTATTAATTATCTGAACCCTCACTATTGTCGTTGGAGCCTATCCCAGCTACTTAGATGAAAAATGCTAAATGCTATTTTGCTTAGATATAAATAAAAAAAAAAAAATTAACTATTAGCTAACTCCATAGAATAATTGCAATTTATTTTCTTTTGACATAAACCTGTTGCTTGAATCAATGGAACAACATGACCAAATATGAGAAGATTCAAACCAGGCTGCCCTGGCAGGAACTGGCACTGACTGCTTTAGCTGTGGCGGACTGTTGGTTCAGACTTCAGTTCAGCTTCTGTATAGTTTCCTGTCTGAAATTGTATATTGAGAGAAAATCACCAGCTCCATCATAAATGGCAGTCAAGTTGAATGTGAACAATAATGTCTTCAAAATAGGTCTAAATTACATGGTTCAGGCTAGCTCACTAATTTTCACTGGTTTCACTGCAATTATTTTAATAAGCAGCACTTGAAGGTTTTCAATGTACATTATGTGTCAACTCAGTAAGAATTATTCATTCATTTTCCAAACCACTTGATCCTTGGGAGAGTCCAGGGGGTGAGAGGTGGAGCCTATCTCAGTTTCCAACATACAAAGGCGTTGGGCATTAGACATGTTACCAGTTCATTGCCACAAACTAAAAATCATGTAAATCAAATTAAAACACTAGCGGATCTGGCAGAGACCGGAGAGATCAACCTAAGCCGAGTCCTTCCACCTCCTCCAACAGGATACTGAGCCACTCCCAGGCCTATCCTTGGGTCTGCCCCTGGGGTCTCCTCCCAGTTGGACATGCCCTAAATACCTCCAGGATCATATCTACTCTGAGCTTCTCATGGATGAACACACTCCTCACATTTCCTCACAAAGCTGCTTGTAGCATCATTCTTTCTGTCACTACCTGCAACTAATGACCATTGGATCTAAATTCACCCTAAACTAGCTTTAAAATAGCTTTGGGCAGCATAATAATACTTAAAAGTCTAATCCTTGCTGGTCCCGGCCTTCTTCTATATGGATATTTTCCTTTATATGCTCCCATGTCATCCACACAACAAAGGCAGCGCCAGGTCACTTTTTGAAAACATGGAAAATGGAGAGTTTAGCAAACAACGGCACACCCAAGATTGCCTATTTTTATGTAATGAACACCTGAAACAACAAGAGCAGCAGATATATATGAACCTGCTTTGTGTAAATTCAGTTGGCCTGCATCTGCTGTGTCGAATATTACTTCATCCACAGTATTTGTTTGCAGAGTTGTAGGTGGTTTTACATTCTCCAGTGGACAGACATTTTCAGAAACCAAGTTCATGTGGACATTTAGAGGAGGAAAATAGCTATTTAGAAAAAAGAAAAAATACCTATTAGTGTGAGCTATGCCTCAGTGTATATAAACCAAACTAACCTGAAAATCCCTCATTCATCTGCTCCGATTTGGTCAACTTTTCCTCCTGCCTCACACTAAGAATTCTACTTTTCAACACGACTGACCTAGTTCAGCCTATGCCTGCCCCAGACCAATCTGACACTTAGTAATAGCATTTTTATGTTAACTGCATTTTCATTAAGCTGCCAGTCCAAATATTTTTTTTTTCAGCCAGGATGTCGTTCATTTATTTATGCAATATTGGAACGTCACGCAGGTTAAACTGAAAAAAAAAAAAAAAAATAGTCTTAATTTTCTGCTACACAGAATCAAATTGGATATTGAAGAAGTCTGGTTTGCTGTTAGCTTAATCAGCAATATAAGACGTGGAATATCTGCCAGTCCCAGTCGTGGACTCTCTTTTTAATTCACTGCCTTGTTTTATTTTTTTTCTCACATAAACATACGCTCTTCGGCGCATTTGATGGAAGAAACATCCTCTCGGTTTTCTGTCCGACACTGAAAATATATAGGTGCAATATATATGTGTCATCTGTCCCTCACCAACCAATTTCTCTCTGCACTTCTCTCTTTATGTATTATGCATTTGCTGGGTATTGAATTGGCACTTTTTTTCTTTCTTTCTCCCCTTTTCTCCATCCTATTTTAGTTTGTAACAGGCTGCATAACCTTCTCCCCTCTTGCTCACAGAGAATCCTTTAAGAAAAATTCCATTGATTGCAACGTTGCCCTTGGTTCCGTTTCAATTTACTCCTCTTCCTTTGAGTCTTTTTTTTTGTTTTGTTTCCAAACCGAAGCATTCTTCTGTTTTCTGTTTCCTTCCTAAATCATTATATTGCCCCTCTGCCCTCCCCAATTAGAACAGTGTGTCTGTAACGCCTGCTTTTTGTCTACCCGGGCTTTTTTCATTCACCTTATCCCAGTGTGCGGTCGATATAAAGACTCTTTGTTTTCCATTTTGCTTTTGTCGACCAAGGCTGTGGCCGTCTTCCAGTTGTACGCTATAAAAAGCCCTGATTGAAACATTTGTCAGATTTTGTTTCAGGAGCGCTGCGATAATCTCATCAAAGCACTTGAAGAAATAATATACAGTGCCAAGGCCTCTCTCTTGTGAGCTCGAATGAAACTTTCCTGGAAGTGATGCCTGCAAATCAAATTGGGAAATGACTGCTTTTACTGCCGTCCATTACATTAATCAATTCTCTCATAAATTTTCAGAATGAAAGACATTATTTTTAAAGCCATGTAATGAAATATATGCATGACAATGTACTCAGTTGTTCAATCATTAACAATGTAAAAGAGATACTCATCTACTATCTCGGCGATCTGAGGTGAAAACTTCCGATTTTATTATGATGATACTGATTAAATTTTATGAATTTTCCAATAGCTGCAGCTGAATAATGAGCAGATAAATGACGTCCAGTAAACAATCTGCTTTTATGAGTTACTGTAATGTAACATAAGAAAAGATTATTCTATCGAAATATGTTAATTTAACCAAAACACAAATATATTCCGTTCCGTCTTAGATATCACAAAGAAAAAGTATCCCGTTCTCTCGTTTGACAAGTTAAAACCTGTTAAAGTGAATTCATTATTTAAAAAAAAAATAGGTGTTCCACTTTATAAGACTCGGCTTATAAAGGATTTATGAGGTCTTGAATTAAATGATGTTGCAGTTAAAACCCTGCAGCTCGGGTTATATCATCTTCTGTCCACATGAGCTGAGAATATCCTCAGTGGAGCTGTGAATATTCAATTCATCAATTAGTCAAAGACGGACATGTCTCCCATTTTGGTACCACTTTACCTCATGACCCTTCAAACAGATTTATAAGTGGTATGTAAAAGGCTTATTATTAAAACACTATAATATCATTAATAAACAACATAAAACCAGGCTTACTTTTGACATCATTCAGTTGCTGCTGTCCTTGGTTTTCTTCACCCTGTCTATTTATTAGTCAGCATACTGGACCATTTAGTAATGAGATACTATTTATAGCTGACAGTAAAGTATAAAACTAACGCACTGTAATACCTAAATAACAATACACAATAAAGCTCAATTTCCTTTAACTCTCAAAATTATACATATATCCAAGACTTTATGAATACAGAATATTGTTGTTGTGGTTCAGCTGTCATGAAAAGGTTCAAAGGGCTTAAAATCAGAAAGTGTAAAGGGTGAAGAACCAAAAAAAACACTTTTCCTTTCAGTTAGAAACAGGTTTAATTTCAAACGGGTCTCCTTTATTTCCTACCTGTGTCTAAACCGCCACATTATAAGATTTGTTCCTCTTTAATCAGCACATACTATCATTTTTGTGGCGATGTCAGTTCAATGACAGTTTACTAAGTTACTATAAGAGTGGTTAAAACAAGCCTTAGAATAAAGTCGAAAATACATCATTATGTTAGACTTTATACTAACAATGAAAAATAATAATAAACCACTGTAATGCTTGGTGTGTATGTGCAGTAATGGCTTTGAGAACATTTGTAATTTTGGTTTTGACTTTCATCAAAGGGGTTAAAAAACATCAAGCAATAGATCATGTAAAAAAGTAAAAAAAAAAAAAAAAAAAAAAAACACATTTGCAACCCCATAATTTCAAAAA
>JAPTYQ010000013.1:1923217-1953776 GCA_029814465.1 Ostorhinchus cyanosoma | reverse complement strand
CAGTGGATTGTATCGTAGTTCAACTCAGACTCCAGATGCACGTCTAAATGTGTTGAATGTACAAACCTGCTTCGGTCCTGACACCTACTAAAGCACTGCTAATGAATTGCTCTCGTCACTGTACACTTCTTAGAGTTACTTGGTCTCTTTGGGGGGTTTCTGTAATTATTGGACTCTAATGGGCTGTGTGAGAACAGTGTCATCAACAGACCAAATGACCGTTGGGTCTTGTGAGGGTCATTACATGGTTAATAATTAACCATATCCTGAACCGGCATAATGAACTGTTAATTCTTATTGCTGAAACTTATTGCTGTATTACTGTGTCACACTTTGCCTTTTTGCATCATCGACACAAACTGAATGCTTATTATGCTCGGAAGCAAAACGGTGATATAATTTGTTTCTTTTGTCAACAGAATGGCAACTTATCTTAATCAGTAATTAACCAAAAATATCTTAAGGACTTAGTGATTATTTCATCTTGAGTGTTGCAGTTTGTGAATGTGATTTTCATTCCGATTAATTGCTCACATATTATTGCTTTCATCTTTTCTTCTTTGTTGGGATCTGCACATTTAGGTTTTGTCTCGGCTTTATATTTATTTTTGAATGAATTTGATGCGTGTTTGGATATGGTAACCACAATTAATTTTGTGCATATCAAAAGTTAAATAATCCATTAGAGTCCAAACTGAATAACTTCCAATATCAACGTGAAACCATCTCTCTGACAAAGAGCTGTGGGTGGATCCCTTACTGTCTGTTCTCTGATCAGATCTTCCCAAAGGTAAAACCAGAGTTATCTTTGTTTCCATCCTGCAAAGGAACAAACAACAGAACAGAGAAGAATTAGGGATGAGAGGAGTGAAAACAAGAGAGATGGGGTTTTTGGAGTTATTTCTGGGAGTATTTTGTACACTGTCTTTCATGTTCTAAGAGGAATTATAACTTAAACTGAGACTCAACTTATTTTATTTATTTTCATCTTTATACATAACATATCTTTAATGTTTTAAAAAAAAAAAAAAAAAAAGCCTCATTTAGACCATACGGATGGTTCGGTGTGTTTTGATCTGCCATCAGTATGACTGGTTTATTGATACATAACTTCTTCCATCATCCATTGTTTTTCTTCCTATGTTGTGTATTGCCTACCATGTTTTACATAGAATATATACAAGAAGAATCCACAATATGTTTTAAGGCTGTAAATGATGTGAAACGTGGTGTAGTTTCATTAACACCTCCTCTTTTGGTGAAAGAGGTGCAAATCCGGTTCCGATGAAAATGATGACGGCGTGTTAGGAACATATCACTCAAAACTAGGATACGAATTAAGGCAGGCCATTTATTCTTGCAAAAAAAAGAGAAAAGAGTTGTGAACCTCTGGAAAAAAGAAAGTAAGAAAAGAAAAGTAAGTTCTGTCTGGAAGATAGCTCTGTCTCCTGTCTTCAGAGCAGTGTCACCAGTGTATAGCATGTCTCTAGTCAGGATGAAATGGTTATTTTGTCTAAATGAACAAAAACCAATGAAACTAATGACACCGGTGATGTTTAGACTGCAGGTAAATGTGGCCCAAATCCTTTTTTTTTCTTTTTCCATATGTGACCTGTATCAGATCTGTTAAAGACAGTTTGAACAGCACCAATCCCTTTTTTTTTTTTCAAATTCAACCCAGGGTACTTTCATATGCGGTCCTAAATCCCATACGTATCTGATATTTTGTAATGCGACTTCAGTCTGAACACACATTTCTCTGACCGTCATTGAAATGCGACAAATCTCCAGGAGGAGTGACGGGAAAAAAAAAAAAAGTACTTCCGTAAACACAGTGCATGCCTGCGTGGTTGCGTATTACGTCAGGACCTCTTTTGCACATACGGGGTCACTTCATGGTCACATTCAGTTCATACTCAAATCTGGTAGAAGTCGCATTTAATGTCTAATATGAACGAGCACGTAAAAATACCAAATTTCACCCAAAAATCTGAATTGTGCATTAAGACCTGCTGTCTGAATGTAGCCTATGTAGATAAAAATAACATGTTTCCCCAACAGTGTGAAGGTATCCACAGTCTAGTCAAATATTGGAAATTATATGGTTCTTACCGTACATTAAGAAGTGTTAGATAATTTATCTTGTTTTAAGAGTTAATTTCTTATTTTAAGAGATCATACATCTGTAGACATGCTTATTTCTAGATTTAAAAATCTTAATACAACAAATCTTGTCAAGTGAAATGATTTTACTGCAGATATTTCACTTGTTTTTCCTCAGATTTAGTGGTTTTTATCTTGATTTTAAACACCCCTTTTTTGCTGCGAACCTGTCGCCGGTCAACATCAAACCGTTGCTCATCTCTCGTAAGTGTCTTTTACAAGTAAAACGTATCAAAAATGCACAGTTTAAAGCCTTAAAATATATGTTTCAAAATTAATCAGAAAGTCTTAACCTGAGCCTCGTCTTTCTTTTTCAATGCGAATTTCAACTTCAAAGCTCAAGGTAGACAGATCCAAATTATTTCTGAAGTTGCAACCCGAGACAGCAGCAATTACAGATGACTGCTCTAAATTTCAGTTCATTAAAAAAAAAAAAAAAAGTCATGTCCTCCTACATTAAAAGTCATTTCCGATGGGGTTTCGTTTCCTTTAAGCCTGCTCTTGAGTACACTTGTTCTACATCAGAGCTCATCTGCTTCCTCTTTGAAAATGGACAAGAAGTGGAACTCATCCTTCTCTTTCAGACGAGGCTGGATTTAATGATTTTGTTTAATTCCCCACAGGGTCTCCACACACAAACTCGAATTCAAACTCTCCTCAGCACAGCCTAAAGTGAGCGCTCACGTTCACAAATGATTATGTTTACCCGCTGCAGATTAGCACCCGCTTCCGCCCCTAATCAATGAATGCTCATTTTGTCATCATTAATCGAGTCCTTCCTCTCAGATTTAATTGAGGGACAGTCAATCACTGCCCAGGCCTAATGAGTTTGTATTGTCAAAGTCAGATGTGTATGAATGGTTTCAAGTGCCACACAAGCAATTGGATCTCAAACAATTGAATAATACCACTAATGGACCTATATATCAGCAAGTAATCACAGGAACTTAGTAGAAGGGTTAATAGAGCAGGGAAATAAGAATTAATGTCCACTGATATTCAAGAATTGAAGAGTGTGTGAAAGTTCACCAACAAAAAAGTAGTTATTCCCATGAGGCTTTGGGAAAACAGCATGTGGGTACCAGATATGTGAACCACTGCACTGTGGGCTTTTGGGTCGTCCATGTTGAAGCGTAGTTATATATTTGGTCAATCTGATGGTCATAGTTTAGTTTAGTTTAGTTTAGTTTAGTTTAACCATCTATGTTTACTGAAGAACCAAGAGGAATATACCATGAATTGACACACGGATAAACTTGTTAAGTATGATAATGTAGCAAAAAAAATATCAACTTCATCCCAGCTTTTTTTTTTTTTTGAGTCACATCCAGATCCACATTCTCCTGCTTTCCCTTAACTTTGAATTTTTTTTCCCCCGCTCACATTAATACCATTGTTTTAACAGGCCGATCGTTTGCTTAACTCCTTTGTTTACAACCTTAGCAGCACAGAATGACATAATACTGTGTGTTGTGAAACTGGATTCAGTACATTGTATAGTTCATTAGCTCCAGACTTCTGAAATGTTATACTCTATGGATGCTTCAAGTGAAGTTTGTGTTGGAGTTTGTTTGGTGCTGGGTGTTGGTTCTTTGCTGATTTAGCCGACTATGATTCACTTTAAAGCGCGCATAAGGTGGAAAGCTTCAGGCTAGGTCAACTAAACCAAAGCAGAAAACATTGACTAAGATAAAGGCTGAGCACATTCTCCAGAATATTGTGAACTATGCAGGAGCATGCATCACTTAGTCTGGGCCTGAAGCCTTTTTTATTGTGTTAAAAGTATATCTATAATGGGCTATACTGTAACTGCAATTACAACTTCTTCATTAAGAACTGATCGATAACGATGCTGAAGTGCTGGTTTGTTTTTTTTTTCATTACTTCACCATCATAATAAGGACATTTTAAGAGTTTTCTTCTACAAAAATGAAATGGTCAAAGGTGAGCCAATGTTAAAAAACAATATTAAAAACACAAATTTCCTCCTTCACTCAACGAATAATCCAAGAATACAGGATATAAAGATGACCTGAAAAGGAAATGTAATGCATGATTCTGTTGTGACACTGACAAGGAATAGATTTTACAGAAGTCTGCGGAAGTCATTCTGACTCACAACTAAACAAAGCCCACAGCTGAGGTCAACTCACATTTTGGTCCCATTTGCTGAAAACATTTGGCAAAGAAAAAACAATGCTGAACCACAACCATTTGTAAAGCAAACAGTCACTTGATGCCAATGAATAAGACAGATTCCATTTTTGAGGAGAAAGCTTTAATGTCAGGGTCGATAAAAAGGTTAGGAGACAGCATTTAACTTTGACAGACGTTTAGCATTTCATGTGATTCATACGGCATCTGTCTCACCGCCGGCAGACTCTGAGGTTCGGATGTGGTTGATAAGTGATCGACAGTCGAGATGAAATTGAACAGGACACAGAATAATGGAGTTAAATGACCAACCAGTGTTTCCAATGTCATGAAAGTAAGAGGAAAATAAGTCAAATCGATGTATATCAATGAGTAAATCACATTTTAAGTTGTTTTGAAGTTCATCAAACCTGTCTGTGAATATGTTGTTGACCTGTGTGAGTTCTCACAGTCAGTAGGTTTCAGTCACCAAAGCCTCGTCTATTTTAGGACACTAGAATTATAGAGCAGCTGTTTGCACAAAGACCCTCCCACTGATAAAACCTCATCAATTCATGGCATTCAGAAGCAGTGTGTGACCACAGGAGTGTCCCACATCAAACAAGAAATGACCATCAGTCTAATGAGATACTCTTTCCTCATAATTAGCAGAATGTTGTGTTTCTTTTTCTTCAACAGCGATCGTGTTAAAGACTTGGCTCTCGACATGACAACATTTTGACTCATGGCCACATAGTTGTTTGGCTCCGTTTCATTTCGGTTCATGAAATTTAAAGTTAAGCTGCTTTTCATGCCTTAATTCCTTCTGCAGAGATCTGAGATGCTTTTGACTCAGAATCATTTCATGAAAAACAAAACAACAAAAACAGGCACTAGGAAGAAAGACTGAGCTGCAGATGTGGCTTCAAAGAGTTTCTCTGTCCATGTTTTGTCCCCTATTTACAAAGTCAGGAAGGCACGTGGGCACCCACTGGGTGAGCCTGAAATCTCATGTTTAGACTGGCACAAACTCTAATAGTAAAAGGAAAGAGGAACAGATTAGAGTATTGTGTTTTAAATTGTTCTGAAAGCAGCATTAAATGAAAATAGTCAAGGTTATTATAGGTAATGAAAACTAGCAGTGAAAAAGTAATTTATTCAACTGAAAACAAGAGTTTTCAAAAAGTGGCGTTCATGGTTCATAAGTGGAAAAATAGCTTTTTTTCCTAAATCATATTAGGCATCACTTTTTTTCCCCACACTTATCTATGACTTAGAGCTTTTCTCCTAATACCTGAGAAACTTAAATTGTTACTAGAACTGATTTAACACAAAAACTAAAACTGCTGATGCACAAATCCAAACTAAACAGTAAATAAGTAATAAATAAAAAGCACTGAAGTTAAAAGTTAAAACATTTAAGACAACTTTCATCATTTGTTTTGAGTTATTGTGTTTCTAAATGTACAAGTGTCCCTCTATTACGAGTAAATGCAAAAGTGAGTCTGGTAGAATTATCTACAAGTAAACAAGTGTGTAACATTTCAGTCCAACCCCAAACTGTCAACCGCTGCTAAACACTTTAGAGTAATACTCCTTATCGGATCAAAGTCTGATGTTTATGGATTTCACTCTTTCAGCCTAAGAGTCTCTGCTGGCGTCCCAAATGAAAAGCATGACACTTTATTAAAATCTATCCGTACAAATGTTATGCCACCGTGGAAATCCAAAATAATACTGGGCAACTCTTCAAATAAAAGAATATCTGTCAGTTTTCAGTCTAAATATTAATGCCTTCACTGGTTTTATGTGGATGTTGGACAGAGGTGGCAAAAACACACACTTTGTTTCCTCCTGCAGAAGGATGGAAGTGGTTTAACTTATATTCTGCAATTAAAGTGAAAAAGTACAAAAGCTTCAGGAGATTTCTATAGACTGTTGTTGTGTAAAGTGAACTCAGCCTTTACTAGTTTAATTATTTGGGACATCTGTAACACATGTCAGAGTATAATTTTATTTTGAGATAAATATTGCAAGATCTTTTCTTTTTTTTTTTAAATATTCAGGGTTAATTTTGTTTGCATTATTATCTACAGTTATAAAATGTTTGATAGCATTTTTACTCAGCGTTTATTTCTTTTTTTTTCATATTCTAATGATTCTAAATGTTCTATCGCTAGATTTCTGAAATATTTGTCATGATTTAAACCACAAGTAACTTCCTTTTGTTTTTGTTTTTTTCAATTATTTTTAATTGATTTTTTTTTTTTTTTTTCAAAATAGTGCAGAAAAAAATCCAAACAATATTAATTGTTTTTGTACAGAACAAAACAGACACAAAGCACACATATGAAACAAAAAAAACATCTTATATCTAAGGTTTTTTCCATTTTGTCTTATTTTATTATGTCTTTTACATTTTGTACGCGATTGTCATACAGTATATGATTTGGACTAGTGAATAACTTAAAGTATTTCCTGTTTTATGTGTTATTTTTCCATCCATCTGGGTTAAAATTGGCGTTAACCCATGAAGACTCAGTCTACTTTTTTCTACTTCATTTCCCAAATATTTAGTTCTCTCTGTTTAATCTCTCTTAAGCAATTAATCACTGTTTATTATAATATTATCCCCTATATTTTGTGTTTTTTAAGTGAAAATCATGTATTTTCCTATATTTAATTGACCGATCATGTACATAACCATGAAAGCTCAGAGTAAAGTTAAGGGTTATTATATCAAAACCATAGAAAACTAAAGAAAAAGCGATATTTTCAGTACAATCTATTCTTAACCGAACATAAACCAAGTGTTTCCATCCACTCATTGATCCAACTCCATGGGTTTTACTGGTGAATCCATGTTTTAGAAGATGACGGTGTTTCCACGATCACTACAGAGCCTCTGAACGTCCAAATGGGTCACGAAAAGACAACAAACTGTATTTTACACCAGTTATTTACATGTATTGATAGGATTAGTGGATCAACAGGGATTAGATGTAGAGAGGGTGCACAATGATCCCAAATAAAATAATAGATAATCCCCTCAAATGCATTAAAGTTAAAGGAATAAACCTGGTTTTTTTTTGTTTTTTAAGAAAGTCCACATATTTGTGTTAAAATGTAGGTGACAAAAGTGATAACATATTAAAAAAAAATACTCAGGTTAAGTGAAAATACCTAGTAATGAAGTATTTGTTGTTCTGAATCAAAACAAATGTGACTAAATGAGTGAAAGCGTCAATGTCATGCAGACTGATGCGAAACGTGAACACTGGTAGGAAGGCTGGAGGTCACGGCGGTGGTGGATTAGTATTCCTTTTGTCTTCTGGAGGATTCTTCTGTCAATGCTTCGAGGGAGCTGGAGAGGTTTTGTTTACCACTTCTCAATCTGTGGCTTCAGCAACTAAATTAAGGTAGATAAACTCTCAAAGGATGACATACAAAATGCTAGCCTGTAGCAGGAAAGGAAATATCGATCCACTATACAACTTTCAAATCCCCTATCCTTGATTTCACCAAAAAACACAAATTGTTTTAATTAGAGCTCCTTAGCCTTGAGGTTTGGTCTCAGCGTTTGTCTCAGTGTGTTTGTGTGTACTTTGACTCGATGCCAGCCTCCTTTTGTCTGCCGTCTCAGCTCTTAGTCAACAACAAAGTCGCCGACATGAGAGTGGTTTGGGCAGAGACACGCAGAGCACCAATGTCGTATATGGAATTCCACACTTTTTTTTTTTTTTTTTTTTTTTTGTAGTTTTGGCTCTGCACTCCAGCACTGTGGATTTAAAATTAAAATGAGCATGGGGTTAAGGAGCTGACTTGGAGCTGTAATTTGTACATGTTTTCATCCAGTTGAAGAATCACAGCCCTTGAGCAACGTAGCCTTTGTGCAGTGTCAGAGAACGTAGGCACTGGTTATAGATACTCATACCATTTCTTCAGTGGATGGACTGAATTATCGCCTACACAAGACAAACAAGCATGAACACTAAAACACTAATGAATCATAAATATTCATAGACTTGTTGCATGTATTTGTGGTCATGTTCTCTGTGGAAGACAGTGGATGACTTCAGTGTCAAAAAGTCAAAATGATAAATACTGTGTGTCTGTGGCGCCAGTGGAATTTTTTTGTTTTTTGTTGATATGAATGAACTTTTTATCATTTCCATTTCCAAGCACAAAAATCTAAATAGCCCACAAGGGATGAGTGAACTTTATAATGTCTTTATATTGTGCAGAAAAGAAATCACAAATCACTAGAAAACAGGAAAAGGAAAGCAGGCTGGGTTTTTTTCAGGGTAACAAGGTCTGTAACTAATAATAGTGGATGAACAAGCTTTGTCAACACCAGGAAACAACTAGAGCTGCACAATATATCGTTTGAGCGTTGTCATCACGATGTACGTACGCGCAATAGTTCCATTGCTGGACCTGCAGTGTAGGAGGCGAATGAACTCAACATGTTCTTAACTGATTTCAAGGGTACCCGACTCACACTGCGCACAGCGATCCACCGTTCTTAATCAGTTTGCTGAAGCAGACCACGCCCCCACACACGGAGCGAGTTGCTGGCAACAAAAATGACAAATGAGCAACAAAGAAGAGAAAATCACCGAAAACGAAGCCTTGGTACCAAAAAGAAAAGCAACGTCAGCTACAAGAAATATGATATTGAAACGCACTTACAATTGTGTGACTAATTTATCTGAACATCTATGCAGGCACCACACAGATATTTCATATTGCAATTTATATTGCAGGGTTAAAAAAAATCACAATGTCAGTTTTTTTCCAGTATCATGCAGCCCTGTCAGAATAAAATCATGACAGCGTTGATGGAGTCAAGACTCTCATCACTTGGATTCTAAAGCTGTCTTATATTAGTTATTTTTATGTCTTGACATTCTAACAAAATGAAACCTGTTTGATATTAAAGTTTTTCTCCTTGGCTCTTCCAAACAATCACATGAGCATAGTTCCTCTCCAGCACAGAACAATAAACATAGACTCTATATAAATAATGTTTGGAGGAACTGTGATAGATTTTTTTTTTTATGCATCATAGAGTTAGGATTTACCATATTTTGATTCAAGGATTGGAACTAAGAGAGTCTGAGGGGTCAGAGGTGAGCTGATGCTAAAATAGCAAACTTTGTCAAGCACAGTATCACAAAAGCATTTACAGTCTTGTCCTGTTAATTAGAACTACAGTCTGTGAAAAGAAAAAATGCATGAGTCTGGGTAAATGTTTACTGACGGGGCTTTTGGGAGTCACCCCCCAGTGGCTGTCAGGGGTATTACAACAATAAGATACTTCTGCGTTGGCTTCATTTTGGAACTGATGTCCTGGCCCCATGACAGAAGAATTAGATCTAAACAGCATCGGTGTGTGTTCGATATGTAGAAAAGTGATGTTCTTGCTGCAGATGGTAATGAACAGACAGTACATTTTTATTTTAGCCCCACCACCACCAAACAGGCATTACTGATAGTCGTTTAAATACCTCACATATCTAGATTTTCTTTATTTAAACCTAAAGCCTCAATCCTTTGAATAATATGGTACAAACAAAACAAACGTTTTCTTCATTAATTCCAGTAGCAATGAAGCTTAAATTCACCCAAAAACTAAGAAGACTGGAATCTACATGGAATCTAGTTGCAGTCTAGTAATTAGTGAGTCTGTAAGATTTGAAGTTTTTACATTTTTTTTTAATCCATGACTTCTGTCAGATTGTCTTCAAATGTGAGATTTTGTGACACTTTAGACTTTTACAAGTCTGTCAGAGTTTTGTGTTAGTTTTACTCAACAGACGTCTCTGTTTTGAATGTGCAACAGTTCAAACATTTAACAGCTTGTGAATATCATCTCACATGTCTGGGACAGATGTTACAGCAGTACTTTAATGAACCGAGTCAACACTGAAGCCTCTTAGTTTTGTAGATACGGTAGAGAGGAATATTTCTGAGAAAAAACACCACATGGGCTTCTAGTTCTCTTATTTATAATAATGCATTTTTATCAGAAAAAGGAAGAACCAAAAATAACCTACGTACCTCATGGCTGTTGAGTTGCGCAGTTTAGAACCCTAATAGCCAGTAAACAGGATATAGAATACTCACAGAAATACCAGGGGCCTCATGTACAAAAGGTGCGTACGCCCAAATACGCCCTTTTCCACGCTCACGTTCAGATGTACAAAGAGTGACTTGACCGTGGAAATGTGCGCTCCTCCACGCTAACTCCACAGCTGGCGTACGCACGTTTCCAGTGCTTTGGAACCTTTGGCGACACTTAGAGGAGATACTGGGAAACTGTTAATAATGTGGAAAAAGTTCATTCCTGTGAATGATGTGCACATTAGATATACACAGACGAAGAATTAAAACACCGACACGCGATTCGTACGCCAAGTTTTAGTATGAAATCCACGCAAGTCTTTGTACATGAGGCCCCAGGTGTTTTGAAGTTCTTTTATGTAGTAAGTCACTTCCAGACAACAAAACTGAAGTCTATTTGCTTAAATTTGATGCTTTTCTTTTCTTCACAGCACTGCTCTCATTGGTGCTCTTGGTCCAATAACTGACCACATGTGGTCTCAGAAAGTAAAGCTGCATGTGGTCAGTTATTAGGGTCTCTGCTTGAAAGGGATTTTAGATTTATGTCTTGTTTCAGAAAATCCAAAAATGATTTTGCACATTCATTTTTAACCATGATAAAGAAAAACACCTTGTTTTTCCTTTCATAGTTGTATTTCACTTTTGATTTTTGTATTCTAATCTCTCAATAACCAAGCTTTGATTTTGGATGTGTTGTTCATTTCTCCATGGTATTGGGAATCTGATGAAAACAAATAAAAACTCAGCTATTTCTTTCAACAGCTGAATATAGATGTGTGAAGATATACATCTTTGTACCTTGGATTCATTTTTCCTGCAGTGCATTTTATTTTTTAGTGTGACATGTGCAACTTCCCAGAATTTGTGAATTGTGAACCATTGTAAAAGTCCCAACGTCCTCAAAGACATATTTGGAAAATGCAAGCACACGTCAACATTTCTGTGATTTTGGGTCCTGGTTAAGACGTTATAGAGGATGCACTGGCAGTAATGATTGGACATTTTGACAGTTGTTTTGGTGTTTATTGAAGGAGGCTCGTGTTACTACACAGGATGAAGCCCCATTCACTGTAAAAAAAAAAAAAAAAAAAAGATAATGATATGAGATAGATAACATTCATGGCAGATTGCAGTCATGGACATTTTTCTGTTTTATACAGTATCTTGTTAATAGGGAGCATTGACCCACATGTCCCTATTCATGAGATAATGCTATTCCTGCTTGAATAGGGGTTTATTTTATTTTAGTATTGTTATATTTGTTATTCAGGGCTTCAAATAGTTTACGCTGAATGTTTTTATAGTTTGTCAAAGGTGAGAGAAGATTATAATAGCCGCACTCTTCCGGGATGTAAAATGGATGAAAAATAATGGCTTCTTGTCAAATATTCAGTTTATCCGAGGGTTGTCTCAGAATAAACCAAAGCCCAGATGCCGCTGTAGTCAGCTCACATTTACTTTGCTTTCCACACAGGAAGGAGGAGGGCTGCGTGAACCAATGAAGACGACACCTTTATATTAATGCTTGCCGTCCCTGTTTAACTCGCACCCACATAAGAATGTTCTAAAATAGGAAAGTTGATTCAGTCTCACTCCTCCGCTGTTGATTACCCCTGGCAAGCTCTGACCTCCAGCCGTCAGCACAGATCGTACAGTAGAAGCTCAGTTTGCAGGAGCCAGGCTCACTTAAGGGCACAGCTCTGTGAGAAGAGTGCCCACGGCAAGCCTACTTCATAGCACCACCTTTATTTTCTCATTATGTACAATTGAAACAGGTCCTGCTGCTGGTTTCCAACAGTGGAGAGAGCGCTCTGTGTTTTAGAGCTCAGAGCGCTGACCGCTCTGAGAGAAACGTTTTCAACTTTTAGCTGAAAATTCCCATTTTGCTTCCCACATGAGCCCACTAAGTGCTGCCAGCTACAAAATAAGAGGCGTCCTGTGGGCACGGGGGCCGAAGCATTAGTATGTTTGTGCTGACGTGTGCTTCCTTGAGATACTGTTTGGTACACTGCAGCTGAAAAGTGTACACTAAGTTTGGTACCTGTGGAACCAGAAATGTTGACAGATGGAGCATGATAGAGAATGCAGATGCAAAGCCTGAGGGCACAAGTAAAAAGTGTGTGTTGTATAGTGTCAGGTCTATATAACAAAAGCTCAGTTTTGTCAAAGGCCCAAAGATGTCTTTAGGTTGACATACAAGGCGCAAATCTTGTGATATTACAAACAAATCCCCAAATAAAGCCCTTTCCCTCCTGTGGCAGAGCAGACAGGCCTCCTTTTCCTCATTTATTTTAGACTTGGAACTTTTTTTTCTTATTGACTGTGTTTAGAAACTTGGTGGGGCTCAAATTGATTTGTTTTGGATGAGATTTGGTGGATTCACTCTAATAATTGAGATCCTCCGCTGAGGTTTGCGTGTAGTCCAGGCGTTGTGGATTAGGATTTAACTAAGGAATTCACTGACCTTCGAGTGGTTTTGAAAGTAACTACAGGAAAAGTTTTCAGGGGGATTCTGATTTCACATTTGCTGCTGCATCCTTAAGGTGTGATATAAGGGGCTGAAGTGAGAACTCTGACCTTCACCCAGGTGGGCGGGTGTCACCTCAGCAGGTATCTGACCTGAGGTCCTTGAGCGAGACAGTGAATCCCCACCAGCTGACGTGATGCAGCTCTACACCTGACCCTGACCTGTCTGTGTGCTAGAGAAATTGCTAACAGTGTTTTTCTCCCTGTTGTGTTTGTGTGTGCGTGTGTGTGTGTGTGTGTGTGTGTGTGTGTGTGTGTGTGTGTGTGTTTCACTGCCTTAGCAGAATCCCTGTTCAGCGGCCTGGGGCTGGGGGCGGTGGTGGGCCTCGGCCTGGGAGCGCTGCTGCTGCTCCTCGTACTGGTGGACGTCAGCTGCTTCTTCCTGCGTCACTGCGGCCTGCTGATGTGCATCACACGCACACTGTGCAGCAAGAAAACAGCCACCAGCGGCAAGGGCAAAGAAATAGAGGAGGGCAAGGCCGCATACCTGTGAGTCAGTCCCTGTTTTCATAGATTGTTTTTACAGCTATTTTAATTCCTTTTTTAAAGTCTGTGTAAAGCAGGGATAAATATGTGTTTTGGGTTTGTCACTCCAAAAAAAAATTTGTTATTACCAACCCAGCCAAAATTCAGTGATTAAACATTGTGAACATCACCAAGTCTATAAATTTAGCTTTCAAAATCATGAAAAAAGTAAGCAGCTTGGAAACTAAACCATATAGTCTAGTACTTTTAGGAGCTGGTCCCTCCTTAGATAACTCCATTTCCAATCATACTGTTTTGTTGCTGTCAGTCAGCAGACAAGTGTTGTTTCTCGGCTTGGCCATTGTAAATGAGAACTGGTTCTCAATTAACCTACCTTGTGAAATAAAGAGAAATAAGTTGTGACTAAGTGAGAATGGAAGGAATATAGTAAGGAAGGAATTTTGCCAAAAAACTGACAAGGGGTTCTGAACATAGAAGTCCCTCTGCAAACTGTCATGGATGTAGGAAACCACAACAGTTGCAAGCTTAGAAAAGGAATTGGCTAATGTCAAATTAATGAAAAAACCACCGCAAAGTCCACCAGAAACACACAAGTGCACAAAAGTCTACACTATAATTAGAATATTTTCACCACCGTACCTTCACATAGCCCTTTTCTATGAAACTTAAACTGCTACACATTATACATTACTCCATTAGCTTTGTTTCTATAAAATGGCAAGCCCATTTGAAAATTATCTTTTGAAAAGTAAAATAGTAAATAAATTTTAAAAAGAAAAGTGCAAAACACGTACATTTCCATAAAATGATTTAGAGTGAATAAAGTAGACTGAATTGTGTTCCCAGCAGGTGGTGGTGGAGGCTACATTAGACATTTCCCTGTTAAACAGAGAAGAAGAAGTGGAGTATTTTGGTGTTGTTAAACTTAAATTGACATTAAATCTGTTCATAGAACCACACCTACTGTTTGGTATCAGTCAGTATTCTTGTCTGCTGGTCTATATTGGGATGTGCAGCTTCTGTCAAATGCCTCTGCCCTCCTTTTTTCCGTCATTCATACAAATTATTCCATCCGGACAAATGTTTATTACTACCAACTCTTTCCACATCTTCAGCAAGTATTTTCTGACTTGTTAATCAATATAATAGAATTTGCTTTACACAGACTTTAAAGGCTCTGTTTACTCTAGCAACTTTGCAGATGTATCAATGTCTGTCAGTCACCAGGCCATTCATGCTTGCAGAGGGAGCATCTGCTGTGGGTGTATCTTGACGCTTGTGGGTACATTGCGTCACATAGCAGCTCTATTTTTTTATTTTTTATTTTATTTTTATTTTTTTACATATAATGAATTACCAATCAGTCTGTATCTGCTGGCCTCCAAAATCCAAAGAGGCCAGTACAAATCTATTCAATAAAGTCAAAATACCTGGTCCAAAACATTGTTAACATTGATAGTTTTAGAAACATCTCATTCAATGTTTCCCTGAATTAAGTCTTTTATATTATTCCTAACATTCATTCAAGGATTAGACTTCTTTGTCTCAAAGTGTCGGCTTTCTTTGTGCTCTCAGTTATTTAGAAGTAATTCTCACATTTTAAACAAGTGTTCAATAGCAGACTGAAACTCTTCAAGTCATGTACAGCCTACATTTTGAACAGAATCCCCTCAAACAAATGAGAAAAGAAGACTTCTTTTTACCATTTAGGTACACCTACAACAGCAGCCCAACCACCTTTTCAACCACAGTATGTCTCTGATAATGTCTTTTTCACTAACATTAGTCAGTGCTTTTCATACAGTGCAGTGAGTTCACTTTTGAAGTAGTTCATTTGCATGCGTCATGTGTAAATTCCTGTTATGCATGTATAAATGTATCTGTGTTCTCTCTTTGACAGTATGTGCTCTCATGTTTTCTCTGTGTTTTTCTTTCCAGTGCATGCCAGTAGTCTGAGTGACCCCGCAGAGAATGCATGCATGTGTAGATCTAACATATTTTTTCCTCTCATCACACAGCGCTCAATTTAAAAGCCCGCCCCCGTGAAATTCATAGCACAATCGATTTTCAGATTTCGTCTCAGTACTATTTTATTTGGGGTTCTCGCCAAAGCAGGGCTTTATGAAACAGCACCCACAGAGTCTGATTCATTGGCCTCAGTGGTACCATTTTTGTGTTAAATCTGTCAGCGTGCCAATCCAGTGTCTACTCAAAAGAAGGATCCAGGGAGAGGGCATGGAAAAAGAAAGAAGGGGGTGGAGTGGGGGAGGAAGAGTGGGGGGGAGGGGTCTGACTGACTTTTGCTGAGTCACTAAGCTCACAGAGCTGGAGGGCTGAGTGACTGCCTGCCCAGACTGCATGGACCATCTACCTCAGCTTTATGTCAGAGCCTGCACTGAAACAGCAACTCACACAGGCATTTACAGGCTGTGTGGAGCTGTGTGTTACTGTTCCGACTCAAAACGCCTATATTAGACTTGATAATTTAGCACCGGCATATCTCAAACCTAAAACAGTGCCTCAGACGTACAGTATGGAGCTGCACTTCACATAAAGAGCAGCAGAATGGTTCACAATGATCCCAAAGGCAAACAGGAGCCCTATATTTCTTTAACAATGCAGTTTTTACCATTTATCCATTATTCAGAACATTTATTATATTGGCCTAAAGAGCTTAATGTCAGCTGTAATATGCAACGTTTCTGTATTAAAATGCCTCAGAAGGACTAAGCCTTGTGCATTTACATTATAGGAAATGTCTCCAGCACCTTCTAATTCAGGGAAATGTGTGATTTTATTTCATTTAATTGTCGTCTTATGTCCTTTATGGGGATTTACAGGTAAATCTGGATAGAGCATAACAACAAAACAGCTACATTTCCCATCACCATCATGATTCAAGAGCAGTGTTAGTGGATGAGCTCATGTTAAATTCTATTTTACTGGCACGGTACAGTAAAATGATGGACTTCATAAAAATATTATTTGACAGCCTTGATAGTGTAACCCACAGGCTGTAAAACAAAAACAAAAAAAGAGATGGACATTGAAATGTTGTTCCCTCTTACTGTGTGAAAATAGTTTCAAGACCACAACTGGTCATTATATCTGTCAACATTTACCAATGTTTTTGACGAAATACATTATTAACAACAAACTGATCAGAAAGATGATGATTACCTAAAATGTCCAAAATGTCATTTGAGGAGATTGGATGGATTTTTTTGAGTGTAAGTTTTATTGACGTCTCACTGAATATCAGGAAGGTGGTTGGATTTATTAGCTATACTGCAGCCGGCTACCAGGGGAAAACTGAAATACACTGGTTTCAAATTTGAAGTATTCTCACATCGTTAATTGTGGAAACTGTCTTTGGTGTAAGTTAGAGTTGAGCTTCAAAATCCAACATGGCAGAAATCAAAGTCCTCTATTCACAATAAGATTAATGGACTCTTGTTAATGGAGACATATTTTAAAGCTAGGCCGCCTGTCAGAGCGTCACAAATAAATTAACTTGGTGGTGGTTCTTACACTTTGTTGTGATACCTGTACATTGGCGTCATGTGGAGCTGTTCAAGTTTATATTTTTGTATCTAAGAGTTCCCGTGAATAAAAAGTCAAATTAAACGAAGTAATTTCACAGAACGTTTATAGTAATAACAACCCAGCGGTACCAACAAATGAGTTTTTCAATGGTAAACATTTTCCTTAGATGTAATGGCACAAAATGGATATGTTTTTGAATCCAAGAGTCTGCACTGCAGTAAGAGTAGCTTCAAAGTCTGTGAGCAAATCTGACCCTGAATACATTAAATCTGGCCTCATGATGTCAGGTAGTGATTAGCAGAATACTTAGTTTGGTCATTACAGCAGCAGAACACATAAAGAGCACACTTTTGGTCAAATTGATGATGTTTTCCTAATTTGCTTGTTTGGGTTTTTTTTCATTTGAGCTGACTGATCTGCAGCTTTATTCATTTCAACATCAGAGCTGTGACTTAAATGACCAGTACATGATACAAACTGTTCTAAACTTGTGACACCACATTGTAGGAAATGTCCACACAGTCCTGTAGAATTTGTGGAGATCACTGAACAACTTTTTTGGTAGCATTGTGGCTAAATTATACAGATTATACATACAGTCATTTTTGGGATTGTTTGACACATTTTTTGTGCACTATGGGAGCTTGTCTCTCCCTGGGTATCAATTGGGAACTGGTTTTCTTAACTGATAAGAATGATGGCAAAAACAAGCTCTCCGCTGCATTAAAATTGAATTTTTCTTTGAGCCAGTGCGGACAGCCTGAAGTTCTGCAGCTGTAATCCATACCCTGAGTCATACCACTGAGCTGCATTGAGTGTAATGAGATAATGCCTGAGATAATACAAAGCTCAGACACTCCTACTGAGTTCACAGGAAGTCAATAGTGCAAGTCTGAAGGTGCTGAGGGGTAATAAGTTGTAAAGATTTGCAACCCTTTGCAACAATATCAATAATGTTATCAATAAGAATGCATGCGGTGATGAAAAGCACCGGGTGAGTTTAAATGAGTAAACGCAGAGACCAGCCACTGAGATTTTGTGCAGAGGCTTTAGAGTCAAAAGAGCAAACAGAAGGCAATGTCACGGTACAGGTGGGGCAGCTTTGACTCATGGGACTAGTTTAAGACACTTAGGTTTGTGAGTTGTCGCTGCCAGACAGTAGATGAACATTCTTTCACCTCCACTTGTTGTTGGAGCCGAACAGGGGTGGCCAGCAGCCAGGTACCCCCTGTTAAGAGAGAGGCTTCAACTCCAAGGCAGGACACACTGGCTTTGCAGCTGCCTCAGAAAAAGGTGAACCACTTTTACTCATTCACTGTGGATCCGTTGACTTTAAAAGTCAATATTACTTCAGCTCTTCAGTTGTGCTTTGTCAGAAGGCAGAAACAACTTGATTCTGGACAGGTTAACGCAGACATCTGATTCCATCTGTGCGGTTCAGCTGTCAGCCAATCAGTGATCCAGAAGTAGATTTGTGCAAATGTTAGTGTTTAATATGTTTATTGAAGTTTAACCCACGACGACGCAGAGCTACTTTTGTGGTACTACCCAAATTGTTATATTTTTGTCTTTGTTTAACCCATTTTTAAGCGATTTAACAGTTTATTATTGTATGATTCTGTACATTTTGCATTTTTTTTCAGTGGAAATCAGGTATTTTCCTATATTTAATTCACTGATCATGTAGATGTTCATCAAAGCTCAGTTTAAGGTTGAGGGTTATCATATTAAAAACAGAGAAAACTGAAGGAAAAACATGACTTTTTCAGCAAATATATCAATAAGAGAACGTAATAAAAATAAGTGTGTCCATCCACTGTCATTTAGCCAACTCCATGGGTTTTACTGGTGAGTCAATGTTGTAGGAAATGAAGCTGTATCCATGGTAACTACGGAGCTTCTGAACGTCCAAATGGGTCGTAACTGATGACCATGAAAAGACGACAAACTGTATTTTACACCAATTATTTCAACATTTTAATAGGTTGAAGTGTTTAGAAGTTAAACATTTTTAGATCAGTAGATGATTTTGGTCGACGGTGGATGTTTGGATCTTTATGGGTTAAATAATAACATACAAAAATACACATCAGCAACAGCAAAAGCTTAAAAGAACTACAAAAAGTGAAACAAAAATCCAACCCCACACAAATACAAACTCCCCATCCCCACTGTCACTTACAAAAAAAAAAAAGAAAAGGACAATCTGTAAAACACAAATACATATAGACCTCCAGGAAGCAAATCAGCCAGAATACCATGTAGAGATTCATTCTTGTACCTTTGTCGATGATTGGTTAAAGAAAGTCCAAAAAGGCCTGATCGAACTCCTTCATCACAAAGCTAATTTTCTCCAGTTTAAGATGAAATAGTACGTCTTTAATTCAATGTGAGATTTGTACATATTTTTAGCTTCCCACATAACACGATTCACTGTGTCAGTAAAAAATAAATGCGTCATTACCTCAGTGATAGTGAAATCTTAATATTAATCCCTGCAAAATGTAAAAAATAGCTTCAAATGACTTGTTTTTTTGCTTTGGAAGATGCCCTCTGCCCTCCAAAAGATAATCCCAAGCTTTAGAATATACCGGACACATAATAAGCATCTGGAAAATTATAAAATGGGACTAAAAATAGTGGCAGAAATGAACAATTAACCAGCGGACACTGAATTGTTTGCCTTTTACAGAGACATTAAAGGCTCAATGACAGGTTTATTCACTGATTATTCTCTGTGAAATATGTGTGAAGCTGTAGATGAGGCTCCTGTATCCTCCAGCCAGCTATTTCAATACAGCAGACAGTGGAATAATAATGTCTATATTTAGAGAAGGTTTTTCTCTTCTTTTGATAGCCCATAAATGCTTACAGGGTCCCTGTCGATACATTTACAATAAGTAATGGAGAAAGAATACTGTTGAAGCAGACGATCTTAACCTTCTCAGGTCTTCAGGTTCAGACAGACGAGCCGTGCATTCACAGAAACCTCCAGGAGGAATCTGTTGAATGCATGAATAGACTCCCACCCCTAACAGTCTTAGAATATGGATTAGGTCATTAAAATTTAATCTGGCTAGACCTTTAGCTTTAAAAAAAAAAAAAAAGTAAAAAATGACAAAGATGATTAATTTTATGTTGTAAATTACTTTATAATTATACTAATTGAATTCTGCTTCTGCACAAATGTTGATACATGTGTAGCCGCACACTGAGATTGTTTAGAAGAAGAAAACGGATCCATGAAGCGACATGATCCCTTTGAGTCTGTTTTCAATGGTGGGGTATCCCTAGAGCATCAAATGTAAGTCCTTTGACATTGGAAATTGAGCGTGTGTCCAGGGTCGCATTGTTTAGGAGACAAAAGCTTCAGAAGGAGGTGGTTGGGCGAGGTATGGCCCAACATCTAAATTAGTTGAATTACAGTTTTTGAATTTTCCCCTTTTCCTTTTTTTTTTGGTTATTTTAGCCCTCCTCAATCATTTTTCTAACTAACTAAGTCATTTTATACATAATGATCAATATTCATTCATTCATTGTCTGGGGGTCTGAGCGTATCCCAGCTTACACTGGGGGAAGGCAGGGCATGCTGGTAGTTCACGGCAAGGCCCTTAATCTAAACAAAACACAGCATTGTGTAGAAGTCTTGTCAGACCCTTTGCATATTAAAACATGCAGGATGTTCGATATATGTCCGATGCATGTGTCAAAAAACACAATGAATTGGGAATCCGAATGCGTAGAAGTTTCCAAAACATCCATAGATGTGTGGGCTAACATTATCAACTACTACTGACACCATCTTAGTTTTTGGCGCCAGAGGGATCAGAAGTTTGGGATGTTTGAAGAGGGAGGGGTGAAAATTTGTGACTTCTTGAAAACAACAGCTAAATCAGGAAATTAGGAAAAGTGTCAAAATGTACTTGGAGTTTTAATGGACACAGTTGCATAATGTATAAACACATACATTTGTGGGCTAGCTGTAAGACTGCATTGCAATAACGCATTAATGCAAACTGCAGACAGACCAGGTGGAATTAGGTTTCTGTGGCAGCCTTGTTAGAGTAACATCATAACCACAGCACCAATTATAGACCTATTTCTTTGGGGAAGAAAGTATTAATTTATCGTATTCATTAAATAGGTGTTTTGAAAGTGTGACTCAGCAGGTGAGTCAGCAGCCAATCAAAGCCTTCTATGAGCCCTAAAATCTCATTATTACAGCAACAATGGTGTAACACCCCACAGTGCACTCAATGCAGGGTCCTAATAAAGGGGATAACACCCTAATGTCTCATGAGAAAAAACACCTGCCTTGAATTTCTAGAAAAAGTTGATGTTGTTTTGTGGTGGAATCAGTTCGAGCCGGTTCTTCTGGAGCTGACATTCAGCAACCGTCAGTTTGATTCTGCTTTAAAATACTTGTGCATTGGCTTCAGTTTCAAGCTGTGGTCGTTGCCCCTTGGCTGCACACATAGACTGTATAAAAGAAGGCTGTGCATCATTTTAGACATACAGAGACTGCTGATTATCCACAGTTTTAGGAGAGGAGCCAGTGTGTGTGTTGATGCCACGCTGAGAGCACTCGCATTTAAAATTCTAGAATGGCATGCTCAGTTGTCTGACATTTAATTAAGTGTGATTTTGTAGTACTTCGTCTTAACTCCAGAGCAAACAAAACACCGGAATCTCCTGTGAAGCTGAAAGGCTTTTGAATGAACACACCTGACTTTGTAAAAGGGAGAAAAAAAACACACATCCTGGAGTTTTGGTGCATTTCTTGTATTCTCTCCATGCAGTCATGTAAACAAGCTGATGTGTGCCGAAGTTCAAGTACCAAGGTGTTTGATTCCTGTGTGAACAAAGACCAGCAGCCTTGTGTCCTTGACCACAACTTCCCTCATTGTAAGAGACCCTGGATGGCAACTATGATAAAATATGCTGGCTGGAAAAATCAATGTAAATGTAAAGATGTAGATAAGAGTGTAAACAAACACCCCTGGGATGTAGTTTGGTTCAGACTATGGGCCACCTATTTTATCTTAGTGAAAAGCAGCTATTCCAGTCAGCCTTTATGGCCTCACTAGATGGCCTTGTGCTTAATTAACGTCAGCAGAGGAGCGAACAAGTTGGTCCTGCTGCGCTTTGGTGCCACTTAGAAGCTTACAGATTACAAATACATATCTGCGGTGCATACACGCCGTTATCTTCCCGGCCCACCATGAGATGCTCACAGCTGCAGGCTTTCGCAGTATAATCAAAGAGCCCTGTCAGAAGCCATTAGCATTTGTGTTTGCTTTGTTTCCCGAATATTGTTTTAACTGTACCTTCTGAGTGCATGTGTGCATACATGTCTTGGATGCATGTGTGCAGTGTGCAGGGATAGAAGTCTGTTTTAGGTGGAAATCCTAAAGAGAAAGATGCACTAGTTGAGGAAAGATCCACATCTTAATTAACTCTGACCCCAGTAATTTATTGCAGGTCTGACCATACAGACCAATCCCATGGGCAGAATTACAAACAAAGCAAGATCATTGAAACACATTCTGCGATAGAGAACAGTCGTCCCATCCATTTTCAGGATATCTTTTAATTATTTGGCCTTTTTTCGTGCAAACTAGAAGCGGCTGTCCTCTTAGCTGGTGAAACTGGGTGACAGTTTGGCATAGTGCATAAAAAATCTACTGAACAGAAATAGTTTTAGTAAGCTCTGTGAGGAATCGGGAACTTATAGAGAACCTAGAGACACTTATTTATGGATACAGTATATTTACAGTAATGCATTAATCACACCTTATACTAAGTACTAGTACCTGAGATCGGTCTTAGTCTGGAGACCTCTTCTTTAACGTCTAGGTCTCGTCTCGGTCTTTGGTGCATTGTTACTCGGCTCAGACTGTACAGGTTTGGGATTTTAAGACGAGACCGATCGAGACCACTGTTGCAAAGTTATTTGCTCACACCACTGATTAGAGTGTAAAGGGATCGATTTCTATTAATATGTCTATTTTTACTGCTTGATTTGTTTCCCACAGTTCCCCCAGCAAATAGACACAACGCACAGATGTTGTTATTCATGCGGCATTTTGGTCTTGACTTGGTCTTTGAACCCTCTTGTCTCGGAAATGTCTTGGTCTCGTTTGGTGCGATCTTGACTACAGCACTACCTTATACAGTGAGCAAAGGGAGGTTGATTTGATGAAAACCAAAGATTTCCACTTCATTAGTAGAGTTCTGAAGAAAGAAACATTCACATCACCTAAGAGACACTTTGTTGGTGTGAATGCTTTGAAACAGTACAAATGTGTTGCTTCCTACAAACATTTCCCACAGTTCAGTGTCGCACTGAGGTTGATGTAGTTCCAGATCGGCCTCATTAAGACCTGCTACATCCATTGTATTACCCAACTGTGAATACTTGATTCTGATTGGTTAATGACAGCATTCTACAGAGTTATTTCTATGGCTGTGTCCACACTAATATGAATTTGTTATAAAATGTAAAACTTTTGACTTTTTATACTCTTCTGACCCTGTTATAATGTATATGTTTTGTGATGTCATGTGGATGGACAGAAACAGACTTTTGTGTGATGACACACGTATTTTCTTTCTCATTGGTTTGTTTCAATAATTTCTTCGTCCTTGAACCCTCACATCTTTCATTAGACTCTTTACGCAGAACAATTAGACATTGTCCCGGACTCGTAGCTGATGACAAAAGCTTAACATAGTACAATTATGGTCGAGTCTCTGCTCAAGGCTTTGTGAGTTGAATTACGTGTTTTATTGTGAGTAATAAGCAGCAATAACCATGTCCTTGTCGTGTGTGTTTTGTATTTCCAAGCTTGTTATCATGTTTGGAGATTCTTTCTGAGACCTTGTTTTGGAAATGCAAACGTGGACTAACAATGCATTAGAGGGGATATAGCCTGTAGATGGAGCTTCAGATCTTTTCCAGTCTCAAATCATTTTTAAATCAGAGAATTTTAACGTCATTGCTGTCGAATTATTATATGTCTATAGTAGGAAGCCATGCACTATGCAGGATAATGCACCGATGCGTTACTTGGCTGTACATTAGCACTTGCTTTGTCTATGATATTTTGTTCTGAGTGACACTAAAGAGTAAAAAAGTTGCACTTTTCCCTTATGTTGACAAAACTTTACCATATGAGCATAAGTCCCGTGCGGGTTTGCAAGAAGTTAATGAGACATGAAATTAGCTCCACTGTGCAGGAACCTCAGCATCCACCAATCAACCAATAGCGAACCGCCTCTGGCCAATTTCAGTAGTTGGCCTTATTAACTACAGTATCTCACAGAGCAACTGATTTACATTCATGACGTGACTCTGGGAAACACTATAGAGATCCACCCTGTCCAGTATCCAGTCAACAGTCAGTATGGTTATTGAAATCACAGACAATTAAAATATTCACTTCAGTGTCATATTTATCATATTTGTCACCTCTTTCCTCCTTGGTGTCTTTAAAAAATACAGGAAGATTCTTCATTGCAGTTAGTGTTTGGTGTTTTTGTGCCATTTTTAATTAACTCTGGTCCACACTCAAACATAAAAAAACCCATAATAATACACAAATAGCCGAAGAAGAAGAACTCTGATCTGAGTTACTGTAGAAACATGGTGTACTCTATTGAGACAACCTGCTCCCTCTATGAATATAAACATTTCAGAAGGTAATAAAAAACAAAACTATTATTCATTTTGCACAATTGTACTCTAATGAAAACCATTTTTATATTTTATTAATTATGAGTACTGAATCCTATTTATGCACTCTCCCTAAATCTTACACCCTGGATCTTATGATAGTGAACAAGCAGAACTATACAGAATGTATTTTTAGATTAAAGGCATTATGTATAAAGTAAAGAATGGAGCAATAATAATGATCCCTCTCATTCAACACTTACAACCCACTACAAGTGTTCAGTGCAGTATATTCATTTATGATTTAGAAAAGCTGTCAGAACCATCCGAAAATAGCATAATAACAATCATAATGATCTCGGTCTTCTGTGGCTTTGTTAACATTATTTCTAGCTTAGTCGACTATTGATGCTCTCGCTCAATTCTTGATCAGGACCAGGCAGGACCAGCAACTTGAAATAGGAAAAAAAATGTAGTTTTTGTAAGACAGAGAAAGACGGGATCAAGTAGAGCGTCCAGTCCTTGGGCTTTTGCGTTTCAGGCAAAGTGATGAACACATAGTAAATGGAAAATGGATCATACCGGCGCAACAAATCGAGAAGCAGCACAAGGTTGTGAGCTCAGTATCAAGTCGCCCTCAGCTGAAGTGTATTAACGTTCCATATTGATCATCTTAAAGTGCACCGAGCTGGATCTGCTTTGTTTGTTTGCAGCCTCCTTCCTAATCTCCTCCTCAAAAAACACAAAGACTGAACAAAATATGAGGAAAAGTACACGGATGACATATCCACTGGTGAGGACACCAAAGTCCTGGTCCTTGTTGATTTCCCTTATTAAATCCATACCATTTTCAGAAGATCCACTGCAGGGGAAAGGATTTTGAGCCTTTGATCTGAGAAAAAAAAAAGATCAGCAATTCAATTTTTACTCATATTTTTTGCTGCGTTCTGTGTTTGTTATCCACGTTTTTGGTTATCTGGGAACAAAAACAGGCTTCTTCCTGAGGACAAATTGCCTTGAGACGTCCCTTGTTGAATTTTCAGCTCCGGGATTTATTTTTAAAATGTAACTACAAAAGATAGACAACAGTTCATTTCACACTGGTGTGTGCATTGTACATACTTTACTTTGAATATGTCCCCGCTGAGTTCTCTGTAAGTGCTTTTTGGTTAGCAAATACATAAAATGGACACTTCCTCTTCTAGCAAAGCTCAGGGTAAGAAAGGCATGAAAAGATTATAGATGTGTGTATACACAGGAAGCCACCTATTATATACAGCATATTGTATTTGGTCTTGTACCATTGTGGTTTCAGCTAAACGTCTGGGCCATGCTGAACGTCAAATACTTTATGAATGTATGAAAAATAGCAACATTAATCATTAAAAGGAAACACACATTCCACATTATAATGCATATTACAAATTGCCACTATCTAAGTTACATTATGTCAATGTGTTATGCTATAGACTGTATTTGTTGCATTAGGATAAGGACATTTTTTATGCTGGATCAGATGATAAATGTTCCCATACATCATGTGAGTGAACACAAGCATGTTAGGAACATTACATCCTTCCGCTGAATGACTCTGGACGGAGAACGAGATGAACAGGAGGGAGGCAGTCACTCAGACGGCTCATACCTAATAACATGTGCATGGTTATTTTATTTTTCCCCACAAAATTAATGAAATCAGAAGCAGATGCTGATGTTATTCAGGTCGACACAGAAAAATGAGAGCAGAGCTCAACCTGAGAAAAAATAACATAGCTGAAGCACCCAGCCGAGGAAACAGAATAATGTGCAACCATCATGACTGACAGGACGGCAAAATACAGGTACTTTCAGAGACTGGTTTTTTTGGAGGTGTCGCCTTGGTTTTTAGAGACCTAATGACCATATTTGGGGGAGTGAAGCTGGAGCTGGGGAAAAGTGAGGGGTTCAATTAAAGATCCTCTAGTCAAAGAACTGTAATCTCTTTATACCAATGATCTCAAATGGTTCACTTCCTGTCTCTTAAGTGGTTGAGGTTAGAAGGTTTGAGAAGGTGGATGGAAGAAAGTAAAAGGTCTAAATAATTATAATAATAATTCCCTAATATCATGCTTTTAAAGGGTAACTAGCATTATTTTACCATAATTATTCACTTTTTATACCATTTTTTCCCTCATGTAGTTGAGATGTGCGGTGCAAGATCTCAAGACAGTTCAGCACTGACACAGACGTCAGTATCAAGCAAAATTACTTTTCAAGTTTTCTCTTTATCTGTGTGTCTGAAAAATGTCTTCATGTCAGAATATTCACAAGATATGGGACTGGTTTTGGGGTGAAACAGTTGGTCAAAATCTGCGAATCACATTCACTTCTCTCATTGGGATGAATGGGACAGAAAATAGCTGTAGTCCTAAAAGGGGCGTGGCTGTGCAGAAACCATGTGACACTGAAACAGGAAGTGACTCTCCAGGGAAGAGTCTTGTTTCCCTAAACCATCATTTGGTTAAATTGTGCAGGCTAATGCTTTTACTAACTTACAGAGAACACCAAAGGCACTCTGTTAAACAGCAAACATTTAGTCAAATGCTACAAAAGAATTTCACACACACAAGGCCAAAGTATTAACATTAGCTAATATAGTTGAATTTATAGTATTTAGCATTGAACATTGAACTTCATGAAACAATTGAAAAAAAATAAGTTTAATTCATTAAAAACAAGCAGTAAAAATCGAATGCAGTAGGCGAGCAAGGTGTCAAACACACGTCAGCCCCACAAAAGCAGGCGTCTAAGCTTTTGATTAGCTTTAAAAGTCCTTTATTGAACAAGACAATAGAAAAGGATCAGCAGTACACTTATGAGAGGATCCAAATCAAACAAATGAAACCAGAATGGTGCTGGAAATGAATTAATTGAATTTGTATTTGTTGAGCGCAGATTACTTTTTTTTTTCTTTTTTTTAAATGGGAGTGAGTGGAATCCAGCATCTCATTGAGTGCATTATACACAGTTTCGGTAAGTCAAATATACCTTTAATATATATTTTATGCTGTTGGTACTGAAGGATCTTTATAAGAACTGAATTTGCTCTTTTTCTGGCCGTTAGAAACAGTTGCAGGTGAACAACCTTCACCCACCTGTACAACCATGCTTTTGTAACATGACATTTATTTATTTATTTATTTTTAATACATATATGACATCAGGGTTTTTTGTTGGGTTTTTTTTTGCTCACAAGAATGGGAATGAACAGAAGACAAGCTGACAGGTTGTTCACTCTTTTAGACCACATGTTATGTACTTGTCGAGCTATTCAACCTAAAAATATATGAATTTAAGTCATTTATTATTCTCCCTTTGTGCAGCCTTTTGGAGGCTCTTATTTTTAATTTCCCTGCTGCCTTTTCACTTCAATTAAATCCTCTCTTTATTAATCCCAAAGGAGGTGACTCAATCAAGCACCAAAAGGTCGACAAAGGTGCTTATTGGCAGGCTCTAAAGCAGGCAGGTAGACATCTTGTGGAGAAAACCATTAAGCCCACACTCTTTCATTTACTTGTAATATAGCTGGCTTTCACTGTCTGTGCCTGTTTCATTTTAAAACATCTAGGTGGTCACTCTTGAGTGTGTGCCTGCTCATGGTAATTATATGTGTGTGTTAAGTTGCTGTAATTGCCAAGTTTTACATTACATATGATCTGCATATCTCACATCCATCTATGATTTTTTTTTCTCCTTTCTTTCTGTCCCTTATTTGCTACAGGAAGCTACCGCTGAAGGAAGAAAATGGAAAAGAGTCTCTCAAGCCGGATACAATTGAAATCAAAGTGCACAGTGACAACAGCATCCACACAAAGCCCGACGACAGCAAAGCGTAAAAAAGGATGGTCCCCTCACCACCAAAAGAACATTCGGATCACGAGACCAAAACCCAGAGAAACTACAACACTGGAAAATAGTGGAGTAAAATACCATATCTGTTTATAACTATGCCCCAATGAATGGCATGTGTAAATATAAAGAATAGAGAGAAAATAGAAAGGAAGAAAGGGTCAACCTTTTAGACACCCTGACTGACCAATGTATCATGTTCTTACAAACATGGCATCAGTGGAAGGCTTTTCAGTGATTGATTGTATATTCTTTTCCTTTGACTTTTGTTTTTTTTTTGTTTTTTTTTTGTGTCTCCTCATCGCTGTTGTTCTTCTTATGATGCTTTCTGTCATTTTGTTTTTTAGTTTACAACCCACATCAGACTCTCATACAGATCCAATCACATACCAGTCGCAAATGTAGAGCGAAGCTTGTACGCGATTGTGCCGCTGAGCTCACAATGCTCTCACTTTTTTTTTTCTTTTTTTTTTTTTTACGCCAGAGCAAATGCAAGGGCCAACCCTCGCCCACTACTGGATATAATTTAAACCCAGTCACCTGTTTCCATGCCTGAGTGTTAGACTACTACCTTTATATGCCTTTAATAGCCAAGCTAGGTGTCTAGTTAATGAGAGGCAAATGCTGAAGTGGCTTTAGGAGCTGAAGGTAAACAACTCTTAATGAGAGTTTAGGTGCCATAGCTGCAGAAAAAAACAGGTTAGAGGAGAATTTATTTGCGGTAACATTTCAGCGGTGAGGAATTGAATTAACCAGGATCTAAATGATAAATGTGAAGAAGAATTTAGACATAATTGAACCTACTTTGAAGGGCTATCAGACCGTATTTTGTGTTGCAAGAAAATAAACTTGCTAAAACAAGCAAAACACACAAAAATTGATAAGGAAGAGAGGAAAAAGTCTACGGTTCAACTCAGTAGCAAACAGCACTGATGTCATTGTTAGAAAAAGCCTTTTGTATTGAATCTTGCTCTTCAGCTGTTACATTCTTAAACTATATGTGCATAAATCTCCATCTGTGTTCAGACCGTATACAATATACTGTACACTGTTGCCAGAGGTGATCTGCACTGGAAGCTAATTTCCGCTTTACAACACGAGTATTGAGAAATGTAATGTCTTTGTGTCGAAATGCCCTGAATGGTGTGATGTAATCGTCGCCATCTGTGAACGCGGAAAGAGCAGTGAACGGTAGGGCTCAAGGCATGGGAACAAACATATGGACGAGAAATTATTCAAGCCAACACGTGTATGTTTTAAATAATGGAGAAACATCAGTTTCACTGTCACTGTCTCAGATTTGCCTCCGAAGCATTTGTTTAAGTTTGTTTTTAGATTTTGGGCTGATCTCTCTAATGTTGTCATGTGTTGTACATAGGTGAAAAAAAAAGAATATTTTACAGAGCTTTTATGTAAATATACCCAAAAGGATGTGTCTTTTTTCAAATGCAACAGGCTTGGCTATTTTTTTTTCCTTTTATGCTCAGATGAAGATGAGAAAAAGCTGTTTTTTTCTGTTGTGTTTTGGTCTAAAGTTCAGTGATGGTGTAATATTGCTTTTTCAAGTCATTCGCTTTCCCGTGGAAAAAAAATATCCATGCCCTGCGGCTATTTCACAGCATTTCAAAGGAGGCAGTAATTACAGCATTAGTGTGCCTTCTCTTATTTATTTTTTTCCTCCCACCACTTGCAACCTGGTGTCATTCCAGGTGCGTAGACCATCGAATGAATTCTTGATCTTTACTGTTTTTGCCCACATGAAAAAAAAAAAAGTGTCAGAAGATAGAATTGTATCGTGATCCTGTGAATTCTGGGAAATGTAGTCGTAGGATTGTGGGTGGTAGATGACACTGGACAAAAACAATGTGTGTAGTACAGTGAAAATGTAGAATTTAAAGGTTCACTGTGTAAGTTGAGGGGACGTCTAGTGGTGACGTTTCAGGATGCTGTCAACTGGAAACCTCTGGCCTCAGCCTCTCACTGACCATCTCAGATCACTCATTAGCAACAGTGTAG
>JAPTYQ010000013.1:1899821-1911423 GCA_029814465.1 Ostorhinchus cyanosoma | reverse complement strand
AATTTCCATGAACTTTTCAGAAAAGGTGCGAGGTGGTCCAGAATAGATCCCATTAAATTTTGGTGAATGTAGGTCAAGTCACCAAAAATGTGTTTTCACAATGCTAAGAGATATGGAAAATCAGGTAAAACCTTTGCAAGGGGCGAGGTTTGTAGTGCCTGAAGCCACTTGTATTACAATATGTATTATTATTATTATTATTATTAACAATAATATCCCTACTACTACTAATATGATTGTATTAGAATTAAATACAACAATCTGCAATTACTGACATTGACCGCTTGGGGGCAGTGGTATTTACACTACATGTTATTCACCTAATAGGGTGAATTCTTAATGAACTGCTCTTTATTGAAACGTCCTGCAGTCCTGCATCGGAATTTCCACAGGTATGCAGTTATATCTACGTACACTTTGCGAATCTAAGTTAAATAATCCCTCTCTAGAATGTATTTGTGTCAAAAGCAGGCTAATCGCTGTTTGCTAATGCTAGTGCAGTGTTACTAATGCAGGTGTGTAGCGTTTAATGCTAAGCTAAACTAGTGTGGTAGTTAGCTACCCATAATTTATGTTTATTTCACACCTGCAGCTCGCTTCTCCATATAACAACGCCAGTGTCATGGTAGTGGTCTCCAAGCCATGTACGTTTCTTTTATAAAGGAAATGAGAACTTTATTTCTCGACAGACATTTGGTAATACTCTCACCTGCCAGGTGTGGTTAATTAGGTGACCGGTGAGTGTATGTTTGTAGTGTTATGTATTGAGATATTATCTTAAACAGTTTTCTTGTTTTCTTTTTATCAACTCAAACCAGTCTGGACTTTCTCCTCTGACCACTGGCATCAACAAGGCAGAGAAGTTCCTCTAACTGGTACGTAGGCCTGTTTTCTTTATTTAGGACCATTCTCTGTAATCCCTCAGTATCATAAATCCCTTTTGCTCTACATCATCTTGACCATGTGTCATATATTTCTGTGAAGGTGCAGTTGAACAGGTGTACATAATAAAATATATAATCAGTGGTGTTGATATGCACGTGTCCTGCGTCTCTGTCACATTAAAATCTGAAAGGACGTAGTAAAATCTCTATACACGCACCTAATTTTTCTCCCGAAAAACAATACATGAATACGTGAAACACAGCTCATGTTCAAAATCACACTAACAAGCCAAATAAACTTAGTTTTCCAAGTGGTGCTCGCTGCATAACAAAAGGGTGGAGCTACTCCAGTATCATCCCCACCCACTTGTATCAACCCCACCCACCACCAGAATCAGCCACGCCTACTAGTTCCAAAGCGGTGCCACAACTGCAATAAGATATAGGCTGTTTGTGAAAGATTGTGATACAGGCTCTTAGTGAATTAATTTCAGTTACATCATATTAATTACTGGTATAACATCTGGCCTAAGTTACTCTGTTAAATATATGGAAATATACGGATTAGTAGTGATAATAGTTTAAGGCTCTATTCATCATTCAGTCAGATAATGTAGTGTGTATTAATATATGAAGTAGGTACTCCAGTATTATGTGTTGTTCTCCAGCGGTGCAATGCAAACAGTGGAATTAGTAAAGATGATAGATGCTGATACACGTCACCAGGGTACGATTCAAAACTTAATTTTTGCATTTTCCATTTCACATTTGTACACACAGTAGGACAGATGGATGACGAGATTTTGTAGACCACTAAACTTTAGAATAGCCTATTTATCCAAAAAGAATTACTTGGGGTCTAATATTCGCAGCATCATCAGTAAAATCACAAATGTCCTACCTGTGATTTTACTGATGATGCTGTGAATATTAGTGGTTGCTGGTTTCACAGTGATTGACTCAGTTCATTTGATATAGTCAATGTTCAGACAAGAAAATTTTGGTGTTATTTTGGAGACAATTTGTTTGTTGATTGTCATGGTTGGTGAGGATGTTTTATGTTTTAAACTGAGCACTTTTATGGATAATTTATTTTTGAGACTACAGACACCATTTTGTTTTCATTTGCGTTTTAGTAATTTCTTTTGTGCTATTTATGTTTGTACAAAAATGCTCTTTTATTTGGATTTTGTATGTCATGCCACTTTGACAGTTTTTTAATAAATGTTGCAGATTTGGAATTTTGTTTAATTTCATAAATATGAATATGTCTTAATTATAACCAAACCAAACCATATTACCATCAAAGGAGTTTAACGCTACAATTTAGGAAATAGGAGAATATAAGAAATGGAGAGAAATACTGTTTTTAAATTGAGGACCCATGAATTTCCCAGGGACCCACTCAAATTGCCACCTGTGGGACGCCGGGACTCACGACATTGAAAACCTATCAACATCACTGTACAATACACTGTTTATTATTGTTATTTTTGTTTTTTTGTTTCCCGTTTTATCAGTACAATACAATCTCCTCAGGTTTAGGAGCAAGAAAAGAAACAAAAGAACAGAAAACAAATGAATGAAAAGCACAGCCTGTTCTTGTGTCAGAATATGTGAAGGTCCTTTAATAATCACATTTTTCTCTGAATGTCAACCATTTTCCCCAGTTTTTTTATAAAGAGATTTTCTTTCAACCTCAGTTTATATGTACAATGTTCCATGACAAGTATATCATCTATGATTGAAAGCCATTGTTTGTAAGATGGAGCATCAGTCTTAAACCAGTTCTTTGTCATGGCTTTCTTCCCGGCCATCAGGAGGATCTTGACAAGATATCTGTCTCCTTTTATGCACCATTTCTTCCAAATGTCCAGGGTAAAGAACAAGACAAGAATTTGGGATTGCATATCCCAACACATGAGTGAACCTGCCCCCTGAAGGGTTGAATATTTTTGCATTTCCAAAATGGGTGTGTGTGTGTGATCTGAATCCATGTATTATATTTGTTTACTTTTAATTGTAGGTCTGATGAATGAACAAATTAATTTTTCCCATTAAATTCTCTCCATTTCGGGCGATTGTGGTGTTGATTGGTGTGTTTGCCACATATGCCATATCCCCTTTGGGACCTCCTCTCCCAGCTCTCTTTCCCATTTGGCTTTAACATATAATATTTAATCTTTTCTAGAGTCCATTAAACAACAATACAAAACTGACAAGGTTTTGTGATAGCTTAACTATAAGTTTGAATAATTAGCTTTATGATAGGTGTAATTTATCCTCACCTGTTTTAATATCTTTGATGTAATAGTCCCTCATTCACAGGTATTTAAAGAAGTCCAGATTAGTTGACTTATATTAATTTTTTTTAGCTACTGGAAACGTTTCATTGTTCCCTTTTTGATATGACAGAATACTCTTTTACACAGATTATGTAACGACCTCACAAAAGTTACAAAACCAGAAAAGTTAATATAAGAACCAACTGAGCAACACAATTGTCTGTGTTGTATAGAGCAGAATACTTAAACAAGAGTGAGACACTTATTTAATTCAATTTATGATTATAGGCATTAATCAGTACAAATGTTTGGGTTTTTTTAGGATCAAGGCTGCGTTTTGCACAGGGGACTGCATGCTTAGTGAGAAAAGACATTAAACAAGGTAAGTGGCCAAGCTGTGTAATTAAATAGAAGATGTTTTTCTTATTCATTTAAGTAAATACAACACTTCTCTGAATTAAAGATCATTACAGAGAGTTAAGCAGCAACTTGGTTGTTTACTAAGCACAAGACCTCAGTGCCTTTGGCCTGTTCAGGTAAATAATCAGCCATCTGTACTAAAATGTTCAGGGGTTAAAACAGGCTCTTTTTTGCAGACAATTTTTCATAGTTAGGGTTTGGTTTAAGGACAGACCATAACATGTAAAATGTCTTTGAATAGAAACACGCTGATGGAACCAAACATGATCCAGCCCTGACTGCAAGGTTGACGATCTCTCACTCCAATTGGCACCAAGATGCTGTACCTTAAGGACCCTCAAGTATGACCCATCACACTGCACACAAATGACTTACTAGCAGCGGGGACGATTATGTATTCCTGATTTTTTATCAAACAAGTGCTTGTTAACATTAGGACATTTACATTTTTCTTTAAAACTCTACCTGTACAGAATGTTCAGCTTTTTTAATTTCTTTGCACTATGTCTATCAAGAAAAAGATTTTTTGATTTTCATGCTAGTGGGGATTGTAGTTTAATATAACAATACCCAACTGTGGGCGATTTAAATCAGAAGCGGTGAGCCCTGTGTACAAGTCATTCCATTTACATTTATGTTCCATACCATTTTTGCTGACGTTCTATCACAGTGACAGTGTAAGGGAAAAGGATTTAGTGTTGTGCTCAAGAACACTTCGCACCAGGATGATGCTGGGGGGATTTGACACGAGAGCTTCCAATTACGATGCTATCTTCCGTTAGCACTAAGCCATGCTGCTAAGAACATACTTCGGCCACATATCGGCAGAGCATGTGTTAAGATGTCCCTTAAAGCCTGTATAGATTATTACCATTTGCAGAAAGCACCATGCATAACTGAGCAAAGCCTAAGGATAAAATTCTCACCAATAATTGAGTGCATGGCAGGGTAAATGTCAAACTATTTGCAAGCCATTTGTGTGCTGTGGTATTCTTCTCTATTAGCCTAATGTGCCAGAGTTACTCCTCTCGGCTTTGTGCAAATTCATATTGGATTTTTATTAAAACTCAAACCAACAGTAATAGATGTGCCTCTGGGGTAGCTTTAAAAATCAATTTGCTAAACAGCACAAAATTACCCCCATAATTGTCTCCTTGGACCGCAGTACCCGTGGAAGGTGATTTTCATTCGAATGTGAGTAAACTTTGCCTCATCGTCCTGGACATTCCTTCACTTTTGACTCCAGAGCCATGTGTTCCCTCATTACTGTAACAACCCAAACAGACAAACGGGATCCTGCGTGCGGCGCTGACAGGAAACTCAGACGCAGATCCTGCCTGTCAAATGGCCCTGCGGCGATTCCTGCTGCTAATGAAGTGAAATATTCTGGCATCTGAATCTGAAATAGAGCTGTATATTTGGACACATGAATATGAATACAATCAACTAGACTTGGCTCATTAATGAGGCAGGGAGAGCAACCAGCAGACAGGATTAATTAATTACAGAGTGACATTTATGGATAATAACCTTCTGGTGGATATCACTGCTAATGAATATGCATCAGACTATCAAAGGGGAAGCATCCAGCCAGGATGAAATATCTATATTCAGATCCATGATAGGGTTACTGCCAATCTGTCGGAATCCACAGCACATCTTGATTTCAGATCCCTTGAATCATTTTCCTAAGTAGCACTGTACTGGAGTGAACCTTCCTGTGACTAGTCTGTCTTGTGTTAATGAGTGTGATTTGAGTGGTGTTAGTGGTGGATGCAGTGGAGTAGTGTCTCTGAGTTTGTCATACACGGTGACTATTGCGTGTACTCTTGCTGTGGAGATGTAACGATTTTTGTGTTGAGATAGTGATCAGTTCATTCTTTCCACAGCAGGTAATCGGTGAGGATGATTAATTTATGGGTAATATTGGATTTAGAGGGTTTATGCATTACTGTAATAACAGACTGATTTTTCATGCATTTAACTTAAAACAGACATTATGATTTGATATTTAAGTATGTAATTACATATACAGTGTGATACCATGAAACTATCACAGCTCTGCTCAATACTTTTTTTTTTCTAGCAGCAGGATAGGTGAATAACTTATTTTCAATTATAAACCTCACTTTTATCTTGGTGGTGGTGAGTTTTTTGGTCACTAGGGCCACAGATTTGGATTTGTTTTGCGTGCCAAGACTATAAATAGACTATAAAAAAGAGTTTATTTGAGCATGTGCAGCATCACTCCTCCAGGTCTTCTCCATATCATTGAAGCCCCTTTGACACTTCATGTGAATTCCAGATGTTGTTGGATATTGCAGAGAGATGGTGTGTGGGTGAAGAAGCATGAGGTGGAAGATGTTTGCATTTAAGTTGACTTGGACAATGTCATGTCTGCACCTTAGTACAAAGTCTGAAATGTATTGGGAGCGCACACACTTTTTCCACTAAGTACAGGGGCGTTGACCTATTTCTCACAGAAGGTGAGAATGGTTCAGGGATGGACTTATGTGGGCGGCTGTGGCTCAGGAGGTAGAGCAGGTTGTACAGTAAGTGGTTTGACTCCTAGTCATGTGTTGTTGAGTCCTTGGGTAAGACGCTTCACCCATCTTGCCTCCAGTGCTGCTACTCCCACTGGTGTGTGGATGCATGTGAAGGTTTGGGGGTGGTCAGCGGGGCCCTGGGTGCATATTGGCAGCCACGCTTCCGTCGGCCTGCTCCAGGGCAGCTGTGGATACAAACATAGTTTTCCACCACCAGAGTGTGAATATGAGAGCGAATGAATAATGGATCCATTGTATGTGTTTTTGAGTATAAGAGCTGTATAAATCTGATCCATTATTATTATTTCAAGTAAAATAATGAGTAAAATTTGAGTATTGTCAGATCAGTGACACATAAACAGACCATAAACTACACCACAGAAACTTGAAACTATAGGTTAAATCACGGTTTCATACTTAGAGTAGATGTCTGACAGCAAGAAAAGAAAATGTGTCCATGCTAACAGCTTTGTAGTGACTTCAGATGGATTCAAACCCAGTGTAGACTAAACAGATGACCCTTAACAGTGGGTGGCTGTTTGCAGCTTATGTGACAGTGAAGAAGCTTAACAAGACACAACTGTTACCTGTGATGTTTGATTAGATGTATATTGTGTGCTTTTTGTCAAATGTTTGATATGTCTACTCAGCCATTGAGTGTCCTTCATCCTTTTTGTACACACTAGGGGTGTGCCATCTAAGGCACCTCACAGTTTGATTTGGTTATGATTCAGGGTGCTACAGTTTGATTAATCAATGACTATCATGATAATAATGATTATTATTATTATTATTATGGTTTTCGATGCATCTTTTTTCCTCATTCAGGATTTTTTTTACTCCCTCTGTGGCTACTTCCTACTTTTAAATGAGTTATATTTGTCAGCGTCTATAAATGTGAGTAATCAAACAAATGTACCTCCATTATATTTTATTTGTGTCAAACCACTGAATGATCCAACATATTTTCCACCAGGGAACCAACAGGACAAGGGTAGCAGTGGCATATACAGCAAAAGCTGCACTTATTCACAAATAACAATCTCCAGTTACCTGCAAAACATTTGCTTTATCAAAACCAATACTTTTCAAAAATATATCCCTATTAATAGTACAAAAAAACTGTGGTGGAATGAAGTCCCCATTTTTTTTAGGAAAACAAATAACAAATGATCTGATTCGGTCCTTCACATTAATTTCTTATTCACTATTAAAGCCATGACACTAACTCAAATGATCTGAAACATAAGGATCTAAACAGTTAACATTATTTCTCATTGTATATTTATTTATCTTATACTCATGGTTCATTTACATTGATTCTTTTCCACTGTATGGACTGTTATAGATAAATCTTGGAATCCTTTATACAACAATTGCACAAACCAATTCCAGTATTAATTCACAGTCTCAAACATTTTACATATTGTAAATCAACATATCAGTGACAGTCAAGAGTTTCACAAGTCAGGCCGAGGGTTTTCAAGGATGAGCACATTATGTTGTTAATTTATTTTACTTTTAAATGTGACCATTGCATGACTTTTTAAGATTCACTGGCTGATTATTTAATTAGGATTCAACTTAAGGGAAAACAATTGATATTATTTATTTTAATTCTATTTTTTTGTGTTTGTTAAAACAGTATTTCAGAGTGTGCCTTTTTGTTTGATTCTATAGTTGGTGTAAGTACTGTTAATAAATGTCTTACAATAACAAAAACATGGTGGGGCACCAGTGGGCTTCCCTAGCAGCCCTATCACCAGGCTTAGCAAGATTTCTGGGGGAAACTCTGGGTAATACTTGTGAACTGAACAACACACTTAATTAGTAGTGGTTTGTCATTCAATATTATCTGTTGAAGCAGTTTGCGATTTTTTTTCTTGTATTTTATGCATTTGGATGATGTATCCATTGCTTGTACATATTATTATCATTTTATCACCTAGGCTGAGCCACAAATCTGAAAAGGTTCTTGCCCTGACTGTTCTTGTTCCTATCCATTAATATAATTAGAACATATTTCTCCACATGTGAAATAAACTCTAGGACTGAAACGCTTGTTTTTGGAGAGAAAACATCTAAAAGGGGGTTATAACAAGACCTTTGGTATAATCAATTCCTGTTCCTGCTGCTAGGCAACCACAAGATGAAAGTGTATACTTTTTGGCAAAATGCAAAAAAGTTCTCAACTTCTCACAAAGTTGAAAATTTCATCAGTGTAGCAACATGAAATAGTGGTGTTCACTTAATGAACTAACAAACTATAGAGTTCTTCCAGTACTGCCTTTCTGCCTGTGAACAGCCCATAATTAACCATCAGTGAGAGGCAACACCTTGTCAGTGCAGCAGATGGTAGATAAGAGCGTGGAAGTAAGGGCTACTGTTGTTTTCATTGCTTGTAAGACACCTTTTGAGGCAAATGGACTTAATTGAATTCCCTGGTCCAACATTAATGTGATACCCCAACAGGTCAAACTAATTAAAAAGTCCTAATCAATGCTATTATACAGTGTGACTGTATTTAAAAAAAAAAAAAACACATGTATCCTCAAAAAATCCCTACATAAGAGCAGCCAATTCTCTGAAGGTCATGTTAATTATTGTCCCTGGAAAACCATTGTGTTTTTTTTTTTTTACTGTGTCCTGTGTCCAGCCTGGATGTGAAGGGAAAAATGGCTTCAGTGTCCACACCAGTGACCTTCTGCAAATGATGATTGATACTGCCCCTCTTATCTCATTGTCTCCTTTTTCTCCTGTATCAATCACCTACAAGAAATAATATGAAAAGATGTTCATCGCTCGTTGAGGTTAAACAGAGGGATATGCATCAAACTGTCCAAAACCCCAAATACATTTCTTACCACTTACATAATAGGACATGGAGGCGAAAAAAGAAGAAAAAAAAAAAAGAATATCCTTGTGATTTAACTGATTTAATTTCACAGTTTATTCTTATTTATTGGGATTGGATCAGGAGTGTGCAGGGCTGCCAGTACTGTATCAGTATCCGGTTTCCGCCTTCAGATCAGCTTCAGTTCTCCACAGTGTGTGAAGTGAGAGATTGGATCATTTCTTCAAAGGGGAAACTCCTATTCTCTGAGAGATGAAGGAATTGGAAAGCTGCTCTGACCCCTTAGCTGCAAAACATCCTGCAAAATATTCTAAGAATCAGAAAGTCCATTTAACTAGAGTTCCTGAAACTGTGTGCACGTCTGATTTTTTTTTTTTTGTTTGTTTTTTTTGTATTTCACTGCGTGAACAATTAAGAGAGATGATTCTTAAACCTGGTTGAGGATTGTCATGACCTGATATGTACCAGAAACAGTTTGTCAAATCAACATTTGGCTTCTGGGGCATGAATGCAGCCATGAACGTTTGCTCAAAAGGCCACCGTCCTTTAGGTCGATAAATGAACTTCTGCTTCGTCTAAGTTCATCACAGACTCACAGATGTTAGCTACAGTTATTTCCTTTAACATTAGTTCACTTGACTGTCTAATCTGCGAAAAATGCGAAATTGAGTTAAAAAAGAGGAATCTTCTTTTTTGTAGTCGTAGTAGTTGGTTTCAAGTAACCAGTAAAGCCAAAGATAAAACTGTGGTTCTAAGGTTAATCGTGATATTATTTGATACATTTACACCCAGCAGAGAAGTCCCACTTAATACAAATACCTCACAAGAAATACAGGAAGTGACATGAAAACTGTGATAGTCCTTTGTTAGTAGGGATGGGAATTTCTAGTAAGAATGCTAACCACTAAATGCTAGTCGTGACTCTTCAACCACTGTACTCCTGAGGGTAATTCCTGTTCTCTATTGTATCGGCTCATGTTGCAGTTATAATACGGGTTTGCAGTCACCAGTTGATCACTGTTTTATCATTCTTCAGCATTCTGACAAGACGGAAAGTAAGTCAGTTGTATTGTGTAGTGAGTAGGAGGAGGAGTGAACTGAACAGAGGTACAACAACCTGAAACACCGACTGTCTGCTTCTTGTGTGATAGTGGAAGTGCAAAACAAGACTAAACTCTGATACCTGTGATGTTTGCAGCTTCATCTCCTGCTTTACATGAACTCTGCAGTTGTGAAAACAGCCCCTCCCACTAAAAGTCAGACCCAGCAAAAATGCAGAGTGGTGATGCTCGCTATGTCTCCATTCAGCCCGAACCTTAATGAGCATTAATTAACTTGGTTGTGGTCAGACCGCTATGCCTAATGGACCTGATACCAGGTGTTGTCAAGAATCGTGACCCATCTCTACAGGCAGGGCTTATTTAAGTCCCATTTAGGTTTTTGATCAAGGTCGTATTTTCACTGGTCCACACACAAACACAGTAGGTGACAGTTACACAGACAGGGAAGTGGAAAAAAAGGACTCTGTAAATGATGAATAGATATAAATGATTCATTCTGCTGCTTTTTTTCCATTTTGGCCATGAAAGCTTAAATGTGGTGTAGCTGTGGCATAGTTATATGCACTGATCTTATGTATTATTGCCCTTTTTAATGGCTTTTCGCGCACGATGATTGAGTGTTGATAGGAGACTTTGGTTTCATTCATTTCCATATGTTCATTCTTTATTTATATCAGAGGCCCAATGACAGTATTTCATTCTGATTTTCATGGGAACTCTTTGGAAAATGTGTGCGCACAGAAGCAATACATTAATAAAACATATAATACATAATACAGTATATACAGATAATATACATGTAATTTAAACAAACCAGACATGGAACGGTCTGAGCACACACGCCCCGTCACACTGCTTCTTTCACTGAGCATATGGAACCAGCCTGTCCAACCTCAGCAGTGTTTGTAAATTTTTCCACTTCTATGGAGCATAAAATTTAAAAGCCTGTTTTCCATTCTCAGTATTTGTATGCTGATTTTCGACGACTAAGAAAACAATAAAACAAGCTTCTGGGATGTAGTGCTCAATCTGCAAACGTAATCTATATTTTAGAGGACATATATGCTCATCCTCAAGGCTAAGGACTGCTTTGCAGATATACAAGTTGTTCCTAAATGATTAGAACATTTTTAATTCAAAGACATAAGATGTATGTATGTCTTCACTGTCAGATTTGTCAATGATTATCTTTAATGTTAAAACTGTGCGACATGACAAAATAGACAAGTAGAAGAATAATGGTGAAACACTGTGTGGTAATTTTAATAGGATATATTCAGCAGTATTGATATTTTATTGATATTAAAATACAATAAAATTGTGCAGTGATAGAAGTTTATTTTTCCCTGGTTGAATTTTTTACTTGAAAAACAAAGAAACTTTGTGAAAAAAAAAAAGGTGTGGCATCTGGCGTTTGTGTGAGCAATCCAAAGATACAAAGTGTGTGATGTTTCTAACTGAGAGAGGTTGAGACTAAGTGCATTTTCCTCATATGACATAGGCCTGTTACTATGACAACAATGCCTGTTTTAGCGTGTGCTTGTACTGCATC
>JAPTYQ010000013.1:1883999-1899721 GCA_029814465.1 Ostorhinchus cyanosoma | reverse complement strand
AAGTGCATTTTCCTCATATGACATAGGCCTGTTACTATGACAACAATGCCTGTTTTAGCGTGTGCTTGTACTGCATCTTGGAAATGGCTCTGCTGCAAAAAACGGAGTGAAGAAGTGTTGTTCAATCAATCCTTAAGCCAAAAACATCAAGTTGCACATGGAAAGCCAAGTTATTTCTGTGTACTTTGGCTGTTACCGGCGCCTGTCTAATGGGGATATCTGCTGTCTGTGCAATCAATACAGTTCTCATTCTGTTTTCTCATCAGTTATTTTGCTATTATTTTTAACACTGAAGACAGCTCACTGCTCTTTACTCAGCGGGACACAACCTCTTAGGTAGCGCTTGAACACACACAAACACTTTCATTTTTAAGAGTATGTGAGGCTGAACTGATGCAGTCTGTGAGGCTCGTCTTCCTGCCGCCATCATGCTCACGTTGTTTAAAAGCAGAAGGTAGTGGCTGTAAAATGTACATGCACTGGAAAATTGCAATTTATTGATCATTTATTATCCGGGCGATACGGTGGTGCAGTGGATAGCACTCGTACCTTCACAGGAAGAGCGTCCTGGGTTCGATTCCAACACTAGTCGATGGGGGTGGGACCTTTGTGTGTGGAGTTTCCATATTCCCCCCATGTCTGAATGCATGATCATTTGTTAAACATTTTCATCAAAATCAAAAGTGAATGAAGTTCCGGTTGTTTCTCCAGCAGCTCTGCATACATATTGATTAGTTATTAGTACTTTTGAGAGCTGGCGGTATATAGCGGATGGAAAGCAGATGAAAGAAGTTTTGCAGGTGCCGGATTATTTTACTGAGAGCTCCCTCTTTACAACACCAGCTCACATAAGTGATTCCATATCCCTGATGCACCTGCAATTAGAGTGCTAGCAATTTGCCTTAGATCAACCTGTCACACAGTGTTTTGTCTTCATGAACGTGTGTGTCGTAGGGTAGACGCATGCTGCTAACTGGCTTTCAGCTTAATGGCTGTATTGTGTCGCTGCTTTGTAATTGTGGTGTTGTTTAAAAGGAACAAGCCTCTGTCATGCAATGCTTTTCTTATTGTACTCCAGCACTGAACTCTCGGGGCTGGATCTACTAAAGGTATGTGTGTATAAAAAGGTATGCAAACTCTTTGCACACGCAAACTGCTTTACTAACAGTGCACACTAAGGGTTACGTCTTTCAAAGGTGCAAAATAGTACTTCTGCCTCAAGTCAGTACTTTTGCTGCAATGAATATGCACTATGGGGTGTTTACATGACATTGTGTGTGTGCTGAGAGGAGAAAATGTAAATGTATTTATTTAGCACACACAAAGGGATTTATCAAACCCCAAAGTAATTTTGCTGATAGAAACTTTGTCTATATTTAACATGTCTCAAAGTCAGGTGCAAACAGTTTATATGCAGAACTGCACACACATGACTTCAGTTATTGTCACAGGAAGGAGACATCGAAACAATGAAACAAGACACAGCGGTTCAACCCTGCACACAACATTCTAGATTGCGCATGCAAATTAGTACATGCAAATGGGGATCTTAGTAGAGTGGGCTCTCAGTTTAACTTCACATCAGCATTAGTAAGAAACAACACTTTCTCATGTAAAAACTGGTGTTTTATGTCACTGAGGTCCAGTATTTGGAATTTTAAGCCTTAAAATGTATTGTACCAATTTTGACAAGTCTTAAAAATGGATTGGATTATGGAGTTACTTCTTTTATGAAGTTGCATTCAATTATTCACTTATTAATGTAGTTTTGGGAAAACTTTATGCTGATCACATAAATTAAACTCACATGGAACAAATATGCACCACAGCAAACTGTGCAACCTGGTCAGACTTCACACCCACTTAGAGCGTCATGATGTGGTGTGTGAGGTAACATGGACAAATAATGCTCCTTCAGGAAGTAAAAATTTTAAAATAGTTTCTGTTCACATTAGGGATCCAATTAGGAACTTTAGCTATAAAGTATTAGTCCCATTGAAAAGTCTGTAAATTATAAAGCTGCCATAAATCCAAGAGCATTACCAAAATGTGGCCAAAGGGCGACACATTAAAAACTAACAGCTAGATCTTAAATTCCATTCATAATGGTCTTAAAAGGTTCCTAAAAAGTCCAAACCTGCAGAAACCTTGTGGGTCCTTTGGATACAGTATACATTTATTAATAGAACATTAAAGAATGGCTCAGACTAGAGGAGTCTCAAAATCCATTCCAGTCTGGAAATCAGGTTGCATCATATAAGGACATAAAGAGAATCTCCACATTCCTCTCTCTAATTGTAAACATGCGCCCACTACAAGGTTTGAGATGTTTGGCACGTTCCACATTAAAGGCCATTATTAAGATTATTAGGCCGGAGGGAGCACATCATGTGATGTCAGGGGGATGCAAGTGTTTTAGTTTAACTATTGAGTGTAACCTCATCAAGAAGGATTGTTCTGATAAAATATGCATTATTTGCCAAAAAAAAAGATGTGCCCGTGAGGATATTCCACCAAGCAACAAAATCCTTTTAGTGCTCCAACTTGCAAACAGCCTGAACCTGGAGTGACTTCTGTTATGGATTACTGCTGCTGATTCAACCCTATTGTCCCATCTCCATAACAGTTTGTTCTCAAATGTGACATATGTAGCGAGCGTAACACACAAAAAGTGGAAAAACAAGACTGACCCAAGTGACATTTTTTATGTATCATTAACATATCTCTTCATTTTGGGATCTGTCAGTCAGGCCAGCGAGTCATTTCATTTTGGTTTTGCTGTACCTCCCCAGAGCCCTCGCCTACAGCCAGCCCTTCCGCATGGCAAGAAGGATGAAGCCTGTCACCTTTTAGTGTGCGCCGAAGGTGAAATGACATTTGAGCGCTGTGCCAAATGTGAGTGCAGACTCCACTCATGCGCTGCTGTCAGGAGTGATCACTGTTATTTCAGCTGCCTGTCCAAAGAGGGGTTCCGATGGCTCACCCTCTCTGCTGCGTTAAGGTAGCTGAGATAGGAGCTCCGCTTTTGGCCTTGCTCTGCAAATCTGATTAGAGGGGATGTAATAGCAGGTTGTGTGGGAGAAAGCACTACAGTGTATGAGAGAGGACAGAACTATCGCACCACGTGCCCCCCCCCTCCCCCCTGCCCACTCCTGAAAACAACATGAAAGTATATTATAGAGTATCATGCTGTCACCTTGGGATGTGATGGGAAATAGAATGGACTACTCAATAGACCGCTAAATTAACTTACTTTAATTTTAGAGACCATGCAGCTCACAAAGGCAGCAACCCCAACACACACACACACACACACACACGCATAATTTAATATGTTATATGGATCCTGCTTCAAAATGGTATGTCCACCCTTTGAAAAGGTGACAGTTGGTATTTGAAAAAGATCACTCACACACTGCATAATAAAAAATGGCTGTGTCATTGTTGTGATACACATGACTTTCTTGAATTTACAATGCAAAAAAAGGGCATGATTTCACTCCCATATAAAGCCCATATTTCTGCACAAGGATGAGTCACATATGGTAAGAAATAAGACACCATTAGAGCTGAGTGTGCTTTTCTGACTTTCCATACTATACTGAAGCAGTAATGTGTGTGGGACATCTGTTGTGTTTGTGATTTGGTCCAGGCCTTCAGCACAAAACCTTAACCGCACTTATTCAGAAACTCTCTGGGGAGGACATTATTGGTAGTATTTCATATAATTTGTATAGCTGGATAGGATCTGTCCTAAGGGTGGGCGATATATCAAAAATATCATGAGTTTTAAAAATAAAATCACAATTTCCATTTAGTCATGATTCTTTACGCTTGATCTTTGAGACTAATTTGCAAGTTTCTGAACAGTGCAACCAAACAATTTCCCTATATAAAACATAGCCCTAAAAGAAAAAAATATAGAATTTAGCCCAACGTACTTTCCAGAACATTTTTATTTGAGTGTATGCAACTTTACCAACATGGGCCAAGAACATAAACATACCGACTTGCGATCAACAACACTAAACTAAACTGCAATTGGTTTTTGAAGTAGCTTTAAATAAACATGAAAAGTAAAAAAAAAAAAGAAAATAATACAGAACAGAATATCAATGACTTGAAATGAAATGCCCTTTTACAATAATCCTCCAGGCTTATAGAACAGGTGGCTGGTAGCTCTGATTTTTCAACTGGAAGCTAATCAGTGTATTGGGTGGTCTTGGATGGATAAAGAAGTCCAAAATGAGAAGAAGACTTCAGGCCCTCCAAAAAAAAGGATCAATGTGGACTGTACTTGCTACTCTTCTCATAAAGAGTGCCTTTACCAAATGCCTGAGTTAAAGTCATTTGCTTTTGTTTAACTCTGCCTGTTGCCTCTGGCTGTGGTGTGTCTGGTCTTCTAGTTCAGTTTAACTCTCATACTGTTTGGGTTAGGGTCTGACTGTGGTGTGTCTGGTCTTCTAGTTCAGTTTAACTCTCATACTGTTTGGGTTAGGGTCTGACTGTGGTGTGTCTGGTCTTCTAGTTCAGTTTAACTCTCATACTGTTTGGGTTAGGGTCTGACTGTGGTGAAGATGATCAAGGCGAAAGAAGTATGGGGTCAGCTCATGTGAAATCCCGACAAAATGTAAACCTGTTATTTTTGTTAGTTTTCAAGATGGTGGGGCTTTGAAAAGGACGGATGACAAAAAAAAAACTAGTGTTGCAGGAAAATATGCACAGTTGAGGAGTTGTTTTAAAGTACAAGATGTCTCTAAATTCTGTAAAAGCGTATCTGAAATTGTAATTTTGCCGAATTACAACTGTGAACTGTAAAATAAATAAATAAATAAATATTATACTATTTTCAAATGTATATTGCTCATATATGACAAGGTCTATACAATTATGTTCCTGCTGATGCATGTCAAATCAGAGATAGTCGGCCTATAACAATATGAGATCTGAGGATTGGTGGTGGAATTACAACAAGAATGCAAGGGAACTGAATTTCTTTCTGCATGGCTTTTAGATTTTCTGACTTGCCCACTCGGGATCTAGGTTACTACATTGTGATCTGAATTTATTTTAGTCTGACATTATGCCTTTATAGCTACAGCAGAATACGTTACACAAACTCCTGCAGGTTAAAACAAACTAACTGAACACTTTTAGGGCTGACAGACTTTCAAGGATTACTATAAATAGCTAGCCTAGCAACAATGACCTATAATGCAGCGCTCTTGGTAAAATATTGTAATTACCATGGATATTAGTGGTGTGCAGTCCCATCTGCGTATGTAGGCTAAACACGCTTTCCCCAAGCTCTGAAAATTGCATAACTGACATCCCAAATTGGCCTCTTTTCCCGCGCTATCGGGTTCACGTTCACTACAGTGTGTGATTTTCACTTTCACTTCAGTGTTTATAATTACAGCTTCAGAGATAGACAATACTGAAGAGATTTTGTTTTTTTTTTATTTGTATTTTAGGGAATTTTGATATTATTACAGTTGATAGAAAGAAGCAGGAACAAGGGAAGGGATGTGATGACATGCAGCAAAGGACTTGGGTGAGGAATGGAGGCCCGGTTGCTACAGCGACGCCTCAGCTTATGTGGTGTGTACTTTATCAGGTGAACTTCAGGCATTCCACCTTTCATTATTGTGCATCAATTTGCGTCACATTCTCTGTTTCAGACGAGTGTTTGCCATTTTACAATCTTAACATCCTACCAAAGTTGATCAGAATCCATCCTGCACAGTACAGCTTGCAGTAAAATTATAATTTAAAGCTAAAATGTAGCGATATTGCAGGCACCTCTCCAGCGTGCATTGCTGTGGATTAGTATAAATAATGGCTGTTGATGAGTCGGTGGCTGCTCATATACCCGGAAACCAAAGACGGATGAGTTGAAACAGCGGTTGGTCCTTTATGATGTAGATTATGAAATCATCCTTGTTGAATTTACTGTTTAAGTCCATCATCCACCTTTTTGAATCTCTTTAAGTAATGTTTTAGTCGTGCTGTGAAATAATCAGAGTTCATGTTCACAAACAGCTGCTCGTGTAGTTCCTCTTTTCCTACATAGTTTTTGCATATGCGTGCTTCATATGTTTCAGGATGCCTTGACATTGTTTTGAACACATTTTAACACTGGGTGCCTGCAGCTGCCTCAGTGTTAAAAGCTTTGCAGTGACACCACTTTGTGGATCTCTGCCTTTAGTGTTTTTATTTCCTCGTGAGCATTTCCTCTTGTCTTACCTCTTTGTCCACTGCCTGTCCTTTCACATCTTCCGCCTCCCCCTCTCATTCCTCTCAGTACAGCCTGGAGGGCTTTTACTTCATTTTGGTTTTCACTTTCATCACAAGGCTTCACTTCTTTGTCCTATAAATTATTCTTAACCAGTTTAGCTGACATGCTGAATGGTGTTCTCTGCTCATCATCTGTTTAAGGTTTCCTTTACTAAGAGGTGCAGTTTTTCATGTGTACCAGTGTCATTAAATGTTAGATTTCAGTATGCCACAGAATAACTGAACTGCACTTAAAGTCTTTGGGCCAAGTTAAAGAAAATATCAATGGCATCCAAGCTAGATGTAAATGTAAAGTTCTAAAACTGCTTTTATACCTTATAAAACTTTAATTATATTACCTCTTCTCTAATTATTGCTCAAAGGTTAGGCATTCCTTTGACATTGAGCCTTTACTGCTGGATAATAATAGCTTTGTCTTACTGATGGGTCTGCAGGACTCCCATTAAAATGAATCTGAAAGTCTTCTTCAAGCTTGCCTGTTGTCTTTGTCATTTCGTTTTGGAAATGGCTGTTAAATTTGAGATTCTGGAAGCAAAGCACTGACATCCAAATTCAAAGAGGTATACTTTGGATTGGGTTTTACTGTTTACTTTGCATCTCAGCGTGCCATGTTAAAGCTGCACACCACACAACCTCTATCATCCACAACAATGCCGCAAGGAAAGCAGAGGTGTGCATCCTAAGCCAGCATTTTCAACTTCTGTAAACAAACACTTCTACCTGCCTACCACATTGCTAAAATCTCATTTGACCATGAGACCTTTTTATAAATAATCCCCCCCGGAGCATCCCAGTCAACAAATCAGCATATAACATCTGCTTCAGTTGGCTGTTGGCCAGCTGGAGTCCAGGCAAATGCATGCTCATGTGTTCCTCCTTTTCACGTAGTCCAGCATCATCCTGTTGGAGTCTGCGCCCTCTCCGACTCATTTCCCTCCCCGACCCCGGTGCCGAGCCGCCTCTCAGGCCTCTTGGTAAGCCAGCAGCCTGCCAAGCCACCCCTGGGGTCGCATGCGGTCACGGCTAATGTGACAAAGCCAGCTGCTCATCATTGCCCAACCAGCCTCTCACCAGCTGTGATTGGATGTAAGGGGTCGCCCGGCTTGGCCCACAGGTGCCCAGGGGCAGATCAGCCGGCTCAGACATGTCCTCTACACAGATAAGTGAGCTGAACTGTGTTCCTGACTTTGAAGCTGTCCTGGACTGAAGCGGCTAATCAAACCGTGATTTTATTAGCAGTGTACTGAGAAGTTTATCTATGTGATCTGTCTTTGGCACATCAAAAAAGATCAGAGGAGACACAGGCAACGATAAGGAACCGAGACTCAAAGGAAAGGTCAGCTTTCTGTGAGCAGCAGACAAACAAGATCAAAGAGAAATGATAAAATCATAAATATATAAGGAGCAAATGATCTTTAATTGCATGTCATCTCTCTTTATTTTGCTCATTTTACTTCAATTTTTTCAGCTTTTTTTTCTTCACTGAGAAATGTATTCTGACATGTCTTTTTTTCTAGTTATACTTAATAAGCCAGAGTGATATTAAAATGTATTTTTATGCAGAAAATTACTAACATTGGGGCTCATTCTATGTCTGTGTTTATCAGTCTGTGTTTAAAGGTGCAGTTTACACGTCTGTGTGTTTACATGTAGTTTCTATTGAAGTATGTGTTCTGATGGGTGATAGTTCTTTGTTGAGGTTTGTTCCTGCCTCAGTTGCCTATATCTGAGATAACAGCCTGTACACTGAATCCTATTTAGAAGGATTAATTTACTCTTTCTGAGAGAATTGTTATGCCTGCTCCATAGTTCTTCAGTGTCACTCTACTGCTCCCTATCAGGAGCAACGGGGTGCAACACTAGTTTTTGACCTCTTTCACAGCAGCCATTTTGGCTTGTGAAAGCAGGGAAAGGACAGGTGTGATGGGTAGCGATGGCTGTGTTCCAGTTTGTTGACACATGAAGCCAATCCAGTGAATAAACATACACAAATCTACAGAGTGACAGTGAAAGACCTGCCTGGCATGTATTTGTAATGATGGAAGTTACACCCGTGTGTTTTCAAACCAGAATATATGCTGTATAAATGGTCTGTTGGGTAATGTCAGCAAATGAGCAGGTTATGAGATAATGCGGCTTATTTGAACGTTATAATAGAGGCGCCATAGGTTGATCTAGGTTGGTGTGCTTTTTATTGCTCTACTCTTTAAACTATTGTGCACGTCTTCCTTTCCTTTCACAGTAAGAGATTGTATGACTAAAGTTAAATTCACTCTGTACTCTAAAGGTACTTAATCAACCTTCAAAATGAGAAGAAAACACTACATCTGACCTCATTACATTGTGCGCCAAGACTTGTCTCCAGTAGTGGAAAGCTAGTGTTGACTTTGTTTTGCTTGTTTTTCCATCACTTCTTTTCTTTGGTGCAGAATATGATGTCTTGCTGGGAACAGACAGTGGTGGTGTTGATAGTGGTAGAGCCTGATAAGACCTTTAGCCATTGTTGTGTTTACTGTTACTGATCTTTTCAAATCTTACTTATGATACTGAGGAGGTTAGGATATTTCCTCTGATCAGTCCTACTTCTTCCTCTCATGTTGGACTGGGCAGAATAACTTTTTACACAAATCCATCTTCCTACATGTTCAGCACACAAGACAACATATTGCCAGCACTCGAGTCCATTTAACGGTGCTGTGACCTCATAGTTTGACTTTGTCTATTGTGAAAGTTGTGGAACTACAAAATATATTTGTAATAGTTCCCCTTTGGGCTGTGACAATCAGCATTGAACACAATAGTCAGACAAACAACCTCAGCTGCCTAGGATGCCACTCTCAAAACAATCAGCTGCAACAAAAGCAAGAGAAAGCCCCCTCACCAGCACTAATTGTTAATAAGGGGTTTGGGCATAATTGATTTTTCTTTCATTCAGTGTGCAATTTGCTCCTGTTGCGATGGTGTTTGTGTCCCTTGGGTCTAATCTAACGTTTCTGTTTGAACCCACAAATACTTACGCAACAAACAGCCCAGAGGAGGAGGAGGAGGAGGAGGAGGTGGTAGATGCCTAGCTGCAAGTTGCTTGGAAACCTCAGCAAACAAGATGCATTTCATATGGAAATGTCAACATCCCTCTGAGACCATGCAGAGAGGTTAGGATTGAAATATCAACCGCAGAGAAAACTCATTTTTTATGTGCGCATGTGCCTGCATCCGGCTGTCATTCTGTTGTTCCTTACTTTCTGTATCAATTAAAATGGTGCTACAGGTAGTTATTCTAAATTAGGTTGGGCTTAGTTGGCAACAATATTAGATAACAGCCGCCTGTGATTGTTGAAAGTTTAAAAAGCCCATCATATGCGTAATATGTGTTTATCAGCTGCTTGTGCCAATATTCAGTCTTAATGGTGTGCAGCACTGGATTAATTGGCCTCTGCACAGATGGAGATTGAAAGCAACAGCACAATTAGACAAGTGTCAGTGGTGAGAAAACTAGGAAGAGGTGATACTCTGTAATGTGTCGTTTTTGTATGGTGGATTTGTCAGCTTTGATGTAAAGCTTCACATCTTTCAAGTTATTCACAATCATAATATGTGTTATCTGACAGATTCTGATTCTTCACACTTGGATGGTGTTGTGACTGAAGGAGCAGGTGTCTTCACTGGGGCATATGTACGTAGGGTAAAGGTGGGAGGTGGTCCAATTCCGGAGTTGACACGAACTTTTCACAACTTCTAATCTGTATGCACAGGGTCCCATGAATTTGTCATGTTTACCCCCCCCCCCTTACAGAGCCCCAGTGTCTTCATATTCCTCTGTCAGTAGAAGGCAATATCAGTGGCTTTCCTGATGTTTCACACGTACGTGGTGTTCAGACGCTTTTTTTTTTTTTTTTTTTAAATCTGCATTGAATTGTGCTTGAATTCTTTGATAGCACAACAGAAGATAAGGCCGTGCAACTTATCTCAGAGCTGCCACACGTAAACAAGCATGGCTGTACGTATGCATCGATAAGCAACCCGGGCCTTCAGCTATCTACCCTTGGTTCGGTTTATCTCAGTACTACATGAGTAGGTTTCTTTAAAGTATGAGTTGTGTTTTTCTGAGTTTCATCCCTCATAGGCTCTTTTTGTCACACACTAATTGAGAATCATGTGAATAAATGAGGAAGTAAAGTAGTTACTATGGTGACACAGCAACTCATCCCAACAGGATGGAAGAGGTCTAAGTGCTATTGTAAACACAGACAGCGGTTCAGCTCGACTGAAATATATTATTAATCTCCAGTTATATATGCAATTAGATAGCCTCAATCATTTGGTAGGTTATTCATCTGAATCCTTCCTTGTAATTACAATGCAACCTAATAATCAGCTCATTTAATGGGGCCTGACATAAATAGCAGTGGTACCATAAATTTACTTTTCATTGTCTTTAGTGTTGAACAACTGCTGATTTCCTCAGTAGTAATTATATCATGTCATATTTGATCTGCTGTGAAGCGGCGTAATTAATGCATATTGTATAGCAGGCGAGACTGCATTATTTAAAATGTTCATTCAGAGGTAGAAAATGGCAATAGTCGCTGATAGTTCTTTGAAGGCAGGGCTTGCACCATGTGACATTTCTTATGGGTCAATATTTTCAATAGCAGTCAGTTGGTATCATCAGAGTTTGGCTGATGATTAGGCTTTTAAACTGGAAGTGAGAGAATGTAATTGCTTAAAAGATGTTTAGATTTCAGTTTCTCCAGTATTTATTGTTTTCTCCTCAATGTTCGGTTCAAGAGTTGTCCATTTGTAAGAAAGAGAAAAATAATGACTTAATATCGGACACGCATAATGCATTTTGATTGACACAATCTCCTTCTTTGAAATTATTGTTAGTATGTTGACTTTTAAAAGCCTGTATTGTGTTAAAACGCTGTAGCTGTATGTGCAGTTATTCATTATACTTCAACACATTACAGTGGAGTTACACAAGAAAGCATGTAACAGATGGGACTAATATGTACAAACTGCAGTCACTTTTTCATGCATCAAAGGTGCCTAATCTTGATAGTTGGAATGCATATAACCAATGACCTGAGGGGTTTAAATGATCGTGAGAAAGCAACAGATTCTGTCATTTGACGCCATTCATCAACACTGACTACATTTACATGGACATGAACAAGTAGTCTAGTTTTTCCCCTTATTCAGAAGATATATACATGGCCAACAAAAGTGAATATTCCTTTAATGTTTCTGTTCACATTCAGCATTTTTTTCCCCAAGTTTTCCACTGCTTTCCTCCTTCCCTCTTTTGTCCTTCAAACACCTCTTGGAAAAGGTCAACTTTCAGCCTGCGCTCATACAAACAAACCAGTTGATCATCTCTGTTTTTTCTTTGGTGCATTCATCTCTACCTGAGAGATCTTTGTCTGCACTGCTTCTCCATAAATAGGGGTGAAATAGTGGATGTTAATTATCTTCATTTTTCTAATGTGCTCCATACATTTAAAAAAATATCCTCATGAAGTCAGAATAATGTTGGCTTGGCCTACATCTTAATTAGAATTTACCTCACTAAGAAAAAGCCTTAAGGAGTGAATATATTGCCGTAATCTGAATAGTAGCGGAATATTAGTGAGCATGTAAACATATGTAGAAACTCTCTAGCGACCTTGTCTCCTGTTCTAGTTAGCATCACCTTGCCACCTTCCCTGAAAAAGATATCATTTTCCCCAGCCTTTGCTCTGTCAATAGGCCTGGAATAGCTTTACTGTGTCATTATGTCTTTTCAGGTTGTAAATCTCAGTCCCACCAAACAAGCACTTTGGCTATTGTTGCACGAACAAAATATGTACAGAATGAAATGCAAAAAAAACAGTCTAAGATTTTCACTGGAACCATTCTGTCAAATGTAAGCGAAACAGTTTTGCAGTCATTGTGATAAAAGTACAGGCTAGTATCGTAACAATTGCAGAAGTGAGCAGTGGGCAGATGATGGTGTTGATGACGGGCATAACCAAGTTGAAATATGTTCCGTACAACAGTTGCACCTGCATCTGTTGCTGCTTTTCATCTCCTTTCATTCGCGTGTTTAATTTCTCGACTGAGCGGCGTGTATCACATGGGAAAATCTATGTATTTAACTTTAGAAAACAGACTCCCTGTTGTGATGGGAAGGAGTAAAGCGAGCTGTACATGCACAGACAAAACTCAAGCGGTGCTTCAGTGAACACAGGGGAGCACACAATATTTGCAATAATGAATGTTATTTAGAGAAATCAGAGACAGGTCAAAGTGCAACTGATTCCTCTTTTAAGGCAAGAGCTGTTTCAAATTAATGAGTATCCAGAACAGTAGAATCTACACCTTTCTGCATCAAAAGATAAAAGACGAACATTAAACAGGTATATTTTCAGGTCCTCCTCTCCCGGGAGCTCGTTACTCACATCCACCTGATAAGATGGAGGTCAACGGTGAGTTTTGGAAATCCGGGCACCCTGTGGTGAGCTCGTTTTGCCAAAGCTCCTAACACCATTTCCCCTGTCTCTCTGCTCTGCTTGTCTTTCCTCCATGGGTAAAAACATTTCCTGTTACTCGTCGGTGTGCAACTCTTGGCTTCGTCATTTGCATTTAATTAGATGATTAATTCTTAGGATGCAACCAAAAGCACATAATTAAATGAAGAGAAGTGACACACCATCTGATTCATTTATCATAAGGGCACTGAGGCAACCAAAGACAGGGAGTACTGTATTTAAATGAGGGAATAGACTCCTTTTGAGGCACTAAAAAATCCTCCTACACTTTTCTTCTTGTTCAGCATAAATTTGACCTAAACCAAGGTCAGATTTTCACTAACTCATGTAAACAAAATAAAGCGAACCAAATTAAATCTATTAAATGTTGTCATTTATTTATTGTGTGATTATCTAATGTTAAATACTTGTTGGCCTCTTTTACATGAACATCCTGCTCCAGGTTCTTCCACAGCATTTGTATATAAGGATGAGTCATTCAGTTGTTCCAAAGTATTACATCTCCACTAGTTTGATCGTTCTTCAGTAGAATGTCTCCCGTGTTTTATGATCAGTCAGAATATTGTTTTCAGGCTCCTCCATTTAACAGACAATAGTCAGGCAGTAATGATCTTTTAGGAGTGGCTTCCTCCATGATTGTGACCGACTAGACTGGACCTTTTATTTATTACACACCTTGCTTTTGAGTGTGGTCTTTGTTGGCCGATCACTCCCGACTTCCACGGAAATCAAATTCATCCAGAAGAAGTACATTTTGAAAGGTACACAACCTTTTTCTTATCTTCTACCAGGAATCCTGTTAAAATATGTATGCAAGTGTATTTCAAAAGATGATGTTGGCTACTTCCTTAACTGTTATTGGATGCCATTATTCTCTTACCCTGTGAGGGAAAAGGCAAAATATTCTCACTTTAAAGTTAGTTTCATCACCATACTTATATTTTTTTTGAGCAGTAGACATTCAGTGTGTTTGCATAGAATGACTGCTTGTCTATATTGAAGTGTTCATTGTTGCTTTCCAGCGCATAATGTAAATTGTGAACCACATGCAAAGTACTCGCAAGAATGGAGCGTGTTAGCACTGTGACTTTTTATCCAAATAAATTCAATCTACTGTTCAGACATGGGAAAATACAACATTTGCTTTGAAAAAATCTGACTAAACTGACTGTGTAGAGCCTCATTTAGGTAATGGAGGCACCCTGAATGAACAGAACAGTCATTTCCATAACAGATTTTATAATGAGGCTTTGCGGGTTGCATTGAAATTCATCCAAATGAGTTATGTGTTATGTGTTTACATTCCCTCAAACTTGGTGTTGTAGTAGAAATGACAGCCCTTATAAATTGGCTGCACTGCAAATGATAAAAAGTGACGCATGTGTTTTATGTAATGCAGAATACAGCATTCAATCATGACTTCAGCATTTCTGTTATAACTTAGCTTCTTTGTAGGATATCATGCTGACCGGGGCTGTATTCGGTGACCATACTTCTAAAAGACCATATTGATAATATAGTCTTGCCACTTACATTTACTTAAGTTTTATCTTTTTGGCAACATATCGCAACAAATATCATCTCAAGGCAATGAGCCTAGCAATGTCAAGATCTTAAATTATTGTAGAGAACAAACCCAACATCTCCCCCATGAACAAGTAATTATCTACAGCAGGAGGAAAAAACTCCCTGTGAGAATCTGAAACCTCCAGCAGATCCAGACTGAGGGCAGGCAGCATCTGCCTCCACCAGTTGGAATGAGTGGAAAGGAGAGACAGGGAGAAAACATAGAAAGAAAATAATGTACACAGTTGAACACCAGGCTGGTTGGTGAGGCCAGTATCTGCAAATACATTTACACTGAGACGTATATGTTACTGCTCATACAAGTGTGTGTGTGTGTGTGTGTGTGTGTGTGTGTATATATATATATATATATATATGAATGGAACAATATATTGCCTTGTATACTGCTCAAAAAAATAAAGGGAAAACTTAACCAACACAATGTAACTCTAAGTCAATAACACTTCTGTGAAATCAAACTGTCCACTTAGGAAACAACACTGACTGAGTCAATTTCACATGCTGTTGTCACATTCAACTATGTAAAGAACCAAGTATTTAATAAGAATATTTCATTCATTCAGATCTAGGATGTGTTATTTTAGTGTTCCCTTTATTCTTTTGAGCAGTGGACCTTATAACATTTATGGTAACATTGCTTTTGACATAGGGGTGTGTCTGCCAAATATTACATGTGTATGGGTTTCAGTGATAGGCTGTTTGTAATTTAAATGTCATTTTAGTGATGAATGGACTGAGGAACCATCATGTCAGTCACTGGTTTCTGAAGTTCTGTTTTTTTATACACTGTTGCTTGTGATTTTGAAGTTATATTGACTTTGTAGAGACAGAAGTGATGAGATTTTGACAAAAAAGATTTTGGCAGAACTGTGAGAGCTCATGTGGTCAGAGGTGGCCTAAAGCGAACAGATGGTTTCACTGACTTGACAAACCAGTAAACTTCAGCCCCAGGGTGCTTGTGCAGGTGTTGGAAGTCTTAAATAGTATGGAATTTGGAATTATTGTTTTCCAGACCTTGAAAAGCATGGAATTTTGTATGAATGTCTGAATGAAGTATGGAAAAAAAGTTTCCCTCTTAGTCAAACTTTAGAGTAATATAACGAAATATTTGCAGAAAAAGCTTTTTTGTGTTTCAAAAGTTGTGGCTGCATCAGACAGACACAAACACATTCAAATGATTTCTTCTGTTTATAACAAAAACAGAACTAAGTTCTTGACCATTTCAACATGTCATGCCCTGGATATGTTTCATTTTCTTGGTGAAACATCCACTTTTGACCTTGATGGAACAGAGCATGTGCAGAAGGG
>JAPTYQ010000013.1:1867888-1883899 GCA_029814465.1 Ostorhinchus cyanosoma | reverse complement strand
AAAAAAAAGAATTCTATTAACTGAACAGAAGCTCTGAAAGCCTGACTTGGCAGAGATGTGACCTTTCAAAGATTGACATAGCAGACATCAAACCTGCTATTTGAATTAAGATCTGAGTAATGGCACAATACTTTGAAGATGGACCAGATCACTCAGGGTAGGTTTCAAATAAAACAGCTTAGACTAGAATTTAGAGACAAGTCCAGTGTAAGTCTGTGGGAGTCAGGGCTTTTGACACCAGTCTGTGTTATTACAACTCTAATTTACTTCTGTATTTGCTTCATTTTTGACTTGAGGTTCTTGGCTCAAATTAGGAAGCCTTACAAAAAATTGGATAATAAACCGCAGGAATAATGGGAATTGTTGAATATAAATATTAAAAAACCTAAAAGAAATTATTAAAGGTAAGGGTCACAGAGTCTGGAATCCGTTCCATACTTGGCCATATGATATTGCCAGGAGGGAATGCCTTTAAATTTGTGTAAAAAGGGTTCACTTTCATTAATTAATTTTAATACTCAAAGGTCACTGTGATCTCGCCTTACAATCCTGACCAAATTTCACTCAGATGAGTAATAGGATAAAATGAAGTAACGATGATAAGGTAGTGACATCATGATCTGTAAAACACCATACTCTTCTGTAAAATAGTATGCAGGTGCAGACAGGAAATGAATCAGTGGATTTAGGGTGGGACGATATGGAAAAAAATCATATCACGATATTTTTTTTTTCATATCAGATGATATTGATATGTATCATGATATAACTCAAATCACCATTTTTGTCAAGTTTAAATTTTCTGTTACTCATAAGTTAGTTGCGAAGACATCAGAAGGTTATTTTTGATTTTAATAGGATTTATTTTCTGTCAGAGGTTGAACATGACAGATGTGCTGAAGGACATTATAGAAGTGTTTCAATCAAATAAAACAGGTACATACTGTGTGCGTTCTGCTTCAAGGTTCATGTGGAAATGCAATTAAATGAATAAGGGTGTGTGTATGTTTTATATACTGAACTGAATTTCACAGTAGGAACAAATTCTATGACTGTACTGAATAAAATAACCCTTTTTGTTCTGAACAATAGATCGATCCTTTTCTCATTCCTTTACTTGTATACAGTCGTATAAAACACACACATAAGGCCCAAAGTGAGCTTTTTAAAATAAATTTGTGTTCTGCATAGGGATGTAAGAGAAAATGGCAGAATAAAAATGCTGTGGTTATCTGCCGTGCACATTTCCTTGTAGTAGTGTGTCATGTTTTTGTTTGTGTGCCAGAGTCCGGTACCCGGTTGCGTACTTAAAAGTGAGTAAAAGTGAGACTATGTGTTTAGTCGTGTGTTGGGTTGGGGATGCGGGTCTAATGTACCCGGGTGCGGGCGGATGCGGGTTCGGGAAAAGTAGCGGACCCGTGCAGGAGCCTAAAGCCTAAAGTCGCTGTCTCTCACTGAGGGGCGGGGCCTCCCCTCCCCCTGCTGTGTGCTCACATGCAGAGAGAGACAGAGAGACTTGCGGGAAAAACTTGAGCCTTTTGTCACCAACGCAAAATCAATAACAGAACCAAAATCCTGTGTTTCATAAGGGCGGACTGTCCCTGTTCAGTTCGTGGTTTTCCCAAGTACAGTTGCACCTCTAATAAATGTGTGTGTGTGTGTGTGTATGTATCTCCCCTGCAAACACGTAAACAAACCCTTAAACAAATAAGCAAACAATACATCATTTGGTGACAGACTATATAGGCCCATTGAAATAGTGATGTACCTGTATTATATTTTGGCTAATCTGTGTATATTTGCCCAATCTGAGTGGTGTATTGTGTGCAGAAGGGGTTCATGGGTGTTTGAGATCAATCTGGTGTCATTTCACTCACTAGAAGCAAAGTTACTGAATTTTAAATATATAGAAATTTTCCGCACTTTGCAGACGGTCCCTAAACTCTAAACTCTGTCGTTTCCTCTCTGTGTTGCCATAGCGACAGTGATTATTGATTGATGATCTAAGTGCGGATCCGTGAATATCTGGTCAACTTTACTCTTGTGAGTGCGTTCTTCATATAAGCTACATGTATCTACGTAGTGTATTGAAAACATGGAACCAAAACAGTTCCCACCCTACATTTTAGTCACCCAGTCACCTGAGTTTTTGGTCACATTTTCTCTCGAGGGAACAGATTATCTCCCACAGCAGCCCAAACATTAGTGTGTGCACTGTGGCTGCTCTTACACCTGTGTGCGTCAACCTAACTTGATGTGGTGATTGGTTTGTTGCTGTGCTACTTAATTATGATTGACTGCTCTTATGTGTGTCCAAACATGGACAAATGAATTTGATTGGAATTGTATCGATCATGTCTCATATTTCTATTGAAAAGTTAGAGCACAATACATATCGTTATAGTTTTATTGCCCAGCCCTAAGTGGATTCATACATGCCAATATAGTGAACCTTCACTTCAACTCCCATTAAATAATTTTTTTTTTTTTTAAATACACTTCATAACCTTTTTTTGTTCTCATATCATATTGAACTGCAATTTTGTTTTTCAACATTCATGTTAGTTTAGTTTAAAAACGTATGTGGCAGTTTGGCGTAACCCACACAGAATAGAATGTATGGCAATGAGAAAGAGTGGTTGCTTTTCTAATTACAGAGGCCAACGTTCTCAGAGCAGAGGCCAGGGAGAGCTTGGCCTGTGTGGGCAGGGTGAAGTCAGCCAGCCAGACACTGAAGAGCTGCTATTAGATTCAGACTGGGAGATTAGATTTTCTGATGCCTTATGCACCGCTGTGCTGCAGCCTGTATTGTACAAGAAAAGATAATGTGTTTCTCCTTTTCATTCCGCTGCAGGACTTTGAGGTCATGGGAAAATAGATGTTCATTCACACTTTTTCTACATGACTTTATAGCATAGTGTTTTATTTATCACTGTAGAGGGAATGTCATGAAACCGCTTTAAAAATTAAACAACGATGTAGTTACCCATGACACAGGCGGACAGTGCTGCAGATCAACACTCCTTTAAAGATTTGGCCTTGCTCACAAGTAAACACACATGAGGTTTTTACCTTCAAAGAGTTCCCTTCCTCTGGTAAAGGGCCTCTCTTTCGTCACTACCAGTATGCAGTCTGTGCTCATTACCTTCCCTCAGGCGTCCCCTGCGGTCACCCTTCCCCTTTCAGGAGTTTGGCATCAGGTACCTTTAGCAGCAGGAAACATTGCCTTGTGTGATGCTTTGTTTATGCCTGCTATTATTTGAAAAAGATTGGAAATGAAAAGACTAGGTGGGGCTAATGTAGTTGTCATCTGTATTAAAAAAATTATATATATGTATGTATATGTTTGCAGACTCCTGTGGTTTCTTTACCATCCCCAGACCAGCATGGCAGACTCTACCCTATTGTGTGAGCATTTATTAAGAGGAAATTCAAATGTTGTTCTGTGGGAAATTGTTGGAACAGATGGTTACTATTCCAAGCCTAAGGATATGGAACAGACAACGGTGTTTTTCTGTTTTGATAACTGACTTTGTGAATTGAAATCATGTGAAATCTGCTTTTTTTTTTGTGTTATTTTCCGTCCACATCCATTTTGAATGTTTGGATGTTTTTCCCCCAGTGATGCCTTAGGAGGCTCTGAGAATTTGACTCCCCTAACTTCATTGCATCTAGTTTGAACAATGAAATGCAGTTGCTATAGCAACTCAGTAGACGGGTGACAGTTGGCAAAAGTCGGTTTAACCTGCAGTAGCCTCTCTAAAAAAACAAGTAAAAAGGGAGGAGTAGCCGTGCTATCAGATTGTCATGGACACCAGGTTGTTTAGGCTTCTAAGGGCCACCTTTATATGATGATTCAATCAATAAATCTTTTCAAATGGAATTGGCCCTGAAAAACAACCCCCGCTGAAACAAAGCATCTATTGACAATACACATTGAGAGCGTTTGAAGGCTTTTCAGAGAAGCACTCAGGGGAGCAAAATGTGAAAAAAACACATATCAGCTAAAGATGGAAATGGATGCCACAAGAGACCAAATTAAGGCTATTGCGTCTCGATATTGCAGTCGACCTACAAGCATAGCATATCAAAACAATGAATGTGATACATGTTTAATCTCTTCACAAGAATACACTAAAGAGTATTAAATCCCCTATATATGTCAGACTCAGCACTTCGATCGAAAGTGTAATAACTGAACTGCAGATACAAAGGAGAAGGCATTGTTCACTCCAGTCCTTCACTGAGTCGAGATGTGTCACACATTCCAATACACGTGTGCCATTATTTTTTGAATGTATGTCATCAGTTTGCAAATGAGCCAATTAAACAACATGAAATACACTATACTGTTGTACAAACAAATCCAGCCAAAGGCTTCACTAATGCAGTCTGTTCATTTCTCATTATGGCTCAGTGGGAATTTTTGCAGCTTGGAAGCTTTGCCCTATTTTGCGGTTCCTCTGTGTATCTCATGTCTAAAGGCAGCTAAGCTTTCCTACCTTGGAGCAAGGAGACACCGACTTATATATATTTTTGTTGTTGCGTCGGTGCTGATCTGTGGCACGAGTGAGACCCAAGACACGGCTTAGCCTGTCTGTGTTCTATTACAGAAAATGGCCGATCCTATTACATCTGCTGGTAATCTTAGCACGGTCAGCCGGGACACGGGATATCCCATCCACCCTTTTTCCCGTCCTCCGGCCAGGGGCATAAGCATTGCCCACTGACCTTCAGGAATCTATTTCCCCAACAGCTGATCCACTCCAATAATCATTACTTTGAGCCACTGTGGTACACTGTGCAGAACTGAGACATGTGGACACATGCAGCTCAAGTGATGCGCTATGAATGATAATGATAAAAAAAAACCAAAGAAGGAGAGATGGTGACCAAATTCTTGCTCTAAGCATCTTAATTCTCTTCAAAGCCATAAATAGTATATCTGAAATTGACAGTGCGCCAAGTGACTCCCAGGATCGTCCTGCTTACAGTAGCAGATGGCATCCTAAATTACATGTGAAACAGAGAAATGAAATGTGAAGTTAATGATATCAAATTTGGCAGCTTCAGAACATGAGCCACACCATAAGATTTGATAAGGATTAAATTACGTTTGCTTGGAGATCTAATTAATAGGTTGGTTACAAAGAAATAAGGAAAAAAGCTGTGATTGCGCTCCAGTACAAGCAGAAAAAGATAGTATTTTCTGATCAGCCGTTCTGCACTTTGATTTGATCCAATTTGCAATGAGCGCGTGCTTAGTTTTTCAGGAACCATCCTTGTAAGCTTAAAAAAAAAAGGGGTGCTCAGAAAATCTTCAAAGATAATAGCTTTGAATGTTTCTCATGGGGACGATGAGCCTTGTTTATTTAGTTCAACACTCCTCAGGCACCTATAAATTATAGATAGAGAGGGCTTAGTTTTGTGATTTAATCATTAGGTTGATAATATACTAATGACACTGACATGCATTAATCCATAAGCAAACTTGTTAGCAACAGACGTGTTGTGTATTACAGCAGTTCAGTTCTTGTCGCGGTTGTATTAGTTGTACATCAGTGGTTCTTTATCAGGCCGTCAGGTTGGATTTCTTCTGTCCGACACTGCGCTGTGTGCTGCGTGTGGGGAGTGGATTGTTGTGATAGCAGTCAGGCTCATCTGTCAGCCCCCTCGCTGTGTGATCACCAGGTGCATTTGTGCGTGCGAGGTTTCGATATTGAACGACTCAAATCAGAAAGCAGTGAGTCACGCAGGGAACACAGACGCCACAGATTTGGATTGTGCAATCGGCAGATATATATACCTTTGAAATGTCATAGAGACAGAACCAGGAGCCACGCACTGCAAGAAAAACTGCCGTTCTCTGATAACCTTTTTGTTTTTCTTTCCGTTGACATGAGTGAATGTTTATTGTTCCAAACTAGCGGAACAGAAAGTGGAGCTCTTCCTTCTCCACAAACTCTGATGTCATGCCAGTGTGCTGCATGGCTCCACAGGGAATCAATTAAAAATGGGGGAAGAAGGCTTTGATACTAAGTTGGATGATGTTTTTAGGGATGTGAGAGCATTTCCTGGCTCAGCCTCAGTGGTGTTAATGTAGAATCAAAAGCTTCAATGATAAGCCTGCAAATACCCACCGACTGCTGATGGAGCCACACACAAAGAAGTTTACCGTGTTTAATTTTTTTTTTTTTTTTTTTTTGGCAAACTTGCCTGTGTTTGCAAATGTTAATCACTCAATCAAGGTACATAGGTATAAATTGAGTCATTCTTTAAATTGAGTTCCACATGGCGCATACTAATTTCCATCAATCTTTCTCTGCCTGCCTGCCAATCTATCAACACACCACTTTTCTGGTAGCTAACATCCCAGTCTGCCATTTGAATCAAATCCAATAAGTTTTCTCTTGAGGAAAAAAAATAATTTATGCTGCAAATATTACCTATATCCCAGGTTTGCATTGGGGGAGAAATGACAGTGGCTGACAACACGTACTGTGAAATTGATAGCAACGGAAAACCTCGCCGGCACCCAGTGGCTTGGCCTCTCTCATGTAAGTCATATTATTAGCCAGTTCAATGGACTGGTTAATGACATAGTGGTCTATTACACTCATGTCTGTAAACAGAGGCACGTGTTGCTGGTGCCAGAAATCTGCCCATCACAAGTTTGCCTTTATGACAGGAGTCTCCTTAAAGAGCTGCAAACATGTTCCCACACATAAAGTCTGAAAGAGCCCCCTGCCCATCCATCACTGTAAGGATGCAGAAGAAACGGCCGCATTTAGGAAACATGTTTGTGACATTGTCTTTATGATAGAAAGAGTGCTCTCCTGCTTTTAACAGATCTGTTCACAGGTCCATTTTTAACCTTATTATTTTAAAATCAAGTCAAGTGAATGATTGTTTCAAAGTAGATGAATTTCATGCAAGGCATGCTTGAGATATCCATTCATTACAATGAAAAAGTAATATAGTGACAATTTCCATTTGCAGTTTATCATTGTTTTCTATCTTGAGTATTTCAGCTTTTGATTTAGCTTCAGTGATTCACTTTTATACAGCCCTTTAATATTATATTTGTATTATAGCAGCTTTCAACCAAAGATTTCAGAAATCTCACCTTTCTTATCTATTCAGAGACTTTACATCTTCTAATTATTTATTAAATTTACAACTAATGACAATACTTGGAATCAGATAGTAAAATACTTTTAATTGCATTTAATTTCAACATTCTTTTGAATGAATTCATGCGTGTCTGCTTTAATGTCATCTTGTTTTAAGCAGTGTTCATGACACTAAGTCTCTAACTACTGACTCCTCCCTGGGTGGAAACGGCCTCATGCTGAGTTTCCCAGTAGTAATTGTCACCAGTATGCCTCCATGGAAGAACTGGCTTCACATACAAAACAGTCCTTATGTTTTAATGTCTCGTGCTGTGAAATTAGGACTGAGACCAAATACTTGCATTTCTGTAAAAAATAGCATTATTGTAAAGTATTTTTGACAATCCGCTTGAATTTTTAAGCACTCAATTGAGCAGATTGGGAAAACAGTCCCCTAGCAATGACTGTGCAGGATTTGGAGCTTATATCAGCATTTGCGCTAGTTTACCTCAAAATGGAAACTATCTGCTCCTCAATAAGTGGCCTTACTTCTAAAATGACAATAAGGATCTTGTTTTTCTGTTGGATTTTGTTATTGGTTGAATCTTATCCTAAACTTTTAAAATTCCAAGACTAAGTTAGATGTATTTCCTTCAAGTGAATTTGTTTTTCTGTTGAAAAGCATTCTCATTACTGATACTGAACGGTATTGTTTGATACTCAGATCATGAGTGTCAATAGCAATACATTTTTATAGAAGATGTTATCTTCAATAACTTCTAGTTGTGCTAAATATGTTTCTTTTTCACGCTGTAAAACTGCTGTGAAGATCTCTACTGTAATGTGCATTGTTATTTTATGTTAGAATAGGACATTTGTATTAGCAAAAGTGTAATTTAGTACCTGGTATTGAAACAAACGTAATGTCAGTATAATGACCCATCCAGTTGGATTTTCATGTGGCCGATGAAATCCAAGGTCTTCTGTCCAACAGAATGGTCCATGTGTGAAGTTATGTTTGGTGATGAATAGTGCCGTAGCTGAAGGGTGTTTCTGCAACTGGAATGTGTGAATATGTTACAGTTACCAATGAAAGTGTTTCTTGTTGTTTACTTAGACTATGGCAGGTTGCCACAGTCTATTTGGTAGCAGTATAGTCTCATTTAGGACAAAAAATAGTGGCACGCAGTGACTCATTATTCAAGTTGAGACACCTTTCGCCTGGAGCTTCAATTTGGAATAGAGCATCACCTTATTCATATCCTATCTGTGCTAACATGGTCGCTCACGGCTGTGCCACAGCTTTGGTAACCCAATGTAGAGGTAAATAACATAATATGATAGACATAATAGAGCAGAAGAAACAACAACTAAACATATCAAGAGATTCATAACAGTTCAGCAGAGACTTACCTCAAATGTTCTTTTTAAATGTCCGCTGTCATAACTTCACAATATGTCACACAAACTAGGGTTGGCAGACTAGCAACACTGATGCTACAAATAACCACTGATGCAATAATCGGTGTCAAGTAGGAAATAACAGATCACATATATATATATATATATGTGTGTGTGTGTGTGTGTGTGTGTGTGTTAATTCACCAAACAGGAAAAGATAAAGACTGTGAAGAACAAGAAAAAATAAAGACTGTGAAGAAGTTTCATCTCTTTCATGGTGGCATGAAAATAAGAGTAATACAATATAACTAAACATACTAATTTACCATCATAAAGAGCGTGTTTTTTCTCATGTTCTCTCAAAAGTTTGTTTTCATTTAATTCAGTTCAACTTTATAAAGTGCATTTCATGTACAAGACTGACTCAATGTGCTTCACAACAGGTATAAAACATAGACACAGTAAAAAACTATTATAAAAAAGGAGAGTGCAAGTAAACAATCGTACGTGCACACACTTAAACCCACACATGCGCACATACCCACACATCCACACATGCACACGCACGACTCAACAAAATGCTGCCGGAAAAAGATAAGTTTTCTTAATCTGTTTTTAAAAAAGTCTACTTTTAAATCTCATGTAAATGTAGCGTACATTTGTCCACTGATCTGTACATTGATTTGCTGCTGTCTGTCTCTGCCCTCTGCAGAACACTGCTTCCCTTCTATGATATCAGTCGTGTCCTCGTCTCCAAAATGGGGTTGTACAGACTGCTGTCTACTACAGTAAATACACTCATTAATGAATAAGTACCTCACCTCACTTCAAATACTCCAAAGTCACTCTTTTGACTTTGGCTTTGTGCTCATCACCACATCTCTTCTTTCATCCAGACTTCTGTACAGACTATGTTGAACATTTTGCAGAACTAACAGCACTAAAGACCCCACGCAAAAATATCACTCCAGTGATAAAGCAAAGAAGCCACTGAGATAACTCTGTATTGATATTTCAGGTTGACCAATTTCAGGAGCTTTTCATACCTGTGGTTTAGAGTAAATGAGATTCATTCGAGTAGAAATGAAAATGTATTGCGTTTATTCCCTCAAAAGGTTATGTACCAAAACCCACCACAAAGTCATTTTGAAAAGCAGGTTTTCATGGAGTACTCCCAAAGGGAACATCATGCCCTGTAGCATTTCAGTGTAAATGTCTTTGTAAAGACTTTTTTCACTGCGCTTTTGCTTTATTAGACAGCTCGCAGTGGAAAGAGGCAAAGTAACGAGCAATAAAGGTCTGGGCTGATTTTAAAGTCTGAAAACTGCTTTAGCATAGCAGCAGGACTCCCCAGCTGAATGACAGAAGTGTCCAAAAGTTGCCCTTTTCCAGATATTCGCCTGTGTTTCTGCATAGGCTGGGTGCACTACCCTATATGTCAAATTAATAAACACTTAACTGTCTTTAAAATGTGACTTTCCATTAAATCTCCCTCTGCCCTCAATTTACAGTGCATTTTATTGTGGTTTACTTGCCATTTACAATATGTAGGGCCATTTTAAAAAGTGTATCCTTCACAGTGGAGCTAATCTATCACCCCTGCCTCATTTTTAATCCCAGGTGACTGAAACATCTGTCAGGATGACTGAATGTCGATAAAGGCGTACAGCAGAGAGAAAGGAAGTGCAGGGATAGGAGATGGAGCCTGGAGTGATGGCTTTGAGACAGCCAAAATCTCATCTAAATATGATGAGTATCACTCACCAGGAAGCTTATGTTTGTGAGCGATAGTGGGACACACAGAAATCTCATATAACCTAAGAACATATAGTCATTTTTCTTTTTGATGGATGCTTTTACACACAACAATATCGTGGGGTGCACATATGAAGGTGGCACCACCAGATCTGGCAGAGATAGTCATATACTTTATCCATTGATGCTAAAGTATATGGTGCGTGATAAGATAAACAGATGGTCGACCGGAAGATGTGTAGTGCATGGCAACAGCCCCCCCATGGTGCGTTCGAGTGTAGCTGTACAACAGGACAGTTTGCCTTTTCCCATCTATAGCAGACAAGGTCCTCAGATATTCATGGAGCTCGATTAAGCAAGCACAGCCTCGGTTCCCACTGCATATTTCTTAGTAATGACATATAGACCTAATTAATTTTCTGTTTATTGGAAAAGGATTCAAACTGTGTAGTTCAGCAGCCTTCTTGTTTGCCTTCGTGAATGTAATGACAACTTTTCTTTTCAGTTTCTACATTTCCCAGAATGCTTTTGGAAAGTTTAGCTGTGTAAATTAAATAATGGTAGGAGGATTTTTCTATTATATTTTCCTGAAATAGTCTTCCCTCAGTCCTGTATTTGTGTATTTGGGACAAAGTCACATGTTGTACTTTGAACAAGATGACTCAGGTTTTGGCTCAAGACCAAATCAAGATGATAACACACCCCCCAGTTCCAAAAAAGTTGGGACATTGTTGATAAAGCCCAAATGAAATAATCTGCAAATCTCATAATTGAAAATTTATTTGCAATACAACATAGAAAATAGAAAAAAAATTAAATGTTTAAACAGAAAAAAAAAAAGAAAAGTGATTTTGAAGTCGATGACAGCAGCACATGTAAATCATCTTAAAACGTTGGGACGGGGCCGTGTTCACAACTGTATAGCATTCCTTCAGTTTTTTAAACAATAGTCTGTAAACGTCTGGAGCGGAGGAGGCCATTTTCTGGAGTTTTGAGAGATGCAGGCAGGACAGTTCAACACCTGGACTTTTTACTATGAAGCCATGTGTTTGTAGTAGATGCAGTATGCTGTTTAGTATAATCTTGGAAGGAACTGTTGCTCTAAAACCTGTAACCAGTGATTTTTCACTCCAGAATCATGCCTGCTTATAATCTGGAAATTGTTAAATCATTTCTCGACAGATGTTTCCAGGTTGAACCTCTGAGTCACTTTGCTTCTCTAAAATGATATTTTTATTCCCAATTATGTTACAGACCTGATACCATCTGACGTAAGTAGTCGCAAAAATGTTCTTCAAACTGTTTCTCTTCAGTCCCTCTTGCTTTTCCAGACTTTTGTTGCGTCCATCCCAACTTCATCAAGATGTGTTGCTACTATCAAATTGCTTTAAAAGGCTTTTTTTCTCAGTATGCTACATTTAAACATTTCATAGGTTTTCTGTGTTCTGTTGTGATTAAAATATGGCTTATGAGATGAGAAATTACATTTTACACAAGGTGTCAACTTGTTTGCCATTGTGATTTAAAATAAAAGTTAATGTACAAAAACTTTCATCAGAATCTTATCGACAAACAATTTGCATCAGATTCGTATTCACCTAGAGGTGGAGGGAAATTCACATGTTTGAATCCACCTGTAGGGACATTAACTACCACTTTTACAGGTTTCATAAACTGTACATTGTTCATGTCTGGGAGACAGAACCGACATATAATTACATTTGACAACTGAGGGAAACAAATCCTTTGTGAACCGCATACGTCCTTGCAGTGATATTTGCATAACAGTTATCTTGGCATTCATGGAGGTAAACATCCTTAATCGAGCTGACAACTCGCACACAATGAGTATCAGACTCATACTTTAAAAACATTGTCATGCCATTATTTGCACAATGAAAATTCATTAAAAGTAATGTCACTAAGCAAAAACAGTTCTTGTTTTATGTCTATTCATATGACATTTTTTTTACATTATATTTTTAATGCATGTTTTTTTTTTTTTTTTTTTTTACAACATAAACAAACACAACATCAGTCATGAACATATACAGATACAGTTTATTACACAGGAATTTCACCATTAAACCCCAATGCAGGACATAAGCAACAAACACAAAATGAAACAGAGTAATCAGTGTCGGCCTCCTGAGAAATGGTCCCAATACCAGTGATGGTATTTTTCACTTTGTTTTTCTATGTGCTGAAGGCAACAAGTCATCTTTCCTATGAAGCATATATAATTGACAATTCCTATAAAAAGGTCCAGAGTAGGGGGTTTCACTTAAGCCAGCATGTAGTCATAGTCGTTGCTTGTTCTTGTAACTTGAAAAACTTCAGAGGCTACATATCGCCTTTCCACAAGCCTTGAAGGTTAACTCCAAGATACAGAGGAAAATGACACATCTATTTTAAATCCAAGGATCCTAGCCATTAAATATCCCATGTTTTGCTAAATAGGGCATGGTATGTCCCCTTACTTTGATCTACATTGCCTCCAGCAAGGGTTCTTGGTCCAGTTTATGTGAATTTATGCTTTAGTGTTATAATGATCCATATGAAACTCGTAGTTGGCAGTAGAACCTTGAGTTCCCCAGGCGGCACTATTTCTACCCCAGTGCCTTTTTTTGCCAGCCCTGCCCTATTGATCTGATTGCATTGTATGGCCTGTAAACCTTTTGTGACTTTAAGCCTTATAAGCGTTCATGAAAATCCTAATTGTGATATTGTACAGTCAACCTTAGCTTTGTAACGACCCTGTGTATATATATATATTTTTTATTTCTCATTTATTTTTCTCAATCTCTTTATTAAGGTACACCAAGAGAAGAAAAAAAATATGTGTAAAATATTAAAAACATTTACATGCTATACATTTTTGTTTAGGTTAGTGTAAACATACACACCTTAATGTGTTTTATCTTGTTGAAGAAGAAGCGGACCGAGCCCTCTCCTCCTGCCCGCTTGTCATAATTGTTCTATATTCTACTAAAAAGCTTGGATTGGCAACCATCACTCTCATTCACATTTGAGGTGTGGACTTTGAATTGTACCCGAAAGTGAAGTTTTGTATGATTTACTTTTCCGAATAAACAAGTAATTGTGAAAACATTTTTTAAAAACGCTCAGACATTCAGAACAAAATGGCCTCTATAGATAAGTCAGTATTTAGTGTGACCTCTGTCCCCTTTACAAAAAAGTAGCACAAACAATAAGAAATGTCTGATGTGTTGAGTCAAACCCTGTCATATTGTCTGACCTTTACTCGAGTTTACATTTTTCTTGTATATTCTAGTTGTATACTGATACAGTGACTGTGAAATCCATATCTATAGTCATTCTGAGCTTGTTAAAAACAAGAAACCTAATGATAACTGGAGGCTTTTTACACAGTACTGGAGTTTTGAGACCATGTCAGGACTGGGACTTCTGATGTATGTCTTACAGAAAGAAGTGACAAATGTGTAAATACCTATAGAAATCCTGTTTCCTGACATATTTTAGTCATACTGTAGGTTCTGCAAATTGTTTTGGGTTGCCATGGTTCTACATAGGATAGTAATATCTATTGTGTGTATCTGCAGTCTTCGTTTACTGGAGTGAAATGTGTATCATAAGTGGATCCACCTTTATGTCTCTGTGAAGCTGGAGTCTTTACCACCTCTGGACATTACAGGAAGTGACTCTGTAATTGCACAATATCTTTGACTGTCAAGAAAATCCAAAATAATGACTATGTTTTTGTAAATAATAGCTTTTCTTTTTGGCTTCATAAGAACAATTGCAGCCCAGTAGAAGTGATCAACTCAGCTCATAAATAGCAAGAGGGGCCAGGCACAACAAACCCCGCCCCTTGCATGTAGTTTATTTTGGCATCGATCCAGCTGATGTCATCATGTCTATGCGTGTGCTGATGCCAGCATATCAGTAACCTCTATATATGTGCCAAGTTTGAAATAGATTGAAACAAAATTAATATTTTTAGAGAAATTTGAAATTTTGCCCATTTTAAGTAAATAGAAGGAGAAAAAAAAGAGTCTAAAAATGAATACAAAAATGTGAACTTTGACCTATTTTTCTCAAAATTTAATCACATCTATTCTGGGTCACTGGCAATTTATAAACCCAATTTGGTATGAATTCAACCAATAGTTTTAACTGCTAGAGTGTTAACAAACAAACTGAACTAAAAACAGTACCCCTTGCTCCCCCTTCGGGGGCAGAGTAATAATACTTCAAACGTCATAGTACCTCTGCAGTGGCCATAAGCACTTAATAAAGAGAAAAAGTGCTACATTTTGAGTTGGAGCTGTTGCATTATGCAGGGTTTTTCCAGGCATGCATTGTTACAGACTCAAGAAAAATAAAAGTAATTTCTCTTGTCATTAGCAGAATAGAGTGCAGACACAAAGCCACAGTTAAAATGTCAGACTCATCTGTATGACAGGTACAGACACGGTGCAAGGGAACAATGCCTGTTCTGTGGTTCAGTCACTGATGTACACAGCACATCAGTTCTAAAGGCTTAAAGGGGACATGTACCCCATTTAACAAGTTAATCTAAGTCTCACATGCCCCTACAATGTGTGTATTAATGTTCAGCTGAAAATATCTCAGGTTGTTCATGTGTCAGTGTCTGATGCCTTATATGCAAATGAGCTGCTGCTGCCCTCGCCCCTTTTCTGTCTGTACCATGAATACCATGATGCAGAAACCCTTTCAAATCATGCCACAGTATCAGAATGGTTTGGGGGTTTCTGGAGGATTCATTGAAAGGCGAGCTATACAGTTCTGACTTTGGCTGTACCACATGGGTTTACATTGGGGTTCATTTGTTTGCCTGTCTATTAACCAGATAGAGCAAAAAGTTATGGACAGAGTTTGAGGAAATTTTCAGGAAATCTTGATAGTGGCGGTGAGGGACATGTTTACATCTGCTCCCGTTTGATTTGTACCATCATTTACGTATATGATGTTGACAATTTAAAAAATCATTTTACAAGTCAAGAAAGTAGCAGTATGTCATAAAACTGTAGTGTTAGACTGTTTCAGGTGCATAAATAAAACGACTACATACCGAAAGTCAGAGATGACATTATAACTATCTCTCTAAGATCTGTTCAGAGTTGCTAAAGATGTCTCTGTAGTTTCAACATGACCAGACGGTTTGACTTCTTTGAATTCGTTTTCACCTCCGTCTTGAAGAATGAGGTGAAATGGGCTGGGGGAACAAATGCTTTGCTGTTGGTGAAATGTATCACAGGTAACCAGATGCAGTCCACTGAGCTGACAAGCATGAACTAATGGTGACGCAATACAAGCATTATCCAAAAAAAAAAAAGACTTTTCTCTTGCCAGGTTCCTGTTTGTTCTAAAGTTAGGTTCCGTAGCAGAAGACTTTGATTGTACATATTTCTATGCACTATGTGACTAATTGACAGTCACATTTTATTTTAGAAAGTAAATTCAGTATTAAATATTAACTATAAGCAGACTTTTTACTGTGTAGTTGTTGTTTCACAGTCAAAGCCTTGTGAACAGACAACGATAGAGGGCCCTTAAACTGAACATACATGCAGGACGCCTTTCTGTTAACACTGTAGCTTTAGGAAAGTTTTTAGCACCATTTTGTTCAGTCTAGAGTTTTCCAAATACTAGCGTTTTTTCATACACAATTTACAAATTTACATAAAGATTGATGCATCGAGGGGTGAGATAAAGTGGTGATACACACACACACACA